>CM069911.1:16444421-16603539 GCA_036172215.1 Camellia granthamiana
GGTTATTATTTTAATTTAAATAATTTGATTACTATTACTCTAACATTTTTAATGAATTTTTTTATATGATAATCAAAGTAAACATGAGTGCAAAAGAAGTAAGATGATTTTTTTTTTTGCTTGTTTTTAATGAATTTTTTTATATGATAATCAATTTTTTTATTATATTTTTTAAATACATTCTAGATGCATCTAAAAAATAAAACAAATTGTGTAAAATGTATTAAAATTTTATTAAAAATATAAAAAAAAATCTGAGCAAAATTATGTGTGTAATTTTGTTTGGGTTTCGTTTGTTTTTAGTAAAATTTTCTTTTTTTTATATTTTAGTTTTTTTTTTTAAATGTATCTAATCTTGATGTAAATTGACTAAAAATTGATGAATTCTTATAAATCAAAATAGTAAAAGGCACCATCTTGGCCATACTGTTCCAGCATGAAAAAAAATTTAGGCCTTTAATAAGGCATACCATACTAACATTTTTTTTTTTTTTTTATAGTTGTTATAAAAATACAATTGTAGTTTCTAACATTTAATACATGAATTACTGCAGAAATTAACACTTCTAGTGATGCTGAAAGAAGTGAACATAACTGCATGTTTATTGCAAGGCAAGAAAATAGTGATGACAATTTGTTAGATAAGGTGGTATGTAGTGAAGACGAAGCATATGCTTTATACAACAATTATGCATTACGAATGGGTTTTAGTATTCGGAAAGGAAAGCCAAGATATTATAGTGGATTAAAGAACAGAAGGCAACATGAATTTTTTTTGTTCTAAAGAGGGTTTTAAAGTAGATAAAGACCCTTGTGAAGAGAAAAAATTGAATAGGCTGGAGACTAGAACTGGTTGCAAAGCATTTATTCGTTTAATTGTTGAAAATGGAATTTGGAGGGTTACTGCCTTCAATTCTGAACATAATCATGAACTTGCATTACAATCAGAGCGACATTTGCTAAGATATGCTCGTCACATTTCAAAAACCGAAGGCATGTGTGATTGATTCTATGGTAAATGCGGTTATAAGCACAAAGAATGCTTGTCCATATCTAAGAGAAGAAGTTGGAGGCAGTGAGAATGTGGGTTTTACCAAAAGGGATTGTTATAATTGTGTGAACAAGCAAAAGATGATGATGATTAGTGTTGGAGATGCTCAAAGCCTATTGAATCATCTTAAGCAAAAACATACAGAAGATCCCATGTTCTTTTTCACAGTTCAAGTGGATCAAGAAAATCGCATGACTAATTTTTTCCGGAGAGATAGGAGATCAAGGGTTGATAATGATTGTTTTGAAGATGTGGTGTTTTCGATACCACCTATCGCACCAATAAGTATAATTTGATTTGTGCTCCATTTGTTGGTGTTAACCACCATTGGCAAAATGTGATGTTTGGTTGTGCTTTCCTTTTGGATGAAACCACTAATTCATTTATATGATTGTTTAAATCATTTTTAGAATCAATAGGGAATCAGTTTCCAGTTACAATTTTTACTGACCAATATTAAGCCATGTCTAATGCTATTGAGGCAGTATTTCCAAAAACACATCATTGACTATGTTTGTGGCATATTTCAAAAAATGCTCCTTCTCATTTGGGGGAATTAAATACTAACAAAGAGTTCAAGTTCCTTTTCAACAAGTGCCAAAAATATTGTGATTCTACACTAGAATTTCAATAGACTTGGGATAAAATGATACAAAAGTTTAGTTTGGAGAGTCATCAGTGGCTTAATATGATGTACAAGATTCGACACAAGTGGAGCACTGCATTCACTAAGGATAGTTTCACCACTGAATTTAAAGGTTCCTCAAGGAGTGAAATAATGTTTTGAACAATATAGCTGGTAAAACAACTAGCCTCACTAACTTTGATATTGAATATGACAATTTAGTGGCAGGTATGCGTTCTTTAGAGTTGGATGAAGATTTTCAATGCAAGCAAGGTGCCCCACAAAAAACAGTAAAAAAAAATGGTAGTTTGGGTCATGCAGCTCAAGTTTACACCTGTAAGATATTTAAATTATTTGAAAATGAATTTCTTAATTGCCTTGCAATGGTGTGGAAGCAAGTTGATTGTCAAGATACAGTAGATGTTTTCGAGTTGAAAGAAGAAAATAGGGAAAGGGTATGTATTGTTCACTTTGACCATCTTACTAACAACATTTCTTGTTCATGTAAGAAGTTTGAATCATTAGGAGTTCTTTGCTGTCATGCATTGAGGGTTTTCAGTATAAAAAATTTGACTACAATTCCAAGTCAATATATTTTGAAACGTTGGACAAAAGATGCTAAGAAAGGTATTATGGCTTATGAACGAGGTGCCAATTCCATTGCGAATGGTAAAGAGGCTGAGATGATATGGCATAATAGTACGATACGTATAGCTAATACAGCTATATACAAGAGTCTGGGGAATGATAGCCTTAAGAGCATTTGCCAAAAGATACTTGTAGAACTTGATGAAAAAATTGAAAGAGAGTTTGCAAGGTTGAAATTGGGTACAGATGTACATGTTGAAGAAGATCAAGCCATACAGTGTGATACCACTAACATGTCAGTGTTGGATCCCCCACATGCGAGAACGAAAGGTGTACGAAACACTAGACTTAAAGGGCATTTTGAAAAGCGCAAGACAAAACTGTCCAAGGATGCATCAACTTCGCGTGAGAATCATTTTTTCTTTTTTTTTATTTAAGCTTGAGGAACTATTTACTTGCTCAATAAATGTTACATTCTCATCCGTAATAATATTTTTTTAATGAAGTTCTTATGTTGTAAGTTATTTGTACATACTCAGGAAAATTAAAACAAGTAAAGCAAGGACCATCACATGCCTCACCTGGTGTCACATATGATACAACAATCTTCCAACCACCAAATGGGTCCCCTTATGTAAGTGTAGACACCCCATTTTTGACCGCCCTTAAGACTTGGGCGTTACTAATGGTTTACTTGGTGGTGAAAGGTGTGCAGGGCAAATGGTCGATTTATTCGGCAATGAGAGAGTCAAATCCCAACTTCACACCCTTTTTTGGACCAAAACTATTTTGAATGGTTTTTAGACCTTAAAATCCTCTCTTTCAAAACATTTTTGAAAATAGGTTCCTACGATGTCCCGACGCTCGCATTTTGTTAAATGACGCGATTTTCGGTAAACCGAGTAAGGACAAAGTGGAAAGGACTGAAAGAGAGATGAACTCTTTGAAAAATCTTTCAAAACACCTTGTTTAGGGGTTTGGAGTTGAAGAAAAGAGGAGAGGAGAGAAGAAAACAAGTTTGGGAGAAGTTCGGCATCAATCCGGTTGGACTGAAACTGAGCAGTCTTCACTAAAAGAGGGATATCTCTTAGCACACTTGGAATTTTGATGCAAGGCTGCCACTATTGGAAAGCTTACTTCCAAGGTTTCAATTTGCACACAAGAATGACCTGAAAAGGCATCCAGATGAAGGAGTTAGGCTTGCTTCAAATCGGGGACTAGGACTGATTTTTGCTGCTGGTCTCTATGGGAGTGTGCCGGCCATGAATGGCCAATGCCGGCTCTATTCCATCCAAAAGTGACCCCTTGCCGGCCAACAATGATAAGGTGTCGGCCATTGATGCCAGAAAGCAGATTTCAACAGATATTTTGCTCCAGCTTGCTCCAACTGTCTCTCTTGAGATATTTTCGACCCAAACCTCTCTTTTTGCTATATAATGAGGCCATATCTATCATATCCAAGGGTTAGAACAAGTTAGAACTTCTTGAGGAAGTTTGGGAGCCTCTCTCTAGAATTTTCAGACCTAAATCTCTGTCTCTCTCTCTATAGTTCACTCTCTCTTCCCCTTTTGTGCATAGAAGGGCATATAAGTAGAGAAATATAACTAGTTTGCCTAGGCATCCTTCATCAAAGTTGCATCTCCATGGGCTGAGGTTTCTTGAAACTGATTTTTTGGCTGATAGAAGGTCATTTGAGCCAAGAAAGAGGCCCTTTTTCTGCTGTGCTACAAGAGTAAGCACCTCTCCTCTTTTGTATTTGTTTTGCACACTTACTTCACCATCTTTGCACACTACTTTGGGGCTGTTTTTTGGGGTGGTGTTGAACTAAAAAAACCTCTGTTTTTCCTCTATTTTTCAGTCCTAAAAGTCTTGGTTTAGGCCTATTTTGTGTTAAGGGGTTGTCTTTCCCTTTTGTTCCTTAGCTTGTATAGCTTTTGAGCCATCTTCTAAGGCCTTTCAAAACAAATTTTCGTGGCCTTTTAACCACTAAAATCCAGAGGATTTTCAGTGGTAAAAACCCTATTTTGAGGTCCCAAATAGGAGAGGGTGGTCCCCTCTCCTCTTGTCTTGCTTGCTAGTGTTGATGGCCAACCAAATGAGCATGTGTTTCTACCATTTTGAGGCTTAGTTAAAGCACTTTTTTGTGACTTTTAGGACCTGCCTTAACTCTGTCCATGGCTGTTTTGGTCACCTTATGCGTGCTTGATACACTTGTAGTGTAATCCTACTTGTAGCCTTGCAAAGTAGCACGTCTTTGTGCCTTGAATTTGCTTAGTTCAAGCATGTTTTTAGCCATTATTTTCCATGCCATAACTCTTTTTTTGGCTGATTTCATCATCTCTTGCATGTTTCATACACTTGTAGTGTAAATCTCACAAACTAGCTTTGTATGCTTCATGAAGTAGCATGTCATTCTAGCTTGTTTTGTTTCCATTTCAGCATGTTTTTGGTGATGTTTTTCCATGTCATGACTTTTTTTTGGTTTGGTTTGGTTTGGTTGGCCCTTGCATGCTCCATGCACTTGTAGTGCAATTTCATGAAATAGCGTAACATGCATCATGCTTTGACATGTCATTCTAGCATGCTTTTGGCTTAACTTCAAGAAGCTTTTGTCCATGTTTTAGCATTCTCTAGCTCTAATTTGGTTGTTTTGGTCATGCATGCCATGCTTTGTATAGCTATAGTGCATTTTAGCTTGTTAGCTTTGTGCATCGGGTCCACTAGCATGCATTACTTGGACTATTTGAATGATTTGGCATCATTTATTATGTAATTTCAGTCCATATTTCATGGTCATGCACTTGCATCTTTTGCTCATTCAATGCGTTGGAGTGTTTGTCCCTTTATGCCTTAACATGAACCATTGCGTATGCCTTCATGCCTTTGCTTGTGAGCTATCATTTCAATGTGTTTTTGTGGTTATTTTTGCCATGATATAACTCTGATTTTTGTTGGTTAAGTCATCCCATGCTTGTTCTTAATAGGTGTAGTGTAATCCACCTTATTTGCCTTCTATGCCTTATGCCCTTCATGATAGCTTGTTTTGGCTTCCTTCCATGGATCTTTTAGTATCATTTTGACATGTTCTAGGACTGTTTTGGGTTGCCTTTTCCATATCCTTTATGCTTTGTATAGCTGTAGTGTAATGGGCCTTGCTAGCTTTGTGTTTTGATGACTCATGCATGCTGTCTTTGAGCTATTTAGATAATTTGGCATCATTTAATACTTCATTTCAGAGCTTATAGCATGCTTCTGTTCTCACTTTATCCACCCTTTGAGTGCCTCTAAGGGTTGTGCATTTATCGCCTTGTTTGTGGCCTAGCATGTATGCCATCTTGCCTAGGTATTTGAGCCTCCATCTTAGCATGTTTTGGTCTTTGTTTAGACCTAATTAAGCTCTATCCATGGTTGGTTCATGCATATCTGCCATGTATTGTATGCCTCATTTGTAGTCTTCTTTATTAGCTTTCATGCTTTAGGACCATTGCATGCTTTACTTGCTTTGTTTGAATGATTTGGCATCATTTCTTACTTTATTTCAGTGCATCTAGTGTTGTTACACTTCCGCATTTGTTACTCTTTGAGCCTTCTTGAGGGTTGTGCTCTTAGGCCTAATTGATAGGCCAATGCATTATGCATGCATACCGGGTCTTTTGTGCCTTTGTTTTGGCATTTTGGCCGTTGATTTGGGCATGGCTGATGTCTGCCCATCTTGGTTGAAGTCCATCTTTGCATGTTGTTGCATGCTTGTCACATTGCATGTTGTTGCATGCTTGCTACTTTGCATGTTGTTACATGCTAGTCCATCTTTGCATGTTGTTGCATGCTAGTCCATCTTCGCATGTTGTTGCATAATCCATCTTCGTATGTTGTTGCATGCTAGTCCATCTTCGCATGTTGTTGCATGCTAGTCTATCTTTGCCTGTTGTTGCATGCTCATCCATCTTGCATGTTGTTGCATACTTGTTAGATTGCATGTTGTCGCATGCTTGTTATTGGCATTGTTGTTGCATGCTTGTTACATTGCATTGTCGTTTGCATGCTTATGTTGCATTGCATTGTGTTTGCATGCCATTAGCATTGATAGGTTGATCATGTTGCATTACATTGTGTTCAACCCGGTGTTGTGTTTGAACACAAGGTGGATTAGCCCATTTCATACTTGAAGTGATGAAGTGAGCCAATCACCCTTTCGTCTCCATTTCCTTTGACTTCCCATGATAAAGAAATGGTCTTGGTGTCTTATTTGTCATGCACTTATTGAATTCGCACATGTTGGATCTTTGGCCATCATGCATCAAGATGCATGATTGACGGTCTTGGATCCGATTATGCCTCTCCCTTGATGTTTTGAGGTGATATGGGGTGGCACAGTGCGTACATACCCTTGAGAGACCCTCCATTTTCTCTATTTTGTACTCTGCTGCAGCTTGGCGTCACAGCACACCAGTGGCTGGCACCCCCCTTATTGTTGGCCGGCAGTGCATTGTTGATGGCCAGTAGTGTGCACTCTTGGTCGGCAAGATGGTCGGCAGCCACCTCTCATGGCCGGCAGGTCACTGGTGCACTCCTCAGCACTGTTTTGGTGAGATCTAGCAGTTAGTTCTGAAGGACACCCTGTAGACAGAGCCTCTAGAGAGCATTTGGAGAGCTTTTCGGGAAGGCAACCGAGCATGCATACTCTTCTCCTTCAACCAGAGCTGGAGCAGCTTAGTTTAAAGCTTTATTTGTTAATTAGCTTGAATTTGTAACTTAATTGATTTTGTTTAATTAGTTAAGTTCTGTAATAATTAATTAATTTGTTAATTAGTTAATTGTTGTAATAATTAGTTGTAGCTAGTTATTCAATTTGGTTGTGTAATAATTAGTCTAATTAGATTATTAGATTAGTTGGTTAGCTTAGCGTAGCGTAGCTAGCTTAGCGTATTCATTCGGACCCTCCGTCAAGAGGGCACAATTTTGTAATAAGTGTGCGTGCATGTGTGAATGTCTTCTAACCCCATGTCTTTCTCCCTTTTACTTAACCGCTTACGATGGTTAGTTTTAGGTCATGTTTTGATTAGCATACTTATGCTTCGCATGTTTGCATTCATTCATTTGTCTTGCATGCACCGGGCCCGGCACATCATACAAACTATATTGTATTTTAATTCCAAGTTGAATACATGTATCAAGTTTCATCTTATATGCTATCTTAGAATAATTGAGCCTATTTCTAGTTGCATTTTGCATGTGTTGCATTAGCCATTTTAACATAAACTAGGATCGTGCATTGATTACTAACTAGCTTTTGTTTTGGCTCGGAGTACTAGGTAAACTTTTACGCTTTAGCATTTTGCATGAGTGTGAGTGCTGCCATGTTTAGCATGCTTTCCATGAGGCTATTTGCTTAAGTGATTTAACTGCTTGAATGCCTGTGGGTGAAGGTTGGATTACTTGAATTGGAACAATTCATTGAAATGTGAGTTTTAAGCCCACTTGAGGGTAGCAAATCATCATGTTTTCCTAAAGCCTACTTAAGGGTGGAAAAATCCATGACTTAGCCTACTTGCGAGTAGCAAATTTCAAACCATTTTCAAACAAACATGAAATGTTTTGTTCCAACTTAGGCGATCTAGTCTATACTTGTGTGTTGTGCGCATCACATAGTAATTATAGGCTAATAACCGGAATAAGAGCACATATATTTTCAAAAACGAAATATCATGCTTAATACAGACCCTTTGATCGGGCGAGCAGGGGTGCTCATTGCATGACCTTCTCCTCTCGTACCCAAGTTCCCGAGCCGAGACAACTTTGGTGATGACGGACACGTGGCCTTAGGCAACGAGTCAAGGTTTCCTAAATTTTCCAAAAACAAAACATTTGGGTGGCGACTCTGTATCTGGCAAAGTAGTCCATGTTTGGCACTTCTTTATAAAAATCAGTTTTCCAAAACGATTTGCCGGATTTGGACTCTTTGGTGATTTATCGGTCTTGCATTGCACTTTGCGAGATTAGATTCAAAACCGTGACATTGAGTCTGAACTGTAGCAGCCCAATGAACAAAACGAGATTTCGCACCCTTCGCACGCGGAGCTCGGGACGTTCGGGCCCGTCTACAGTTTCTGGCGACTCTACTGGGGAGTTAGAGAACTTGACTCGAACTCATGATATCTTGTTTTGATTACACTTATGTGTTTCTTTGCATTGCATGTGCATTGGTGCACCTAGGACACCGTGTTTACCGTATGCTATTCCTAAACGGTTTGCCGGAGGCTCGCTTTGAGAAGCGTGCCATAAGGCTGACTGGTTGCGGGCTCTGCCACAACGGGAACACAAACCCCGGTTTTTGCCAGGGCACCCTTTTTGACCATTCGACCTAGTTGCATATCGGAAACTGTAGTGACTATTCCAAGCTAGGACAGGTTGTTTACCCGATTATAGGTTGTTTGAAACTGCTGTATGTGTAATGAAACCCTAGCTCCTGACAAAATAGGATAGGGAAACCCTACCCCAACATAGGGGTGTTTTGGCTCTCACTTGCTTGCTATGTGCTTTTAGAGTTGGCCTCTATAGGGAATGCACGTATAAGTTTACAAGTCTGGGTATCAGGCCTGTGGGTATCAGTATTTGGGGGAATCAGTTTTACCTGAGGGTATCAGTTTACAGGCAAAATTTTGGGCAGAATTCATTAGAGAGTGTAGTCATTCAACTGTGCTCATATTTGTTCTGGTAAAATCAGGCTGAGATGCTATCTTCTTTCTCTTTTGCAAGGTAGTCTTGGAACCATAGCTTCAGAAGGCTCCAATATCCCCCAAGTACACCGGACTTGTATCAATAGACTTTGTCAGGTCAAAATTGGTTCAGAAGCAACCTGTGTTTGCCTCACCCCCACCGGTTACAAGACGAAGGAGGTTCAAGTAGAATTTTTTTTGTCACACCAGGCTCTGCAAAGTCTATTGACACTGGATCAGTGAACTTGGGAGATAATGTGATCATTTGATCGGGGGATGAACCACCTGCGGATGGCAGTCATTTTACTCCAGATATGGTGGATGGCATGCACTGTTTTGAGCAATGTACAAATACTGTTAATTTTACTTTCTAACTTGGGTATTGGGTCAGTCTTGTTGTGTTGTATCGAGTCAGTCTTGTTGTATCGAGTCTGTCTTGTTGTGTCGGAGTCAGGTGATTTCGGGGGTGTTACCTCGGACATCACTATCTTGTTTTGTGTTTGTCTTTTACACTCTTTTGAGTCTGTTTCTGCTATGGGGCCAGTTGCACCAGAAGATTTGAATGAAACAGCAGTGATTTTCACACTTTTGAGTTTGTTTCTGCCTTGAGCCGGTTGTGCCAACAAATTTGAATGGAACGGCAGTGCATTTTCACCTACTTTTCTGCGCCTTGAAATCATTGCGTTGACCTAAGTTTTTCAAAAAACATTTGAGAACACTGTGATGAAAACAAAGAGGAAGGAATTCCTCTCGATTTGTAAAATTTGATCAATTGAGAGGAAGAGAGGCATGCTAGGCCCTTAATGAATCTAATCATGTTTGTTAATGTGAGTACTGAGAAGGATCCTGGCTTGATCCAGATTGATTCTACATTGTCTTCCGCGCGAGCGACTAGTCACTTTCTTAAAAGATTTCAAAAAATGTTTTGCGTAGTCCTGCGAAGACCTGTGTGGAATCACTCTTGAGATTGTGCAGCATAGGATCACTCTCAGCCTCGAGACTCGACCCCCTTTTGTTCTCAAACCTTGAACTTGGATTCAGAATGTTCAACGGTCAACCACAATGTGAGGCCTGTAAGGCCAGATTTGAAACAGCCTATGAACTAGGGGCAAGAAAAGTTAGATCAAGAAGATCAGATGTGATCAAAGGAAGCTTGCAAAGCTAGATTAGAAGCAACCCTTGAACTAGGGGCAAAAATGTCAGATGTGCTTGAAGAGTAAAAAATTGGGACATTTCTCAAGTTAATGAAGATCGACAAGAATGCCAAATCTCAGAAGGGAGGAAAGAAGAAAGTATTGCTAAAGGACAACTGAGTTCCTATCCACAACACTAGGGGCAAATTCAGCCCCCATTGAATGGACTCCTGCATCATCAATGAACAGCAGCCATTCTCTTGGATTCAGATGGCTTCGAGAGCTCAAAACCATTCAACATGGACTTGTTACACTTTTTACCCTTGAGAGGCTCGCTGGGCCGAAAATCCGGAAGGGCAACCCAGACAAAAGTTAGAGCAAAAAAAAGAACAAAAATGAAAAAAAGAACAAAAAAGAAAAGAAAATGAAAAGATGAAAAGAAAGAAGAAGCAAAGAAATGAAATGAAAAGAAAAGTAAAACAAAGCTCACAAGGTTGAAAACCCAGAAAGGGCGGCCTTGACAAAAGTTAGAGCGTAAAAGGAGAGGTTAATACCCGAGTGTACCTTAACCCCCGAACTACGTAAGGCTTGATTCCCATCTTTGGGATACGTAGGCAACTTCAATCAGTCCAGCCATAAACACTTCCAAATCGATGGTGTCCATGTAATGGTTCTGATCATCTTTGTCTTCTTTGTATTCGAGAGTTCGGTTGTGATCGTCACTGTAAGGACTGATTACAGTGTGCTGTGGTGCCATTCAGACAAGGGGCAACTTTCCGTTGCCGTGCAATGCCGTTCAGGCAAGGGGCCATTTTCCATTGTTTTGGATCGGAGGTTGTGCATCTCAAGAGTAGATTCTGTGTTGGTCGAGCAGTGGCCATTTGTAAAAACCAATTTTGAGAATTTTTAATAAGGTTGACTAATTTTCTCGAGCGGGGCTCTCCACGCTCGAGTGGGTTGCGTGTATTTCAGTCCGAGAAGATGATATTTTGAATCACTTTTTCTTTTCTCTCTCTCTCTAAAACTTTTCAAAAAGCTTGTTCTTGAGCTTCTCTCTCTACAATTCACCTTCTCTCCTAGATTTCATCTAGATCCTTTGAGATTTCCACCCTAGTGCCTTTGAGAAAATGGTAGAGCTCATCAAGATCTACATTTTGATCCGAATAGAAGTGGGTTTTGGTACTCTTGGAGTTTCTCTCTTGTGTGGTTCATCTTCTTCTTTTGAGGTAGGGATCTTTCTACACTTTTATATGGTATTTAGCTTAGTTATAGTCTCTTGTGTAACAATGGAGCAATTTGGGGAGGTTTTAAACAAACTTAGGGTTTGGACATAAAATGAAAAAAGGGGTTTTGGGTGTAGGTGAAATAAATGCCTAAGAAGTTTGAAAATAATATTGTGTTGTATAAAATTTGATGATTTTGGCACATGGCTAATATTTGGGAAAAAGGGAGATTTTTCCTTAATTGAATCTAAATATTATTTTGTATAAATAATGGAAATTGACATTGAAAATGTGAAATTGAGAGGGTATTGATATGAATGGTGGAATTGGTTGTGTTATTTCATTCTTTGGTAGTTTTGAATAAACTATATGTTATGAGATTTTATATTTGTCTAGAAATAATTGTATTGAGCTATCGATGGAGGATAGCTATGATTGTTGTACAAAATGCATGCGAATTAGGAGAATTGGAACTAATCACTTGTGCTTGTCATTGAACATGACTATATTTATGTACATTGTATCTGTATGATTATTTGGGAGTGGAAAAAGGATATACTCCATTGTTTGAGTTTGTGTTTTAATACATTTCATGTGTATGAATGATTGTTTGGGAGAAGAAAGAGGATAGACTCCATTATAATTAAGTTGGCCAGAGTGTCCTGGGTGAAAGTCCCGAAATTATACATGGGTGCCTATCCTACAGACGAAATATCCGTAAAATGGTAATTGTAGTGCTTGTATTGCCTACGTCTACATGGGTCCCGTTTGACGGCTGCCCGCGGACAAAATATCCGTGAAAGAAAAGTTTGAAGTGCTTACATGTTAATAAGGTGATTTAGAATTTGTGAGTTGTAGTCTCATTTTAGTTGTTGAGAAATAAGGAAATGGACTTATGAATTGGGTCGGATAAGTGAATGAAACATGAATTGAAAGTAAACGGATTAAGACTAGAAATGAGTATTTTACGGATGTATAAAGTTATGAAAAGTGTTATTGTGAGCATTGTTTATGCACTTGTGCTTATACCTTTGTTAAATTTCATATACTATGTTAGATGATTTCTACTAAGCTATGGTTCACCTTACTTGGGAATAACTTTTCAGGTAATGATGGCATGCCTCCACCTAGGCAATAGCATTGGAGAGATTTTCGGAAGCAAGAGCTTCATATTTTGATTGTATATATATATATTTTTTGTAAAGCCAAGGGCTTAAGATGTGACAATCCTAAGTGATTCATGATTAGATCAAGATTAAAATATTCTAATTCCCAATTATTCAAAACACACAATCTAAATCATCAAGCACTTACGAAAGTGATTTAGATTGTTGTTTTCGATACAAACAATAAATCGACACAAACAATTTTTTCGGGGAAAAATCACAATTGAAGAACCTTCCATTGTAATAAAAAACCACGGGCGAAATGCCACTAACCAATCCACTACTGAAGCAAGAAAGATTACAAAGATAACACACAAATTACCGAACTTAGTCAATTTGCCTTCAAACCTTCTGTAACTCTTTCACCACGCCTTCGTCTCGGAACTGATTAATCTGAAGTTGAATCCACAACTTCACTTGTCGAATCAACGACTACGTACAGAATCAAACTCCTTTGAAACTCCACATTTGAATCTTCGGAATCCACTGAAGAATAACCCTCTTGTATGTATTCAAACAACCTCCTTGATATGTGCTTGTCAATTCATGAGTTTAATACTCAACCAATTTATCAAGGAAAACTCACAAAAACACTCCAGAAGAAAACCTTAGAAAACCTCAAAGTAGATCTGAAAAGTTAATCCTAGTTTTGGAGTAAAACACTTACTTATAGAAATCCTAGATTTTGAAGCTCGCTCGAGCGAGGCTTCTCTCGCTCGAGCGAGAAACCTTAACTCGCGTGATTTCGATAAGTGCCTTCGCTCGAGCCACGGAACCTTCGCTCGAGCAAACAAAGAACACTTTCAAGTTTTTATGCAAACGCAGTCTTCACTCGAGCCACCAATGCTTCACTCGAGCGCACATTCATCTCTTTCATGTTTTTGCCAGACATAGTCCTTTGCTCGAGCGAGGAAGACAAAACAGTACACAGTTGTTCGCAGGATTGACAAGACTAAGGGACCTAACAATCTCTGCCTTTGTCAATACCCGGACAAAACTTTATAACATAATTTCCTAACCAAACGACCAAGCTAAACAAACCAACTAAAAACCAGAAAAAAAACAACTAGCAAACCAATCTTGAGGAACAACCAATCTGCACAAAATAACCAATCTGCACAACATAAACTTGGAGAGAATTTGTTATGCAACATAATAAACCATCAAGACATCATCATATAGTCTAAAAAAAAAACTAATCCAGTGCTGCTATCTGCAAAGCCAACTCATGAGTAGGCAAAAACATATATCCCAAAGGTATGTAAACATTATGAGAATGAGTATCCCATACACCAAAAAAATAAACCCTGCCTGCAAAACCAATGAGTACCACAATATACCCCCCAAAAATCATAATACTCCCACTTTTTGTCTGGGAGTGACCCAAAAACAGTCATATACAAGCCAAAAGAAACTGTCCAAGAAAAACATACAAACTGTCCAAGAAAATCAGAAAAACTGTCCAAGAGAATGAGATAAACTGTCCAAGAAAGCCTTTTGCCAAATGCTAAGAATGAGAAGAGGATGGTTGCTGCAATTGAAGAAGAGAAAGAATCTGCGCAAGCATAGAACTCTGCTCATCTAGTCAGCCATCAAGGGCATCAAGGCGCGCATCCAAAAGATCAAGGCGACGTGTAACTAACTGCTCAAAGTGCTGTAGCTGACCATGAAATGATCGAGGATGCAGCTTAGGAAGATCATGGGCACCGGCTGGACCTGCATGGGCAACATCAACCTCCTCCTCCTCGGCAAGGGGATCATCACCTGCACCACCTGCACCAGAACTCCCAACCCCTGACACACCCCCTCTCACATGGGCTTGACTCTGAGAAACTGTGAGCTTTGTGATGGGTTTAACAAGATGGGCAAACTCATCATCCTCAAGAGATGGAACACCAAGGGATGAGAGAAAATGAGTAAGGAAACATCCGTAGGGAAGACCCAAAGATTTATGACCCTCATAAACAGCAATCATTTTAGAAACTATCATGGCCGGAAGATCTATGGGTAGCCTATGATCAATACAGCACAACATATACCCCTGATCCTGGGTAATGTGTGAAGAATGGGAGGTGACATGAATATTAGCACATACAATAAGATTAAGGAGACGAAACCGAGGAACAAGCTCATTTTGCTGAATGAGTGCCCCGGCGATCCAAGTCCGGTCACAACCACAAAGTTCAGATGCTACTTGATCAAAATCAATCCCAGAACGGGTAAGGAGAGGATACCTAAAATCCGGAACCTCGGGAAGATCAAGAAATAACCTAAAAACCTCACAAGTGATGTCTATCAGTTTCCTCCTAACCCAAGTACGAAAGGAACAAATTTCTTTCTGAATAGAATGGATGTTGTAATAGAATTCACGAACTAAACTCAGATTTTGAGGCCCGGAAAAAACCAACACTTGATCACCTCCTAATGAGTCAAACAAGGAGCGAATAGGAAGTAACTCAAATGCACTAGACAAGACATTACGCTTAAGATGGACTTTTCGGGAAACATAAAACTCCCTAAACTGTTTTGATTTCTCTTTGGACTCAAACTTTTCGGTATTGAAACTTGGGCGAGACATGGTAGATTTACGACGCTTGCAAGGAACGGAAGGCTCAGCCATGACTTAAGCAACCCAAACAGAGCAAGACACACACAGAAAACCAGTCAATCCACAACACAAGAGAAGGAAGACAAACAGCAATCCATAGACAAGACACCCAAATCCCCAAAACCAAACCAAGGAGCACAATGACAATATTAGTAATCCAACAGTAAGACAAAATAAAACTCATAACCATAGCAAATAAAAGACATGAATTAAAAAAAAATTAAACACAGGAAACCACCCACAGAAAGTAGAAGAATAGAATCGCCAATGAAAAACAACAGATCACAGGCACAGCAGGAATAATTCAATAGTAACAGAAAAAAGCAATGTATGGAATCCAATGTATGAAAACCATGGACAACATGTTAAGAGAGTCAATCAGCAAGGTATTCGCATAGAGCAATAGAAATAAAAACAAAATCCCCAATGTGAAACCCCAAAAAAAACTGAGGACAATGTGCAACACCATGAACCCTAGATACATAAGAGAACACTAAAAACATGATAAAAGGACCAAAAATAACACAGACGAACCCTAGAGTAAGAGAGAGGAGAGTGAGAATCACTTAACAAAATGAAAATGAAAAACCAAAAAAAACTTACCAAACTGCTGAAAATGCAGACGAAGCGAAAAAAGATACCCCACAAACGGGAGGCAAACCACAGACGAGGGCTGCAATGACGACCACAAAAACCCTAGGGGAGAGAGAGGGAGGAAACACGAAAAGGGGGAAAAAATATGAACTGAAAAGACACAGATTTAGAATTTGAACCTCGACAACTCGCTCGAGCGAAGACACTAATGTGCAGAGGTTCGCTCGAGCCAAGAACTTGTCGCTCGAGCCAAAAACACATGCTCTCAGGTCTAACTTAGAAGCAGAAGCACGCTCGAGCGAGGACTCCTTCGCTCAAGCGAAGAAGAAAAAAAAACAAACCCAATTTTTTTTTTTTAAATATAAAAAAAATAAGATACTCAATATCATGAAGTGAAACCTGAAACACAAGTAGATGATCACATTTGGCCAAAAATTGATACTAAGATGAAATAATCTGCACATCATGAATCTTGTAATACTTGCAAATTTGAAAGAAAATGACACTGGAAATCATGAGCAAAGCAGATAAAATATAATCAGTGATCATAAGCTACATGAGAATGTACAACTCAAAATCCAACATGAGATCTCACAAAATGAAGTGTGTGTGTGTGCAATCCATGAGAGTCCACTGAGCTAGAGTTAATCCTCATAGTGATCGGATGGCTAGACCTCCACCAAGAGTAACTTAACACCACAGAGAAAAGTCAAACCACTAGGAATCACGGGGTATTTGTTGAGGAAATACAGAGGCTCCCCCTCAATCAATTAGTCCTTTTTTTTTTTTTTTTTTTTCAGACTTTTGCTTTCTTGTGGGCACTCACTGGTGGCATTCACGCTCAAGAGTATGGAAACCAAACCAGAGAAGATTGAAAACAACAATGATGGCCTGGTTGGTGCCTCTGAGGTAGCCTTTTCCTAACGCCCAAACTTCAAGGAACTGAGGGAGAAACCGTGGAAGTGAAAACAGATGGTAGATGGTTAAGAGACTCAACATCACCCATGATATACTAGTATCGGTCAATTCCACTGTAAAAGTACAAGAAACACTGTTAGTGGTCCATAGAGAACTTTGATCACTTGTGCGGAAACCCCTACAACAATTAATCTCAAGGATGTGTACAGAATGAGATCATGAGGTTAATGAGCATGGGCATTCAAAATGAGCTATGAACAAAGAACAATGAGATCTTGTAAGTAGCATGAGTAGTGTGCATATAAAGATGTATGCAAGTAAAATAGAAATCAATGATAATCAGATTATAGCAACCAAGCACACATAAAGCCAAACACTCACACCCACTCAAGGAACAAGTAACACTCTAGTGATTGAACATGACACCCAAGGTCTTTCTAAGGAACTCAAACCGAAGAAGATCAAGGGGTTTTGTAAAAATATCAGCTTTTTGATGCTCAGTGGGTATATGTTTAAGAACAACAAGGCCCTCTTCCACTAACTCTCGAATAAAATGATGACGAATGTCAATGTGTTTGGTGCGAGAGTGTTGGACAGGATTTTTTGAAATGTTTATGGCACTTGTGTTATCACAGAAAAGAGTGAGAGTGTTCTGTTCTATCCCATAATCATGAAGCATTTGCTTCATCCACAGCATTTGTGCACAACAACTCCCTGCAGCAATGTATTCAGCCTCAGCAGTCGAAAGAGAGATGGCATTTTGCTTTTTACTATGCTAGGAAACCAGGTTATTCCCAAGGTAAAAACACCCAGTACATCCTGTCCAGTCGGCATCAGAAAAACCAGTAATTTCAGCTGTAGTATCAATAGAAAACCAAACCCCATACCCCCATGTCCCATTAACATATTTGATGATGCGTTTGACCGCAAGAAGGTGAGACTCTTTAGGACTGGCTTGGTAACGGGCATAAACACCGACACTGAAGGAAATATCAGGACGACTAGCTGTGAGATACAGAAGATTCCCTATCATATTCCTATAAATGGTAGGATCTACATAAATTCCGGAGGAGTCTTTGGAGAGGTGAAGACTAGTGCTCATGGGAGTACGTGCATGTTTGGCAGACTCAAGACCAAACTTTGACACAAGATTTTTAGCATACTTAGTCTGAGAAACAAACATACCCGAAGGAGACTGTTTAATTTGAAGACCCAAAAAATAAGATAACTCTCCCATCATGCTCATCTCAAACTCATGTGTCATGCAATCAGAAAAATATTTCACAAGATGATCAGCAGTGGATCCAAACACAATATCATCAACATAAATATGAGCAACAAGAATATGAGACTTAGTATGTTTCACAAATAAAGTCTTATCTACACTACCCCTTTGAAAATCATTATCAAGAAGAAAGGTAGTAAGTCTATCATACCAAGCCCGCGGGGCTTGTTTCAACCCATACAAAGCCTTGTCTAACTTGTAGACATGGTTTAGACATTTAGGGTCCTCAAACCCTTTTGGTTGCTCAGCATAAGCCTCTTCTTTCAAGTACCCATTCAGAAAGGCACTTTTCACATCCATTTGAAACAATTTGAAACCAAGAAAACATGCAACACCAAGTAAAATACGAATAGATTCGAGACGTGCAACTGGGGCAAACGTCTCATCATAGTCAACACCCTCTACTTGCGTGTAGCCTTGAGCCACCATCCTGGCTTTATTCCTAACCACAGTATCATTCTCATCAGATTTATTTTTAAGGATCCACTTGGTACCTATCACATTCATGTCTCTAGGTCAGGGAACTAGAGTCCAAACATTGTTACGTTCAAATTGACCTAATTCTTCATGCATAGCATTGACCCAACTATCATCTAGCAAGGCCTCTTTAAAATTCTTAGGTTCAATTAATGAAACATAACACATATGTGATACCTCATCCCGAATCTGTCTTCGGGTTTTCATTCGATCCGATACACTTCCAATCACCTGTTGAGTTGGATGATTCAGTTTTACCCTTGCTGATGGTTTGAACTCAGGACTTGCAGTGACAGAAGCATCAAGAGTGATGTCCCTTTGAGCACTCTTTGGACTTGAACTTACCTGTGAGGATGGTGCTGTAACAACCTCTTGTGATTGGACCTGAGCTTCTCTTTGAATTTGTGGTTCAGTATCCAAGATTGGAGACTCACCATTGTTATCCTCATTTGTTGCTGGAGTAGGTGAACCTATGTTATCTATAACCACATTTATTGATTCCATTAAAGAAGAAGTTCGTAGGTTATAGACTCGAAAAGCCCTACTTGTGGTTGAATACCCTAGAAAAATACCTTCATCACTTCGGGAGTCAAATTTGCCCAAAGGCTCTCTATCTTTGAAAATGTAACACTTACTCCCAAAAGTTTTGAAGTATTTTACATTAGGTTTCAAACCCTTCCACAATTCATATGGAGTTTGTAAAGTGTCGGGCCTTAAATACACGCGATTTATCACATAAACAGCAGTATTTAGGGCTTCAGCCCAAAACTTGGGAGGAAGTTTCTTACTAAGGAGCATGACCCTAGCCATCTATTGAACAACCCTGTTCTTCCTCTCAATAACTCCATTTTGTTGTGGAGTAATAGGTGTAGAAAATTCATGCTTAATTCTATGCATATCACAAAAATCCGAAAACGAACTATTTTCAAACTCACGACCATGATCAGTTCGGATTCTTATGATACGCCCAATGGAAACACCCTGTTCATTTTGGATTTTAAGGACTAAGGCCTGGAAAGCATCAAATGTATCAGATTTTTCCCTTAAAAAATTTGCCCACGAAAATCGAGTAAAATCATCAATAGTTAAAAAAATATATCTTTTACCTCCGATGCTTTCAGTGCGAATGGGTCCCATTAAGTCCATGTGAACCAATTCAAGAGGATGTTTGGTTGTAAAGCTGTTCACCTTTTTATGAGGGGCACGGGTCTGCTTTCCAAGTTGACATGGTCCACACACATGGTAAGATTCTTACCTAGTTTAGGTCACATGGTCTTTGTTGGCTATCTTAGTTAGGTCTTTGAAATTTATGTGACCTAATCTTTGATGCCACAAATCAATGTTACTTATGATGGCAGAGTGACAAATGAGATCATTAGTAGTAACAATCCCATAGCAGTTATCAGATGTGCAAACCCCATGCAAGACAGTATTCCCATTTTTATCCAAAATTTCACATTTATTTTTTGAAAACAATACTTTATGGTGGGAATCACACATTTGACTAATGCTCAAAAGATTTGCTTTAAGACCATCAACAAGTAAGGCATTTTTAAGCTTGGGAAGACCAGCAACACTTATAGAGCCCTTACCAATGGCTCTAGAAGTGCTGCCATCTCCAAAGGTAACAAATCCTCCTTCATATTTTTCAAGGGAGGTGAAGTAGGATTTGTTACCGGACATATGACGAGAGCACCCACTATCAAGATACCACATGTGTGAGTCACGTGCTTTTAGAGCAGTGTGAACAACTAAACAAGTCAAATCATCTTTTTCCATCCAAATCTTTTTGGTCTTGGTAAATGTCTTGGCGTTGTGAACACTCTTAAGAATCTTGGTATTGCGCCTAGACATATAAGGTTGTCTCCTAACCCAAAAAGTATTCAAATTTCTACCTTTGAAACACCTTACCAAACAATTCAAACCAATAAGGACGAATGTGGCCATACCTACCACGGTGATGACAAATAAAAACAGGTTTTACCTCCCTTTTGTTGATCTTACCAACTTTAGGTAGATGAAGAGAGGGATCACCCTGGTCTACCTTCAACTTTCCCTTTGCTTGAGTCTTCAGGTCATGTGAAGTAGAGGCCTGTCCCTTGTGAGCTGTCGCACCATAGCCTAGCCCACTTTTGTCACAACCCATTTGTTGAGACCCGAGGATGTCTTCTAGAGATTTGGAACCTTTGTTCCACATGGCAATTGTGGCTCTAGCAATACGGAGTTCTTCATCTTTCTGACAGACTATCTCTTCCAATGTAGCTTGTGACATCTCAAGGCTTTCAAGCTTCTCTTCATATGTGGAATACACTTTCAGAAGTTCATTCCTTTCAGTTTCACAGGATAGAAGTTTTCCACAAAAGTCTTGCCTGTCACTTGAGATCTTGATGACATTCTATTTTGCTGCTACAAGTTCTCCTTTTAGCTTGACATTCTCACTTTCACATGCTTTGAGCTTGAGAGAGAGTTTGTCGTTGATTTTGGACAAATTCAGAGATTTCTCGTAAAGCATTTCGTAAGCTTGTTGTAGTTCATCACCATTAATCTCATCATTGTCTTCAGATGTTTCCTCATCCTTTTTTTGCTCTTCATTCTCCTTGACCTTATCCAATCTAGCAACTAAGGCAGGAAAGTTGCTGGATGGTGGTGAAGGTGAATCTCCTCTTTCATGCAATTGGCTCAGAATTTCCCATGCATCTTTAGCCTTTGTGCAGTGAGCAACCTGTTACTGTTCTTCATCAGAAATTACTCCACGAATAGCAATCAGGGCTCTCTGATTGCTTGGATTGTCAGCATTTTCTGTATCTTCTTCAATGGTTTGCCAGCCTTCTGAGTCAAAAGCTCTCAGAAAAGCCCTCATTCTGATCTTCCAATACAGGTAGTTACTTCCATCAAAGGTGGGAGCATGATGCAGGTTCTGACCACGAGCTAATTCCGCTGGCTTTGGAAGAGGTTGAGTGAAAGTGGACCAAAATACCATGAAAGCACTATCCCCGTCTTCACCGGATTCAAGTTCTTCGGGTTCTTGCTTCGACCCGCTTTCATCATCCCAAGTCACAGTGTAGACTTTCTTTCGATTCTTTTTCGAAGGGCATTCAAGGGCAATATGACCAAACCTTGACATTCATAGCACTTGACCCCTTGTCCCTTTACAATCTTCTTTTCAGTTTTTGGAGCAAGTTTTGGTGGAAAAGTTTTGGGTTTTTCATTACTCTTGTCTTTTGAAATAGGGTCTCTGAAATTAGGCTTCTTTTTCTTCAAAATTTTTTTAAACTATTTAGTAAACATAGCTGTCATCTCAGACTCTAAGTCAAATTCAATCTCCGGAGTTTTTGTAGTCTCATGAGCACTAGTGAAAGCCACACTATCTTTTGTTTTTTCTTTGAAATCTGGTGGGCTTCATAAGTCTGCAAGTTTCCAACCAACTGATCAAGCTTGAGGGTGTCAACATTCTGAGCCTCCTCAATGGCTGTCACTTTTGATTGGAACCTCTCGGGTAAAGACCTCAAAATTTTTCCAACAACCTTAGCTTCAAGGATTTTTTCACCGAGTGTGAAACAGGAATTCACGATATCACTAAGTTTTGCATAGAAATCATCAAACGTCTCATCATCGCGCATAAAAGGGGTTTCAAAAGCGGAGGTGAGACGTTGAAGTTTTGACCTTTTGACAGAAGTAGTACCTTCGTGAATCGTTTCAAAAATGTCCCAAGCCTCTTTTGCTACCTCACACATGCAGATACGACAAAACTCTTCAGGTGTAATGGAGTAAAACAGGGAATTGAGAGCCTTACTATTCCAACTCGAGTTTTGGTAATCAGTTGTGTCCCAATTATCAAGACGTTTAGGAATATCAATACCATCAATGGTGACAATAGGTTCACTCCACCCATAGATCACGCAGTCCCAAACTTTCTCATCGATGAATTTTAAAAACGCTCTCATACGAGCTTTCCAATAAGAATAGTTTGTACCATCGAGTAAAGGAGGTCTATGAGTCCAGTTACCTTCACGAATAGAATCCATATCACTAGTCACACAAAATCACACTCCTATAGTTTTGATAAAAACAAAGAGTGACCCACTCTGATACAAATTGAAAATACTAAGTGATTCATGATTAGATCAAGATTAAAATATTCCAATTCCCAATTATTCAAAACACACAATCTAAATCATCAAGCACTTACGAAAGTGATTTAGATTGTTGTTTTCAAAATAAACAATAAATTGACACAAACAATTTTTACGTGAAAAAACCACAATTGAAGAACCTTCCATTGTAATCAAAAATCACGGGCGAAACGCTACTAACCAATCCACTACTGAAGCAAGAAAGATTACAAAGATAACACACAAATTACCCAACTCAGTCAATTTGCCTTCAAACCTTCTATAACTCTTTCACCACGCCTTCGTCTCGGAACTGATTAATCTGAAGTTGAATCCATAACATCACTTGTCGAATCAACAACTAAGTACAGAATCAAACTCCTTTGAAACTCCACGTTTGAATCTTCGAAATCCACCGAAGAATAACCCTCTTGTATGTATTCAAACAACCTCCTTGACATGTGCTTGTCAATTCATGAGTTTAATACTCAACCAATTTCTCAAGGAAAACTCACAAAAACACTCCAGAAGAAAACGTTATCTGAAAAGTTAATCCTAGTTTTGGAGTAAAACACTTACTTATAGAAATCCTGGATTTTGAAGCTCGCTCAAGCGAGAAACCTTAACTCGCGTGGTTTCCATAAGTGCCTTCGCTCGAGCCACGAAACCTTCGCTCGAGCAAACAAAGAACACTTTTAGGTTTTTATGCAAACGCAGTCTTCGCTCAAGCCACTAATGCTTCACTCGAGAGCACATTCATCTCTTTTAGATTTTTGCCAGACGCAGTCCTTCGTTCGAGCGAGGAAAACAAAACAGTACAAAGTTGTTCGTGGGATTGACAAGACTAAGGGACCTAACAAGATGAAATGAGTGAAGCTCACTTTTGTTGTGACCAAGTTAGAGCTTGGAAATGTGCAAGCCAATAGGGCATCTACTTCTGTTAAACTCTTGTATCTATTAACTTTATGTAATGAAAGAACTTTACACTGTGATGTATGTTGTTATTTAAATATGCTCATGGGTTTGAAATCTACTTTTTTTAAACTCTTGTATCCATTTCAAATCTATGGTATTATTTTGGGGGCGTTATAGTTACAGTTTGAAATTATACATTTGCTCAAAATTTACTAAGGGATTTTTGTACTCCTTTTGAAATGTTTGAGGGATGCCATATTTCAACTCATTTTTGTAGTCTTTTTAAAATGTTTTCTAAATAAAAAAGATTCTCATATAAAATTTTTTCCAAAATTTGATTCTCAAAACTGGCACAAAAGAAGAAAAAGAGAAGGAAACATAATAGAAAAAAGGGTATAAACGTAAATCTAATTTCTAAATAATATATTAAATCTACCTTTCTAAAATTAATGAGACCAATTGGTCTATAAAAAAATCCTTGAAACGAAATGGATCATCATTACTCAAAATGGGATTTAAAGGTAAATTTTCCTTAATAGTTCTTAGAGAAAATAAAGTTAAGGTAACAAAATATGACCATGCTTGATTGATAGGATTAGAACATGGGATTGAGATTATTAATCCGTGGGACCAATAATCTTGTGTTTGTTTTGAAATTTTATTCCAGAATTATTAATCCAATGGATAATTAATCCAAAAATTTGTAAGATTATTAGTAATGGGGTAGGGGTGGTGAGATTATCCATCCTGAGTTGGGAAATAAAATAATAAAAAAAAACTCTTTTACCCTTGACTAAAAATTAAAACACTTATTATTTTTATATAATTTTATATTTTAGAAGGCTAAAAATAATTTTTAAAAATTTAAAAATATTTTTTGATATTTTATCAAATTAGTTTATATTTTCAAAAAAAAAATTAAAAAACAAATCAAGCACAGCGTATTTTTTATTTTTATTTTGCTTTTATTTATTTATTTATAATTTTTTTCAAAAGAACGTTTGTGAAGAAATTTTGAGGAAGTAAAGATTGTGAAGAAACATTAATAAAGGGTAAGATTGAAAAAAAGATAAATATCGTTGTAATCCTACATTCATATGTTTTCTTATCCAATACAAATTCAACAATAGGCAAGGGGATAATTTATCCTACTAATCCAATTAGATACTGAATATCACACTAATTTGATAAGATTATTAATACCTTCACTATTAATCTTGTGAATCAAACATGGCCCATAGGTATTGGTGACCACATGTGAATTACTTTAGTATTTGAATTCGTTAATAGCATAATAATTAACACATAAAATCTAATTCCATCAGTCTAGAAAAATTAATTGAAAAAATTTCATTATAAATATGTACATTTAGCGACGAGAGAGAGACAAGCCGAAGTAGACAATGAGGTGGTGTTTCTGGCTGGAGTATTAGTAGTATTAATGTGTTACAAAAGGCCCAATAAATTAAGTGTCAAAGACCAGGGCCATTGGTCGATGGGGACAAAGAGATCCGTGTTAGCATCAGAGATCAAATCTCTCGACAACCCGTCTCTTGGAAAATCCACTGACGAACTCCAATTGTCGAACTTTCACGTACCTTCTTCTTCACCTGACGTCTTCAGTAGTTAAACACAAATCAGAGAGAGATAGAGAGAGAGAGTCGACAACACACAAAAAATACCCATTAATCCATAACTTAACTCTACTATTAAAACTTTCATTGTTAACTTCAAATTTTCACTTTCCCTCCTCTCTTATTATTCAATGAATGATTAAACCCAAATTGTCCCCAATATTATTATAAAATGAACCCCAATTTTGAAGAGTTCTAATCTATAGCGATTCTAGTTTTGGCCCGTTATCTATTGTATTCCAAACTCGGGTTGGTATGGTTTAGAATAGTTATTCATATCTTGTTTCCCTTGTTTCCCCCATATTTTGATTATCGAGTTGTAGTTATGCATTTTAATTGGTTGCTTGTTTTTCCAAACCTTTGTTGCCCAGATTTTGGCTCCTTCGCTTGAGTAGGCATTCTTGCGCTCGAGCGAGCTTCACAAATGTTGCTCCTCTGCTTGAGCGGGATTTGTCAACTTGCAGTATTTTTTTACAGTTCTGCGAATACTAGGAGAGTGCATTGGACACTCGAGTGGGGTCCTTGTAGACACCCCATTTTTGACCGTCCTCAAGACTTGGACGTCACCGTTTGAATACTCGGTGATTATCCATGTTTGTGTTCGTTTGGAGTTCCCGGAGTTCTCGGCTACGCGCCTTGCCTCAGGATCTCTGAACTCGATGGTTTTGTGTTTGGTTTTGCACCAAACACTTGTGTTTTGCCTTGGAGGGGCAGGGAGTGCCTTTTGAGGCATCCCCACACACCACCGGCAGTGGCTAGAGGCCACCGGCTGGTTGTTGTTGCCATCGGCACTATATTGTGCCGGTCGGCACTCTTTTGTGTCGGTCGGCAGTCAATTTTGTCAAAATGACATTTTTGCCCAGCCGGCTACTGTTCAGCTGCTTTTGGAGATATTTTCAGACAGCTGTCTGGCATTGACTCCCCCTCCATACACGTGTATGGAGGGATGCCCCTCTTGGTTGCTTAACTTGTAAGCATTACAAGTTTGGCTCCTCTATAAGAGGAGGCCTTCCCCCTTGGCTTTAGGGTTGGCTTTTTGGAGAGGAAACAACTCAGAGAGAGCTCTGGTTCTAGGTTAGAAGTTTTGTATCTATTCTATCTCTCTTCTTCCCTCTTATTTGCACACTAGGTGTTTGTGACTTACTATTGCACATCAACACCTAGTGTTCCACCTTTTCTTGGTTTCTGAGGTTCCAAGAGGTTGTCTTGGAGGTTTTTGGCTGGATTTGAGCTCAAGGAAGCAACAACATCAACCTTTGTGAAGGTGGTCAACAAGGGTGAGAAACTCCCCCTTTTTACCCCATTTTTGCACTCCATTTTTACATAGCTTAGAACTGTTTTTGTGCTTAGTGATTAACACATAAAAGTTCTGTTTTTTAGTCCTCTTTATTGTCTATTAAGAGTGTTTTGTGCTTTGGGGAGGTTTGACCACCCTTAGGCCTTAAAAAGGGCTCATTTTGTGCTATTTTGTTGAGATCCGGGATTTTGGTGTTTGGGTCTCTTCACCACTGAAATCTTGAGGGATTTCGGTGGTGAAGATGATGCCTTAAAGTCCTAAGAAGGAGGGGGGCACCCCCTCTCCTTGATGTCCTTGAAAAGGGCAAGTTTTGCCTCTTGAGGGAACATTGTGCTTGAGTGTGTGTTGAGCATATATGGATTGTTATTCATGCTTAGGATATCATGATTTAACATTGCTATGTGTTGGTTTTGGTCCCTTATGCATGCTTAGCATAGTTGCCATGTAATGCCTTGTATTGCCTTAACATGCCTTAGGTTGTTAGCCCTAATTTGAGCATGTTTTAGGCTTAGATTTGTGAATGTTTTGTGCTTATTTGACATGTTTTAGCTCTATCCATAGTCATTTGGGTTGATCTTGGCATGCATTATATAGCCCCTTTGCATTTTAGGCTTGCTAGCCTTTGAGCATGCATGTGTAGCATGTGTTGCTTACCTTATTTTGATGGTTTGGAACCATCTAGCATGTCATTTCAGTCCCTTTGGTGTGCTTGTATGCTTGCCTTAGTTGCCTCTTTAATGCTTTAAAAGCATGTATTGAATGCTCCATGTTTTGGTCATTGTGCATGCCTTTGGTTTCAAGCCTCTTAGATGCCATCTAAGTAGCCTTTTGGCTTTGTTTTAACATGCTAAAAACCTGTTTTTAGTTGTTTAATGCATGCCATAATTGTCTTGCATAAGTATAGTTCAATGCCTCATTGACTTGCTTTAAGTCTTGGACCATTTGCATGCTTTGTTTGGTCTATTTTGAGTTGGTTTAGCACCACACTTTGACATGATTTTAGAGCTCATGTTGCATGCTAATCATCCATGTTATCTCCTTTCAAGTGTGCTTGAGAGTGGTTTGTTTAATGCCTAAGTTGTGTGCCTTAACATGTGTACATGTGCATGTGTGTTTAGCTCTCATACTTAACATTTTGGCTACTGATTTTAGGCCTAGTTAGAGTTGCCTAGATCATGTTTAAGTCCACCTTTTATTTGGTTTGCATGCTTGCCTTACATGTTCGCTTGTATGCTTACATAAGCGCCTCGCATTTGCCATATTGCATGCTAGCCAACATGCTTAAGATTTCATTGCATTGACATGCATGCTAGGCCTCTTGAGATAAACATGATAGAGGTTCGGCACCCTTGTTTGTTTATATGGTTTGCATGCATTTGAAATTGAAAGTGCACATTTGGTTCTTTGGGCCATCATGCATGGAAATGCGTGATTGGTGGCCCGAGAATCGAGGCACATCCTCCTTTGAGTCATTAACATGATAAGGAATGTGTTTGATGCATAAATTGCTGGAATTACATTGCCATGCAAGTTTTTTGCCCTCTGCTGCTGTGAGTTGCAGGTTCTGCAGACATTCAGTGCCAACCGGCATCACTTAGTGCCGACCGGCAGTCAATAGATGGCCGGTGGATGAATTCAGTGCCGATGAGCTCAATTCACTGCCGATGGAAGTTTTATTCAGCCGGTGATGATCCCCAGTGTTCAGAAAGGCATCCCTGAGACTTTGACAGTTTTCAGAGGAGTAGAGCAGGGAAAACAGAGGCAATCTAAGCATGGCAGTGCAATTCCGAGCAAGTCCCGAGCATGCGTTGCATCCGGCCCTCATCTCGAGGCAGTTTACTGCTTTAATTAGATTAATTAATTTATTTGATTAATTTAATGGGTTTGTAATATTTAATTAGCTTGCGTAGTTAATTAATTTGTATATTCTTTTGGTCCCTCCGAGCGAGAGCAAGTCTGTAATAAGTGTGGGTGAGTGGTGTGTATGTCTTCCAACCCCCACTTCTTTCTCCTTTTTATTTACTTGCTTTGATGGTAGATTAGAGCACGTTTATTTTAGCATACCTTATGCTATGCATGCGTGCATCCATGCATTTGTTTACATGCACCGGGCTCGGTACATCATACAAACTGCATTGTATTTTCAATTTCTAAATTGAATACGTGCATCAATTGATTGCACCTTATATGCCATTTTAGGGTTAGCCGAGCCTACTCTAAATCACATCCTTGCTTGTGATGCATTAGTCATTCTAACATGAACTAGGTCATGCATGTTTGCTAACTGGTTTATTGTTTTGGCACGGAGTACGATGTAAGTCTTTATGCTTTAGCATCTCGCATGCGTGTGAATGTTGACATGACAGTATGCTTACCATGCGGCTAAGTGCTTACTTGAGATGAACTGTTTGAATGCCAGTGGGTGGAGGTTGGATTGCTTGAGTTGGAAAACTCATTGAAATCCGTATTTTAGCCTACTTGCGAGTAGCAAATTCCAAAGTATTTTCGAAACAAACGGATATGCAATGCTTATTTCCAAATTAGGCAATCTAGTCTATACTTGTTTGCTGTGCGCATAACATAGTAATTCTAGGTTAATAATTGGAATAAGAACACATAACGTTTTCAAAATCAGATATCATGGTTAGTAGAGGCCGGTCTTCGGACCGGGCGAGAGGGGGTGCTCATAGCTGACCTTCCCTGATCGTACCCAAGCTCCCGAGCCAAGATCACTTTGGTGATGACGGACACGTGGCCTTCGGCACCGAGTCAGGGTTTCCTAAATTTCCCATTTTAAAATATTTAGGTGGCGACTCTGTAATCTGGCAAAGCAGTCCATGTTTGGCACTTCTTTTCAAAAATCAGTTTTTCTTCAAAACGATTTGCCAGAGTTGGACTCTTTGGTTCAAGATTAAGAACCGTGGCAAATTGAGTCCTTTGAACTGTAGTGAACCCAATGTGAACAGAACGGGAGTCATCCTCCCGGGGCGTTCGGGGGACGTCTACAGTCCTTCATTTGCAAAACTTCTGGAAGTGCGTATTCTACGCTCGAGTGCTGCTTTTCACACTCGAGCAGACCGTTGTGTCTGACGCTCGAGCGTCACTTTCCACGCTCGAGCGGACTGCATGTATATTAATCCGTGAAGATGTCATTTTGAATCACTTTTTCTTTTTTCTCTCTCTAAAACTTTCCAAATACCTAGATCTACACATTCTCTCTCTAAAACTCATATTCTCTCTAAGATTTCAGCTAGATCTATTGGGATTTCCACCCTAGTGGCTTTAAGAAAAAGGTAGAGGGCATCAGGATCTTCCGTTTGATTCGATTGAAAGTGGGTCTCGTCATTCTTGGAGTCTCACTCTTGCTTGGCTCATCTTCTTTTTTTGAGGTTGTAGACATCCCCGAACGTCCCGGGAAAAATCTCGTTTTATTCATTGGGCTTACTACAGTTCGGACTCAAATGTCATGGTTCTGAATCTAATCTCGCAAAGTGCAATGCAAGATCAATAAATCACCAAAGAGTCCAAATCCGGCAAATCGTTTTGAAAAACTGATTTTTAGAAAGAAGTGCCAAACACGGACTGCTTTGCCAGATACAGAGTCGCCACTTAAATATTTTATTTTGGAGGAATTTAGGAAACCCTGACTTGTGCCTAAGGCCACGTGTCCATCATCACCAAAGTTGCCTCGGCTCAGGAACTTGGGTACGATTGGGGAAGGTCATGCAATGAGCACCCCCGCTCGCCCGATCAAAGATCGGCCACTACTAAACATGATATCTTGTTTTTGAAAACACATGCGTTCTTATTCCAGTTTATTAGCCTAGAATTACTATGTGATGCGCACAACATACAAGTATAGACTGGATCACCTAAGTTGGAACAAAACATCTCATATTTGTTTTTTAAAGTGGTTTGCTACTCGCAAGTAGGCTAAAATGCGGATTTTGCCACCCTCAAGTGGGCTTAGAAAATATGGTGATTCGCCACCCTCAAGTGTGCTTAAAACTCATAATCAATGAATTGTTCCAATTCAAGTAATCCAACCTCCACCCACAGGCATTCAGGCAGTTATATCACATAAGCAATTAGCCTCATGGTAAGCATGCTATCATGGCAGTCACTCACACACATGCAAGGATGCTAAAGTATAAACACTTACTGAGTACTCCGAGCCAAAACAAAAGCTATGTTAGAAATCAATGCATGATCCTAGCTATGTCAAGAATGCAAAATGCAACACATGCAAAATGCAACTAAGTAGGCTCGGCTATTCTAAGATGGCATATGAGATGCTACAGATAACATGTATTCAACTTGGAATTGAAATACAATGCAGTTAGTATGATACGCCGAGCCCAGTGCATACAAGACAGATGAATGAATGCAAATGTGCGAAGCATAAGGATGCTAATTGAAACATGCCCTAAAACTAACCATTGAAAGTAGGTAAGTAAAAGGGAGAAAGACGTGGGGTTGGAAGACATACATCACACACACGCACACTTATTACAACAGTTGGCCCTCTTGATGGAGGGTCCGAATAAATAATACAACACCAACTAGTTAATCTAAGCTAATCTAATTAAGCTAGTTATTACACAACCAAAATGAATAGTAAATTACAGCTAATTATTACACAACTCTAATTAATTAACAAACTAACTAAGTAAGCAATTAAACTAGCATGCAAACTACATGAATGTGGACTGCCACAGCTCTGCCTTGAATGATAAAGGATGCATGCATGCTCGAGTCACCTTGTTGGGAAATCCATCGCGATGCCCCGGCTTGCCTTTGTTTGCAATTGATTTCAGAAATTTGCACAAAACTCCAGAGAGATGAAACTCCACCCTGGGAAACTGTGGGAAGGCTGTCGACCAGCTTATAGGCATGGGAGACCAACTACCAACCACCTTTTGTGGTGGAAACCAAAGAAGGTGGTCGGCCTGCCAGAAAACCTGGTCGGCCGACCAGTTTCTTCTCTTGGATTCTATTTTTCTGCAACAAAAGGAAAGAGAGAGGCACGACAAGGTATTTGCAACACATGTGTGCATGACTCCTCTCCCCGTCATTGCATAAGCTCTAGGGAGTGCAATCATCGACCCTCGGGCCACCAATCACGCATTTCGATGCATGATGGCCAAGGAGTCGAATTGCATAACTCAATGTGAAATGTATGCACATATAAGCACCTAAAGCTAACAACTCCGTCATGGGTAGTCAAGAGTGTCGGCGACGGGGAATCGAGGCACGTTTCGTCACTTTGAGTACGAAACGTCCCTCGTTTCTCGTGTTCAGACTAACTCCTATTCCGAATACAATGCAACAAACAATGGCATGCACAATGCGACTTTAAGTATGCAACCTAAATGCTATGCAACTAAGTGATGCAAACATGCAAAGGATGACATGCAAACATGCAACTAGCATACACAATGCTATGAACTAACAATGGCATACTCAATGCACGTGGTACTTAACATACACAATGCACCTAAGAATTAACATACACAATGAGATGAACAAGGCATGCACAATGCAATGATCAATCATGCGACAATGTGGCATACTCAATGCTATGGAATACAATGGCATACTTAATGCAAAAATGGACTTAAACCAAAATGAATGGGCCTCAGCAACACCCAAATCAGTGGCCAAACATGATGAAAACAAGACTCCAAAACTCATGCTAGCATACACAATGCAAGGACCTAAGCCCAAGGGCACAAAATGCAACTCTACAAAAGCATTGAAAGGATGAAAAATGGCATACAATGACACATGTTCCAGCTCTGAAATGACATACAAAATGGCTCTGAATCATGCAAACAACTCACACAATGCATGTTGAAAGGCTCAAGTACCGAAGCTAGTGAAGCACATTACACTAGGGGCATGCAAGGCGATGCTCAAATGACAAAACCAACTCCAAATAGACCTTAAGCAGGCCCAAAACAGTGGTAAAATGAGCCAAGATGGTGGCTTGAAAGGCATAAGAATGAAGCTCAATGCAAAGGCTCATAAATAGGGTATAATGATGCAACTTTCAAACACATTGAAAGAGTGACAAACATGAGAATATGGCCAAGAAATAAAATCTGAAATATCATGCTCAATGATGCTAAAACATGTAAACAACTCAAGTTAAGCATGCAAGGGGATTCAAAACTCAAGGCTAAGCAAGGCTATTACACTACAACCATACATGGCAAGCATCATTCGACCAAGGAACCTCAAAAAAGAGCTAAGGCAGCCCAAAATATGAACAAAATCAGTTTAGAGCATGGCCAAAATATGCTAGCATAGAGGGTCAAAACAACATGCATTCCAAACTAGTAAACCATGATTTATACTACAAGCATATGAAGCATATGAGAGGCTACCAAACTAGCCAAAAACAAAATCATGGCATGCCAAATGATGGCCAAAAACCCACTGAAACATGACCAATACAAGCAAGAATGAGGTGCTACTTTGATAGGCTGTGCAAGGGATTGTTCTACACATGCAAGAGGCAAACAAAAGGTGACCAAACCAGCCATAGACAGAGTCTAGGCAGGTCCTAAAAGTCACTAAAAAAGGCCTGAACCAAGGCTAGGAAGTGTGGAAATATATGCTCCCTTGGAAAGCCAAAAATGCAAGCAAACAAGGCCAAAAGAGAGAGGGTCACCCCTCTCTGATTTTGGCCCTCAAAACCACATGCCAACCACTGAAAATCTTTTGGATCTTAGTGGCTAAAGGGCCAAGCAAAGCTCAATACAAAGGTCTCATGGCATGGCTCAAAACAAGGCTAAATAGAGCATGCAAGAGGGTAGATGACCCCCAACACCGAAAGAGCCTTAAACAAACATGAAAATCACTTAAATAAGAACCTTTTTTTAGTTGACAACAAAGCTCAAATAAGCATGCAAATGAGGCTAAGAGAAGGATCAAAATAATGCTTAAAAGAGGAAAAAGTGATTACCCTTGAAGCTCAGCAAAACCAGCAAACTTTGGGACCAAAAACCAGCTCTTTAACCTCTGAAAACAACCTCCAAGAATCTCAAATCAATTGTGGAAGTGTATGGCTATGAGGTGTAGTGTAAAAGGGTCAAGAACCACGCACACTTGGAACCAAAATAGAGAGATATAGAGGGAGATATATATTTTGCCTTCCAAGAATTTCTGAACCTAGTTCAAGGAGAGGGAGGGCCTCTCTTATAGACAAACAAGGCCAAAGCTTCCTTAAGAAGCTAAAAAACAAGGCTCAAGATCCTTATGGAGGATACAGTCTGTGCCTTCCAGCTGGCACAGTTGGCACCCACTCAAACAGACAAAACATGAGGGAGCTGGCCGACCAAAAAATGTGGTCGGCCGACCACTTCCCCTGGTCGACCGACCAGGGTAGGTGGTCTCCCACACAAAAAAGTGGTCGGTGGTTCCATTTGGTGGTCTCCACTTTGAAAGCAAGCTAGTGGTGTGGTGGGAGACCAGTAATTGTGGCCCAAAGATTCAGGAGACTAGTTTCCAAACAAGAAAATCGGCTAGCGGGGGAAAAGTGGTCTCCAAGGAGAAAATGTGGTCTCCCACCCTTGTACCACCTCCCAAACAAGGAAAACAAGGTTCATGCCAAAAATGAACCAACACGGATGCAAAACGAGAGTTCAGGAGGCAAAGCGCGCGGCCGGGTGCCTCGAAAATTGGTTGTTGAGCACCGAAAGTGGCGTGCGACCACAAAAATGGTCTCCCGGGCCACAGTGTCCCTCTAGATAGAGGAAACAAGGTGTGTTCCAAAAACCATGCCAAATGGAGAATGTTAAGCGTCCCGAGCTGAGGCGCGCGGCCGACGGCTCCGAAAACCGAAAACCAGTCTCCAAACGGGAACCGTGGCCTATGACCACAAAGAGTAGTCTACGACCACTAAGAGATGGTCTACAAGACCTCTCCCTCCCTCCGGGAAGAGAAAACAAGACTTAGTCCGCAGACCAAGTCAAAGCACAAAAAGTTCCAAGGCTCGAAGGGTAAGGCTCTCAGCCAAAACTCCGAAACTTCAGAACGAAAACAACATGCACTATCACCGAGCAGTCAATCGATGGTGTCTGAGTCTTAAGGTCGGTCAAAAAATGGGGTGTCTACAGAGGTAGGGATTTTTCTACACTCTCATATGGTTTTTAGCTTAGTTATTTGTGATTGTGCAACAATGGTGGGAATGAGAGTAGTTTAATCAAACCTAGGGTTTTGGAATGAAGTGAAAAAGAGAGGTTTTTGGTGAATATGAAATAAATGAGTTTGGGAATTGAAAATATGTTCATGCTATGTCAAAATGGTGAATTTTGGTACATGGGTTGATATTTGGAAAAGGGATTTTTACCCTAATTGGATCAAATTGTTATTTTGTTTAAATAATTGAATTTGTTGTTGGAAATGTAAAATTGGATGACCTTTGATATAAATGGTGAAATTGAATATGTATTATTTCACATCTTTGGAAGTTTTGAATAAACTATCTGTTTGTGATTGAATATCTGTTTAGAGATAACTATATTAGGCTATCAGTGGAGGATAGCTTTGATTGTTGTAGAAATGACATATGGATTAGGCGAATTGAAACTAATCTTTTGATGGTTGTCATTGAATATGGCCATGTTTATATACATTGTATATGTATGATTATCTGGGAGTGGAAAGGGGATGTACTCCATTGTTTGATTTTGTGTTTATATACATTGCATATTGTAGCTCGACTTTTTTGCGCCCCCATTCGGAGGTTTGAAAAAAGCCCTACAGTTCAGACTCCCGTGGTTCTGAATGTAATCTCACAAGTACAATGTGAAATTGATAAACACCAAAGAGTCCAAATCCGACAAATTATTTTGGAAAATCGATTTGAATAAAAAAATGCCAAAATTGGACTACTTTGGTGTTTATCAATTTCACATTACACTTGTGAGATTAGATTTAGAACCCCGGGAGTCCGAACTATAGGGCTTCTTTCAAACCTTCGAAAGAGGGTGCAAAAAAGTCAAGCTACAGTTTCTGGCGACTTCGCTGGGGATTTAGAGAACTTGACTTGAACTCATGATATGACTTTTTATCTACACTTATGTGTTTCTTTGCATTTGCATTGGTGCGCCTAAGTCACTGTGTTTGCCATCTGCTATTCCTAGACAATTTGCCGAAGGCTAGCCTAAAAGCTTGCCAAAAGGCTGGCCGGTCGCGGGCTCTGCCTCGATGGGAACACAACCCTTGGATCTGGACTACCGCTGTACCGTTTGATCCTCCTTTCATTTCTCGGTGTTAGGTGTGAGAGGTATATTAGGTAGTCTTGTTAAGTTATCCTTTTTGAGCATTTGGCCTAGTTGCATATCGAAAGCCATAGAGACTGTTCCAAACTAGGACAGGATGCTTACTTGAATGCAGAATTGCATGAAACTGCATTGCTTAAATAGTGAACCCTAGCTCTTGACGAAACTAGGACAAGGTAACCCTACCTGCTTATAGGGATGTTTTGGCTCTCACTTAATTGTTACGTGCTTTTAGAGTGAAACTCTACAGGAATGTGCGTATCAGTTGCAAGTTTGGGTATCAAATTTGAGGGCATAAGTTAGTGTTAAGTGCAGTTCTACAGCTTATGGTTACAACTGTGTCTTGTTCACATCTGAGCTAAGGTGTTATGCGATTTCTAATTTTTGTTTTCCTTTTTGCTTTATTTCTTTTTGCAAGGTAGTTTATCATAATTGCTTCAAACAGTTCAGTTACACCCCAAGCTCTCTGGACCCGTGTGAGGAGGCTTTACAGGTCCGGGGATCTTGTTAGGGACAACTTGTGTTTGCTTCGCTCCCATCAGTTACAAGACGGAGGAGAGTTAGGCACAATTCACCAATTCAACAATCACCTGCATCTAGTCGAGGGCAATCTTCTACGTCTAGGCCAGCAAAAGATCACTCGCCTATTCAGATGACTCAGTACCCTGCATCCAGCATGGAGGACTTGATCTGTCATCTCTAGTAAACCGTTGAAACCATGCAAAAAGATGATGCCAGCCAAGCTGAAGTTACGGCCTATCAAGCTGAAGTGGTAAATAGGTTGCAGCAATAACAACCACAACCGGCAGTAGCATCTACATATCATGCACCTCCTGTGGGTATCCCAGCACCCGGAATTGCTGTTAATGCCCAGGCTGAGAATCAGGGCAATCTAGTAGACCCCATTTCACCGCAAGCCTCCATGGCACCAGTATACCAAACTGAGGCGCCATTTGAATTCAAAGTTGACCCGACTATACTGAAGGTTAACAAACTAGAGAAGCTTCTCAAGCGGGCACAGGGTGTGAACTCAATCCCTGACATCGAGGATGGATACACCGACTTCACAGTAACTTTGCCAGACCGACTCAAAATGCCACACATAGATCGGTTCAATGGTTCTGGGGATCTTATGGTTCATTTAAGGCTATTCTTTGATATCCTGTGGCCGATGGGCCTCACCAGACTTCAAAAGTTGTCGCTTTTTGGCCAGACCTTGTCAGGGATAGTGGCCATCTGGTATGCAAAACTAGAGGATTTAGTAAAGCGGAGTTGGGAGGAAATAGCTGAGGCCTTCATTGCACAGTACTCGTACAATACCCAGATCGAGGTCACAACCTGTGATCTCCAGGCAACCCATCAAGAGCCAAATGAGGGTTTTTCAGACTTTGTAATGAGGTGGAGGGCCAAGGCTTCTATGATGACTACTAGGCCATCAGAAAAGGATCAAATCAGAATAGTGGTCCGTAATTTGCAAGGGAAATTATTGCAGAAGATGATTGTCTTGCCATTGTTCACATTCACTGAGCTCCATAAGATAGGGGTTCAGATTGAAGATGCAATGAAACAAGGGTTGATCATCGATGAGAAGGAGCAGCCTAAGAGGCCTTTTACACGCAGTTCCAATGCAACCACAAGTGGTAGTACATTTGCGCGGCCATTTGATGTGAATGTAGTAACCACTACAACCAAAATCGCCAACCCTTTCGCCAGTACAAATCCACAAACCTCAAACAACTAGACCCTATCTCAAAGGATCTTTACCCCACTCTATATGCCTTTATCCTAAGCCCTGACAATGCTGATCAAAAAGGGGCATCTTAAGCCATTAGAACAATGCCCACTACCTGACCCTCTCCCACCAAAACACAACCCAACCAAATACTGTGCTTTCCACCAGCAGCACCGTCACGACACTGACCAATGCTACAAGCTGCATCATGAGATTCAAGATCTCATCGACAACAAGGTGATAGCATCACCCCAAAAGCCAAATGTAACCACCAATCCTCTTCCAGCCCACAACTAAGTTCCCCTACCTCGGAACCTAAATCTAATACATACACTGGCCATCCCATATGACCTTAGCATATACATTACCCCTTCCCACCTACCCAAACCGATTGTGTTCATCCCTGAAAGCGTGGACTTGTGCATGATGGACACTTCCACTCTTTAACCTGAACCTATGGTGGTGACGGTGGCAGAATGAGGGAGGTTAGCCTTGGAGGAACATGTCAGTCCATCGCATGAGAGCTTTGCAGACTTATCTGAGGGGGAGTATGACCCGTGCTGTTGCATTGTGCTAGTTGATCGAGCCAAACCCAAAGTGGTATTGCCAACAACAGTAGAGGTTAGTGTGGTTAGAAAGGGTCGCCCAAGTCAGGGACTGGATGATTTAGTGGAGCTGAGGAGGACTTAGACAATTTGTAATTCTATGACGAACAAGATTAGAGGGACGTGCAGATTGACTGGTTTGATCTACATGGGTCGACAAACAACTCCGGATGGCTTAGTGATGAGCTTGACAAAGAGGAAGAAACTAAAACGAAACCTAAGGAACAGGGAGCAAGAATAACTGCAGTGGTCAGAATGGCCAAAAAAAAGGGGAAACTACCAGAGAGCACCAGTATCAAGAATTTAGCTCAGGAACTGGGCGTCGTGGGTACCGCTGATACAGAGCAAGAAGCCGCGTTGAAATGGTTTGAAAAAGAAAGGGATCAAGACAAACAGGAAGCTAGAAAAGCCCAACACCCTGTGAGGGATACTTCTAATAAGGGAGTGATCAAAACAGAGCCGGACAACAATTTGTCAGCTGCCGGAGGTGCATGGTGGGAGGATGATGATTTGCTTTTGGCCCACACTGACAAGGATTGGGGTGAAGACCTGCCAGAAAACACTTGGTATTCGGAAGAAATTGGCCATATAACTAGAAATGGGCGGCATTTCAAGAACCTGCCCTTGGACCAAGCTGAAGCCTCCGGGAAAGATAAAGAGGTTGAGAAGCAGAAGGAAAAACCGTTGGAAGAAGAGGCAGTGCTGAAATAGCTAAAGAAGATTCAGGCAGACATTTCGATCTGGGGTCTGCTTATGGCTTCTCGAGTGTATCGACAGGCTGTACTATCAGCTATGGACAAAGCCAAACTGTCCATTGATATGACTCCCGAACAGCTTGTGGGGCTAGTTTTCCCTGAAGGTGCTGTGCCAACTTTAACCTTCTCAGACAAGGAATTGCCGCTAGAAGGCTTAGCACATAACAAACCTCTGTACATATTAGTTTAATGCAGAGAAAAGTGGGTGCCAACGGTGTTGATCGATACCGGGTCGGCAATCAACGTCTGCCCATCTCGCACAGCTTATGCCATCGGCTTGAAACCAGCAGATTTCGTGCCTACAGCCCAGGTGACCCGGGCATATGACAATACTAACAGGGAGGTGATGGGTACAGTACAGATCAGAGTTCAGGTCACCCCAGCTCAACAAGACGTCGAGTTTCAAGTCCTAGATGTCCAGGCCACCTTCATCTTATTACTAGGGAGACCTTGGTTGCACCAGGTGAAAGTTGTCTTCTCTACTCTCTACCAAATGATGAAATACCCTCACGGGAAGGGGTGGCAATTGTGTTCGGGAATTCATCTATATATCCTCCGCTAGAGGTAACTACGCCTGGAAATTGTTCATGGTGAAAAGGATGTTTTCCTTTTCGGGTTCACTATAGTTGAGGCCCAAACAATGCAAACTATCTTAGTAGCTGATAAGGGCTTGTATGTCAGCGCCCAATCAATCTATTTCATGAACAACCTCCAACATGTACCAGGAATGGGGTTAGGGAGAAGTGGCCGGAAGGGTGTTACAGCATTGGCCGATGTGCCACATAATCTGCATGCCTTTGGTCTTGGGTATACGCCCACTAAAGAAGGTTGGGTTAGGAAAGAAAAAGAGATGGCAGGTAGAGCCAGAGCTAAGTTGACTGGGAAGCGCTATGAGCTTGTGTATAGACCAATCTGGGGAACCTTGAATGGTCATTTTGTTCGGGAGGGAGAAGACTTCCCATTTTGTGGTTTCCCCGAACCCCTGTTCGACTCTGAGAAGCAGCGTGTTCTCAACTTTGAAATTTTCTTCAACTTGCAACTGCGAGACAGTGATAAGGAGGAAAAGGCCGAACCAACAACTAAGGCAAAGAGGAGCAAAGAAAATGAATTGGACAGCAGCAAGCTTGAAGTAGGAGCAGCACTGGCATGTGTCCTTTCGGATCCTTCGGTCGACTTAGAGACTTAGGGGATAACCTGACCATTTCCATAATCGGGGACCAACCGGGTGTGAACCCTTCTAACAGCATTTTGGATGCATCTGAAGCACCATCTCTCATTTGGCAGCTGGAGAAGGGCTACTTGTCTAATAATTCTGAGCAGGGTAGTGAACCAGAATTTGATTCCACAGAGTCTATGGAGTCGGAATCAGGTTCCGGTATTCTTGGGGGTGATAACCCGGATGCCAAGGTCTTGTCTAGGTCGTCCTTTTCTTTTGCTTTTGAGTCAGTTGTAACTGAAGATCTGGATGAGCTTGACCTTGTGAATGAGACTGCTGCTGCAGATCCTGAGTATTTCTCTGTATCGCATGTTTACTGCATTGATCAGGATTTTCAAACTTTTAATGAAAACGATGAAGAAGGAATTCCTCTAGTTTTGAAAATTTTGATTAATCAAGAAGATGAGAGGTTTGCAAAATCCCTTGCTGATAAAATCATTACTTTTAATGTGGGTACTAAAAAGGATCGGCGTCTGGTCCAGATTAGGTCCATGTTTTCTTCGGAGGAGTGCGAGCGCTTAGTCGCTTTATTAAAAGATTTCAAAGATGTTTTCACTTGGTCCTATGAAGACATGCCTGGAATCAATCTTAAGATTGTGCAGTATCGGATCCCTCTCGACCCCAAGGCCTAACCTGTCAAACAGAAGTTGTGGAGAATAAGCCCGGATTGGGCATGGAAGATTAAGGAAGAGGTCACCAAGCAGATCGACGCAGTGTTTTTGCTAGTATCTGAGTACCCAACTTGGTTGGCCAACATAATCCTAGTGCCAAAGAAAGACAGAAAAATTCGGGTGTGTGTGGACTTCAGAGATCTAAACAGAGCCAGTCCAAATGACGACTTTCCTTTTTTGCACATCGATGAGTTAGTGGACTTCACAGCGGGTCATGCATTGCTCTCTTTCATGGATGGATTTTCCGAGTATAACCAGATTCTTATGGCGCCCGAGGATAGAGAGAAAACTTCTTTCACTATGCTATATGGAAGCTACTGCTATCGAGTGATGCCGTTTAGGCTGAAGAATGCCGGGGCTACTTATCAAAAGGCTGCAACCACTATTCTGCATGATATGATCCATAAAGAGGTTGAGGTGTATGTGGACGACATGATTGTCAAGTCCAAAGAAAGAGAGGGCCACTACACCGCCTTGAAGAAATTCTTCCAACGGATTAGAGAATACAGACTAAGGTTGAACCCACAGAAATGTGCTTTCAACGTAACAGCAGAGAAAATGCTGGGTTTCTTGATCACACAAAGGGGCATCGAGGTAGATCTTTCCACAATTAAGGCCATCTTAGAAATGCCACCACCAAGGACTGAAAAGGATGTGCGAGGCTTTTTGGGTAAAGTGCAATTCATAAGACGGTTTATTTCAAAATTAACCTTGACTTGTGATCCTGAAGAAAGAAAAGAAATTTTGATGGGATGATCGATGTCAATTCACTTTTGAGCAGATCAAGCAGTATCTTCAGAATCCACCTGTGTTGTCACCGCCAAAGCTGGGTAAGCCCTTGATTTTATATCTGTCAGTCATAGGCAAAACAATGGAATGCATGCTTGCTTAGGAATCTGAGGATAGGGTGGAGAAATTCATCTACTACTTAAGAAAGAAAATGCTGGAATACGAAACCCGTTACACTCCGCTGGAGAAAGCTTGCTTAGGCTTGGTATGGGCTACCAGGAAGTTGAGGCATTATTTGTTATCTCACTCCATAATTCTGGTTTCGAGATTGGATCCCATCAAATATCTCTTTGAGAAACCAGTGCTTACGGGTAGGCTAGCTCGTTGGTTGCTTCTTCTCTCCGAATTTGATCTGAAGTATGTCACTTGCAAGTCAGTCAAGGGGAGGAGCGGTAGCGGAGTTCCTGATAGATCACCCAGTAGAAGGGGATAAAGCGGTAGAATACATGTTCCCAGATGAAGCTATTTTGCAAGTCGAGGAAGGGATTTGGACAATGTACTTTGATGAAGCATCTAATTAGTACAGTTATGGGATAAGTGCGTTGCTAATAGCACCCGACAATTCCCATATACCTTTAGCCTTCAAACTCTGGTTCAAGGTATCCAATAACGAAGCAAAATATGAGGCATGTATCGCTGGTTTGGAAGTTGTCTTGGAACTAGGGGCATAAAGGTTAGATGTAATCGGGGACTCGAACCTAGTTGTGTCTCAAGCGAACGGAAACTAGAAGGTCAAAGAAGAAAAGATGAAGATCTATCACCAAACCCTGGACATTCTGATTTCTAGGTTTGAAAGGCTTACTTTCACACATCTATTAAGAGAGAACAACAAGTTCACTGACACCTTATCAACTCTATCTTTATGATAAACATCCCGCTTGGAGTCTAGATGCGTCCGATCATCATTGAGCAGGGATATATGCCAGCCTATGAAACTATCGCCGCAATAGATGAAGCGCAAGATCAAAACCCTTGGTTCTATGATATCTTGAACTTCTTGTAAAAAGAGGTTTATCCACCAGGGGCAAATGCCAAAGACAAATAGGTAATACGACGGATGGCTGTTCAATTTATTATCTACGAAGGTAAACTGTACAAGAGAGGTCATTTGGGAATACACAAGTTATATGTCGAAGCAGATGAAGCAAAGTGCCTAATGGAGGCCATCCATAGAGGAGAGTGCAGAGCACACATGAACAGAGTAATGTTGGCCCAGAAGGTTCTCAGGCAGGGTTAGTATTGGTTTACTATGGAGTAGGATTGTAATGGTTTATTCGGCGATGCCACAAATGCCAAATTCATGCTAATCGTATAAATATTCCGCCATCGGAACTATACAACATGTCTTCACCATGGCCTTTCTCAGTCTGGGGCATTGACGTCATTTGCGTAGTTACACCAAAAGGGTCGAATGGGCATGAATATGTTCTGGTGGCAATTGATTACTTCGCAAAGTGGGTTGAAGCTCAGTCTTATGCAGTGTTGAAAGCAGCGCATGTGGCTAAGTTCATCTGAAACAACATCATTTGCCGTTATGGAGTCCCAAACGAGATCATTTCAAATAATGGCTCCCATTTCAGGAAAAAAGTGATCAACTTGTTAGAGAAATACAATGTGGCTTTTCACAAGTTATCTACATACCGGCTGCAAACCAATGGAGCTATTAAGGTGCCAACAAGAACATCAAGCATATTTTGCAAAAGATGGTTGAGACCTATAGGGACTGGCCAGACAAATTGCCATTCGCACTCTGGGGCTATAGAACTTCAATCCGGACGTCTACAGGGGCAACTCGTTATTCTCTTGTCTATGGGATGGAAGCTATTCTGCCAATCGAAATAGAAGTCCCGTCGCTGCAAGTTATGGCCGAATGTCGAATAACAGAGGCAGACTGACAACAGAACAGGTACGAAGAATTGATACTGTTTGATGAGAGAAGGCTGAAAGCATTGTACCACGTTTAGGGTTATCAATACAGGATTGATGGGGCTTTTAATAAGAAGGTTAAGTCCCAGAATCTTAAAGAAGGGGATTTGGTGCTGAAAGACAACCGAGCTCCCATCTATGACCCTAGGGGCAAGTGCAGGCCCAATTGGACTGGTCCTTACATCATCAAAGCTATCTAGTCAGGTGGAGCTATTATTCTCATGGACCTAGATGGCCTATAATTTTCTCAACCAAACAACATGGACAAATTGAAGAAACACTATCCTTGAGAGGCTCGCTAGGCCGAAAACTCAAAAGGGTGACCTAGGCAAAAGTTAGAGCATAAAAAATTAGAAATAAAGAAGAACTGAGCTTGCAAGGTTGAAAACCCTGAAGGACGGCCTTGGCAAAAGTTAGAGCGCAAAAGGAGAGAGTTAATACTCAAGTGAACTCAAACCAAACTACGTAAGGCCTGATTCCTATCTTCGGGATACGTAGGCAACTTCATCCTAAAGTCTGGCCGTAAACACCTCCAACTCAACTGTCCTGTCCATGTGTTTAATCAGGTCATCCTTGTCTGTTCTTTATCTAAGAGTTCGGTTGTGATCTTTATTCTGAAAACTAGTTACAGTGCTGAGCAGTGTTATTCAGTCAAGGGGAAATCTGTGATCTTTGGATTCGGGGTTGTACATCTTGAGGACTAATCCAATGCGTGTCAAGTGGTGATCCTTTTCGAAAATGGTTTTGAAAAGTTTTAATAAAAGTTGATTTTTGTTCAAAATTTGCCTTTTATAACTTAGACCATTTTTCGACCAAAAGGAAAAATTTTTAGTGCTCACCACTTTAATTTCATTGATTTCAATACAAAGTTCTCCAACTCTCGATACAAATCAAAGTTGCTTTTATTACATCATAAAAACTTAAAAAGCAAAGATCAAAGCAATAAACTAGGGGCATAGATGAGTCACGTGCCCCTGCGTCCCCCGCTTGTACTTGTGGAAGCTTCTGATGCAAAAGTGGGCCCGGTTTGTGCCTCATCTTCAAGCCAAGTCAGACACTCGCAAGAAAGGGCGTAGCTGAAACTAGGGACAAGAGCCAAAAGCTCTCTTGTTCTCCAAGCAGTGAAGTACCTCGCCAAATGTGAACCTCAGATGGGAAATAAAATCAGGTACTCTACCCCCCTCCACTGGGCGAGTCTAATCATGTCCAAACTGACGTCTGAACCGGAAAGGGAAGTAGAATACACAATGAGTCAGGCCAATTAGCTGAATGCCAGGTTGTCGAGTCATGCTGTAGCTCATTTCAGTAAGGTTAAGCCAGGAACAACGCCAAACAATGTCAACAGCAAATCTGTTGCATATCCAGTGGCACCATCATCTCTCATTCGAGAAATCCATCAACTGTTGGCGGAAGAAATAGCCTCGAGCTGAGTACTCAGGGCAAGAATCCACTACCTTCAGCTTGTCCATAAGCCACACCTGGGAGGGATCAAAGAAAAGAGAGATTAAAGAATAGAGAGATGTATGTTGAGAGAAAAGTGAAGAAAAGGGGCTTTGAGAGAAAAACAGAGCATGAGTGCCGAGAGACGTGAGAAACACACATTAGAAAGGGTGGGAAACATTACCTGAAGAAGTAGTGGACTCCCCGCGAATTTTTTTTGTCTCTCACGATGGAAGACGTCTAAGCCAATCAAAGTCTCGGCCAATGTCAAGCCAATGCCACTCTTGCCCTCTTTCAAGCCTTGGGCCACTTCAACTAGATGAATGCTAGACCCATTGAAACTAGGGTGTGGACGCGCCCCGGGGGAGGGACTTATGCTGCCACAGTTCAGACTCGTTTTGTCACGGTTCTTAATCTGAACCAAGGAGTCCAAATCCGGCAAATCGTTTTGAGAAAAAACTGATTTTGAAAGAAGTGCCAAACATGGACTGCTTTGCCAAATACAAATACAGAGTCGCCACCTAAATATTTTTTAATGGGGGAATTTAGGAAACCCTGACTCGATGCCAAAGGCCACGTGTCCGTCATCACCAAAGTTGCCTCTGCTCGGGAACTTGGGTACGATTGGGGAAGGTCAGCTATGAGCACCCCCTCTCGCCCGATCCAAAGATCGGCCTCTACTAACCATGATATCTTGTTTTGAAAACTTTATGCGTTCTTATTCCGGTTATTAGCCTAGAATTACTATGTGATGCACACAGCACACAAGTATAGACTGGATCGCCTGAATTGGAACAAAACATTTCATGTTCATTTTGGTGATGGTTTGCTACTCGCAAGTAGGCTAAAATACGGATTTCAATGAGTTGTTCCAACTCAAACAGTCCAACCTTCACCCACAGGCATTCAAGCAGTTATATCACATAAGCAGCTAGCCTCATGGCAATCATGTTATCATGTTAACATTCACACTCATGCGAGATGCTAAAACATAAATACTTACATCGTACTCCGAGCAAAACAAAGAACATGTTAGCAATCATGCATGATCCAAGTCCATGTTAAGTGGCTAATGCAACGCATACAGAATGCAATCTAGAATAGGCTCGGCTAATCCTAGGATGGCATGTGGAAATGCACAGCTAGCATGTATTCAAGTTAGATTTGAAATACTTTATACAGTTAGCATGATGCGCCGAGCTCGGTGCATGCAATACTGATGAATGATGCACGCATGCATAGCATAAGGATGCTAATTTAAATATGACCTAATACTAACCATCAAAAGCAGGTAAGTAAAAGGGAAAAAGAAGTGGGGGTTGGAAGACATGCACACACGCACCCACACTTATTACAAATTTGCCCCCGCTCGGAGGGGCCAAAATAATAATACAATTAATTAACCTACAAGCTAATTAATTATTATAGACCAATTAAACTAGCTAAGCAAATTAACTAATCTAAGAAAGCAGCAAACAGCAGCCTCGGGAAGAGGGTCCAATGCATGCGCGCTCGGTTCCGCTCGGAAAGTCACTGCCATACACAAGATGCCTCTGCTTTGACTGTTCTGCTCCTCTGAAGACTGCACAAGTCCTAGGGTTGCTTCTCTGAATGCTGTAGAACACCATCGGCTAAGGGGATTGGCCACCGGCCATGGAGAATGACCACCGGCCACTAATTGAGATATCGGCCACTGATGGATGGCCGGTCGGCACTGAAGATGGCCGGCCGGCCAAATCTTTCTGCAGAAATTGATTTTGACAGCAGCAGAGGGCAAAACATAGCATGGCAATGCATTTCAAGCACTGTATGCACCAATCATACTCCTTATCATGTTCATGACTCAAAGGAGTATAGGTCTCGATTCTCGGACCACCAATCACGCATTTCAATGCATAATGGCCCAAAGAATCAAGTGTGCATTTTAATTTCAAATGCAATGCAAACCAAATAAGCAAACAAAGGGGCTTTCAACCTCTATCATGGCTTGATCAAGAGGTGAAAGATGCATGCAAATGCAATGCAACCTAAGTATGTTAACTAGGCATGCAACATGAGCATATGGGAACCATGCAAGGCATATAACAAGCATGCAAGTTAAATGAGCATACAAGGTGCCAACACACAAACATGCAAAACATATGGCATGTTAAGCAACCAAAACAAGGAGGAGAATGCATGCCAAATGCAACACCATTTTAACATGCAACAACATGTCATAAGTTAAGCATGCAACAACATGCCAAAGGATGGACTTAAACTAAATTAGGCAGCCCTTAAACAAGCCTAAAACAGTGGCCAACATGCTCAATAATGGAGGCTAAAACACATACCAATAGACATGCATGCAAGGTCCAAGACTTGGGCATAAAAGAGAGAGACTTTTAAGCACACTTGAAAGGATGCAAACATGGATACAAGGCACACATGGAAAGCTCTGAAATCATGTTAGTGATGGTGCCAAACCAAGCAAGCAAGACAAGCCAAACATGCAACCAATGGTCTAAAGCCTAAGGCAAGCCAAGGAGGTATTGAACTACCCTTAACAAAACCAAACATGGCATGAATTGAATGACCAAAATCAGAGGTTTAATATGTTAAAACAAAGCTAAAAACACAGTGACATGGCATCCTAGGGAGGGGGAGCTAAACATGATGGCATGCATGAAGGCCTAAACATGAAGCATGAGATGACAACCTTATAAAGCATTAAAGGGACATCAAATGCAAGCATACAAGCACATCATGAGGTCTGAAATAACATGCCAAGTGGTTCCAAACCACTGAAACAAAGCAAGGATGGCATGCTAGAGGGGCCAATGCTTAAGGCATACAAAAGGGATTACATGGTGGCTATACAAAGCAAAGCATGGATGACCCAAAAAACCAAAAACAGTCCTCAAGCACACTAAATCATGCGCAAAAGCTTCACAAAGCTGAGCCAAAATCATGCTAAAACAAAGGTCAAAGCTTAAAGCATGTTAAGGCCTAAACATGGCATTACAAGGCATGTATGCTAAGCAAGCATGGTGTACCAAAACCAATTGAAAACAGAGCTATATTATGACATAATAAGCACAAAAATCAGTTAAGGCATGGCCAACATGAACCTAAACAATATGCTCTCTCAAGAGGCAAAAATGGCCATTTTCAAGGACAACAAGGAGAGGGGGTGGCCCTCTCGTTCTTAGGACCTCAAGGCACCATCCTCACCTCTGAAATCCCTCAAGATTTCAGTAGTGAGGAGGCCTAAACACAATGGTCCCGGAGCTCAACCAAAATGGCACAAAACAAGGGCCAAACAAGCCTTAAGAGGGGTCAAACAACCCTAAAGCTTAAAACACCCTTAAACAACTATTTAGAGTAGGCAAAAACAAGACTTTTATGTGTTATATGCTAAGCTCAAAAACAGATACAAGATAGTCAAAAAAGCTTTGCAAAAATGGGGTATTTAAAGGTAAAGTCCTTACCCTTGTTGACCCTCTTCAAAAATGGTAGACTAGCTGGTTCTTTGAGCTCAAAACCACCCAAGAAGTTCAAGAATAGCCCTCTAGTGCCTCAGCTCTAAGAGAAGGTGTGATGGTGGGTGTTTGTGCACAAAAGTGAGGCAAAACACACACAAAACACAAAAGATAGGAAGGTATAGATATAGGATAGATACAAATCCTAACCCTAAAACCAGAGCCCCTCTGAAAATGTTGTTTAACCCTAAAAGAGGGAGAGGAGGCCTCCTCTTATAGAGCTTCAATCTTGTAAGCTTACAAGACAAGCTAGCTAAGAGGGAAATCCCTCCATACACGTGTATGGAGGGGAGCCAAGTGCATGCCAGCTGCATGAAAATATCTACAAAAGTAGATGCACAGTAGTCGGCCGGCCAAAAATTCAATTGACCAAAAAAAGATAGCCGACCGGCCATCTATAGTGCCGGCCGGCCAAACATTTGGCCGGTGGCAACAAAACACAGCCGGTGGCCTCAAGCCGTGGCCGGTGGAGTGTGGGGATGGCCCACAAGCCATTCCCTGCCCCTCCAAGGCAAAGCACAAGTGTTTGGTGCAAAACCAAACACAAAACAATCGAGTCAAGAGATCCTGAGGCAAGGCGCGTATCCGAGACCTCCGGGAACTCAAGACGAACACAAACATGGATGATCACCGAGTGTTCAAGCGGTGACGTGCAAGTCTTGAGGACGGTCAAAAATGGGGTGTCTACATAGGGGCAAGAATGGAATGAGCCAACATACACAAGTAACGGGCGTGTTGCCTAAAACCCCGCCAAAGAAGGTCACCGCGGTCACCAACGGCAGAAAATCGATGAATCAGACTAAGAATGTCCAGCTCTCCATTGTGAACCAAAGATCGAGCCTCATATAAAGTGAGCCCACACATCCGTCCCAAAGCTTGGATGTGGCTGAAACGGGGCTGAGGTATGATTTCATCATCGCGCCGGGATTCCATTAATGCTTGAAATTCTTCAATTGTCGGGCATATCTCTTGTCCCCCGAAGCTAAAGACATATGTAATTGGGTTCCAACATCTAGCTGCAACATGAAGGAACTGAAAACAAAGTGGAGAACGGCTCAGTGGGAAAAATGCATTTATGCCGAAACCCCAGAAATTTCACCTTTTCCGAGCCATCTATAGTCACAATCCAATTCGAGAGTTTTTCGGCGAAAAATGGCTCCATTTGTGAAGAACTGGAAGTTGAAATGAAGAAATCACGAAGCTTAACCTTTTGTAGAAGATAAGGCAGTGAGTGGAAGTTAGGAGTCAACAATCTGAAGGTCCTTCATATTGATGGCTGGCAAGTAGCCGGCAAGCTGCATTGATGGCCGGCAAAAGGCATTGATGGTAGGCCACCTTTCATAGCTGGTATGTAGACATCAACCCTTATTTGTCGCCAGCAGCCTTCCTCTCAGGCCTGTTGTCCTCCTTTGTGCTGAACAATGCTGGAAACATGTGTTTTGTTCTGATCTTTGTATGGTCTAAGGTCTTGTTTTGAGTCTTCTTGGCTTTAGAAGGTTTGTTATTTTGTATTTCAGTTGTTGTTGCATTGTTTTGCTTATCAAGTTGTATGTTGTTTTGTTTATCGAGTTGTTGTCGTTTTGTTTATCAAGTTGTTGTTGTGCTGTTTATCGAGTTTGTATGTTGTATTTCACATTTTGGTTGTTGGTCGGTTCATTACCCGATTAAGGTTTCAATCAAGAGTGTTATCTTGGCCAATTCGATTCCATGTCCATTCCATGCAATACGGTGCTCATGATGCAAAATACAACACTTTTTTCATAAAAATTGGTTTTCATTCCGATCATGGTTTTTACAAAAGAGGAGTATAAGTTTTAACAAAAAATAAACCTGCCTGAAGCTATACAGAGTGCTAATACTATAAATAAAAAAAGAAACTAAGCAAAAAAAAAAAAACAGCGCTGGTCACCTCATGCTCTAGAGGCCCTATTTGTCCTCTTACTCGAAGGAGAGGACTCTGGGGCACTATCTCTGTCAGCGTCGCTATCTGAATCTATCCTAAAACCCAAGTAGGCATTGTCTTTCACTCTCGGAACCTAAGCCAACGTCATTATCTCTACTCTCAGGTGACTTCGAATTCTGGCTCACTGCCTTCTGAGAGTCGCTCGTCTCAGCATCATCATCACTCAGAATGGGCTCTGAAGGACCGCTCTCGTCTCGAGTGTCCCTAGCTCTGCCTCAGTCATGTATTGGAGCCTCTCTCTCTCCTCCCTGCTGCTAGAGGAGCTACTACTGGTGCAAATACTACAGCTGCCGCTGGTGCCATCGGCATGGGTGGGATCTAAAAAGACAGTTGTCACATGCCAGTTACAGTACATGTATTAGATGCAAGCATGATGTGCAGAATCAGTGTATGCAATATGTTAGATACATTATGTGAGTGTCAGATACGATGTATCGATGCAGTGTATCAGTGTAGTTTGGGAAGTTTTCAGTTGATATGTCAGTGTGTAAGTGCAGTGTGTCAGTGGAAATTTGATGCCTAGAGTGTAAAATGAAGAAATTATTTGAATATCGTAAAGACTGAGAAGTGCCTTTCTCCTCTATACCATACCCATCAGCGAGGCTATCAACTCGAGGGTGCCTCCTACGTACTCGATAGAGGCCTGCAAATACGTTTTGAATGATTAGTGTCTGAAGTGAACATGTCTAAAATGAAATGTGGGATGCAAATATAAAGAATGGTTCATACCTGAGTCGGGCCTCGAACCCCGACAAGCTCATGACAAGCCACTGCAAGCTCAATCCAGACCTGATAAGACTCTTTAGTATACCGCCAGCAAGTCAGTGCAGTCGGCATGTAATACCCCTGTTTCGTAATATGTTAATTGGTCCTTAATATGATTTTGATTATGTGTTTAATATGATTTTGTGTGCCATTATGTGGTTTTGAATTTCTATCTGTCCACCGTAGGAATATCTGTTTGATTATCTGCTTTGGAAATTAAATTAAAGGCCTTATCAGCCACAGGACCCGAAATTGATTACGCCATTGTGATTGGCATAATTTTTAGAACTTACGGTGGAATTTAATTGAAAATTGATTCGGGTCAGATTAAACTGATTAAATTGATTAATTAGTGCCCAATTGCTTTATATTAAAGTAATGTGTGAGTGGGAGCTTGTAAAGGACTTTATACACTCAAACTCCCTCTTTAATTCTCATTTTTGGCTGATAAGAACTCTAAAAAAAAGGGGAGAGAGGGTCAGCTATGGAAGATTAAGGGGAGAATTGTGCAATTTTGGTCTTAAGGCTTGGAGAATTGAAGTCCAACTCTAAATTAGACCATAGATTGAGAAGATTGAGTTCTTAGGTAAGTGATTGATTATGAATTCATAAGTTTGAACTTGTAATTTTGTGAATTTAAGATTAATTGGTGATCAAGAACAAGAGTTGTGCTCTAATTGATAAATTTGAAGTTGAAATGCACATGCATGTATAGGATCACCATGATTTTGCATAAACAAACATGTATTAAGTTGAATGTGGAAATATGAGTGTTAAATCCTACATGAAAGCATGTTTTTGTTGTGTTCCATGAGAATGAACGCCATCTGCATTAATTGGAATAGAAATGAAGTCAAGATTAGCATGCATGTTTGAATAATTAAAGATAGGAGCTTTGAATGCATGAATGCATATGATAGAATTGAACTTGAATTAAGTTGAGCCATGCATGTGCTTGATTCATGAAATTGAGCCCCATGATGATGTGTTTTGGTGTTTATACCATGTTAATACAAGAATATGTGAAATTGGAGCCATAATATGCAAGAAACATTGGTTGAATGTCGAATTTGGACTCAAGAACACAATCTGGGAAACACAGAATTTTGATATCCGCTCAAGCGGGGTAATGGCCGCCCGAGCGGGAAAAACATGCTCCCAGTACTTTTTGCAGACTTGGTGTCCGCTCGAGCGGGGGAGGCCACGCTCGAGCGGTGGGGGAGCTATTTAGACAGGCCTTCCGCTCGAGTGTCCTATTACATGCTCAAGCGTATTTTTCATGCAACCAGTACTTTTGCAAGCCTTAAGGGTCCGCTCGAGTGGGGAAGTCCACACTCGAGCGGTGACCCTATTTTCTGAAAATCTGAAAATGCATTATGTGTTCTGTTTTTCCGTTCCCTTTCACTTCTAAACACTCTTAGGCGTACATTGAGCATTGTAATTGAATTAAATAGATAAGAATGAAGCCTAAAGAGGAATATGTGAATTAAAGAACGGATTGAATTATTTATGACCCATATGTGCTATGTGATGTGTAGGGTCAAGCTCCAGGGCAAATTCACAAGCCGATCACTGTGAGTAATATCTGAAATGTGTTGTTATCCAATTGCTCACTTCTATGTAAGTTTTGTAAAGTTCATTAATTGTGAATGGTGGACACAGTTTAACATGATAAGTTTGATATGAAAGGCCTATGAGCCAGTTTCATACGAAAGGCCTATGAGCCAGTTTGATATGAATGAGCCAGTTTGACACAAAAGGCCTATGAGCCAGTTTGATAGGAAAGGACTATGAGCCAGTTTGATACGAAAGGACTATGAGCCAGTTTGATACGAAAGGCCTATGAGCCAGTTTGATACGAAAGGCCTATGAGCCAGTTTGATATAAAAGGCCTATGAGCTAGTTTGATATAAATATGGGCCGAAGGCCATTTGATATAAATATGGGCCGAAGGCCGTTTGACATAAAGGTGGGCCGAAGGCCGATTGACACGAACAATTGACATGAATGATTGGGCCGAAGGCCGATTAATACAAATGATTGAGCCGAAGGCCGATTGACATTAATGATTGGGCCGAAGGCCGATTGATACGAATGATTGGGCCGAAGGTCGATTGACGTAAATGATTGGGTCGAAGGCCAATTGATACAAATGATTGACATAAATGATTGGGCCAAAGGCCGATAGATATAAATGATTGAGCTAAAGGCCATTTGCTGTAACTGTTTCAATAATTGTTTATGTATCTTTTTTTTATTGATATTATTCACTTGGCATTCGCTCACGCTCATTCATGTACATGTAGGTGAGCCAAGGGACATCCAAAACCAGCCCCGGTGAATTATGAGAAACAGTCAGAGTTTTGAAGAGTCAACCCAAAAGTCTCACACATGAGACTGTCTTCGCCTTTTTGTCCTCTGTTTATAGTTTTGTTTTATTGGCGAAATCATCGGACCATTGTTGTATATAAGTCTTGGGTTTGACTGACTTAAATCTGGATGATCCTGTATGTACAGTGTTTTGTATTAGTACATATTCTGATGTGAGTTATTAACATATAAATATTTGAAATGTTATGGTGTGCATATAAGCACAGCTCTATGGACAAAGTTTTAAATTGCTTCTGTTTGGCCTCTTTTACTCTGATGAGTTTTGTTTTATTTGATTTGAGGCCGTAGGTAATCACACGATTACTGGCCGGTTATGGCCTTAACCCATAGGGGCGGGTTCGGGTCGTGACACGGAAAATCTGGCCAATCAGTCCTCTGCCTCGCTCGAGAAGCCCCTCTACCACGAGCCCTACTCACCCGAGTCACTCTTGGTCTCTCTTTCATAGCAGGAGCTCTCACATCCTCGCCTCCACAAACACTGGTCAAAGGTGGCATCAGATGTGTCTGGATGAAGGCAGCATAGTCACCCGCCACTCGAAAGTCGTCAGCATCCAAGCCCACCATAAACTGGATGACCTCCTCAACAGATAGGCCATCTGCAGATCGCATGGAATTTGGCAGAGCCATCAGGATGATCGGGTCAGGCAGGCTCATAATCTGGCGCATGAAGTGCCCGCCCAAGAACTAGGCCCAGCAAACTGGACCCTTGAGCAAAATGTGGTAGTGGGAAGTGGCCCAGGCCCTAGCATACTGGTTTCGGACCCTTACTGGCATCATCGCCCATGGCTGCCACATAATCTGCAAATAGAGGTTTTACAGATGATTAGTTGCTGTTGGTTGCTAAATATGAATCAGAATAGTGATAAGGCAGTAATGACTGTGTTTTGGGTTACCTCATGGGTAGCTATTGTGTCGAAGTACTGTTTGAAGAATATGAAGGGCTCACGGGTCTTATGCCGAAGCCGGCCACCATACCTCTATGAATAGAGAACTGCCAATAGAAGCTCCTCTACAAGCTCTGGTGCCAGAGTCTGAAAATATACGTACACTCAGAGCTGTGGAGAAAACATAGTGATGTGTGATCAGGGTATGAGCAGATACAAAAGATGCAAAGCAGAAAGCATACAGCATGAGCAGATATAGAAAGTGCAAAGCAGAAAGCATAGGTGTTGAACAGATGTAAAGCAGAAACTATAAAGCAAAAAATGTAAAGTGCTAAGAGGGAACTGAGATGTGTACCTCCCAAGCTTGCCAGTAGCCTCTGATCAAATCTCCTCTTAGACGGGAGGTTGAGCTCATATATTCGTATAGTATAGCGAGGCCGGCTCCGCCCTAATCATAGAAGCAAACTCGATGAAGGGTCACCAGGGCGCTCATCAAATGCAGGCTTATAGTGTTCCACCTATTCGAAAAACAAGGTGGTACCGAAGACAAACATCAGGAAGCCCCTGGCATACTGCTCAATCTCCTCTATCATCTCAGGCTCGGTCCCTCTGAATCGCTCGGTAAACCAGGTGCATCTAACCATGCCTATCCGATACATAGGTGGATGTGCTCCTAGCAGCTCAAGCCAGGACACCTCTCACTCCTCCATATCTATATCGAGAGGGATCATATCGCCCCCTACGTCTAAGCCGATGATCATGGCAAAGTCGTAGGGAGTCATCGTCATCTCCCATGTGGTGGAAAAGTGGAAGGAGTTGGTGGTATCACACTACCTCTTCACGAGTGCTCCTAGGAAAGGACAGTTCGTGGTGACTCACGTTAGGCTAGAGCAAAATAGGCCAAAGCTATCCTCGTCTATGATATCGCGGACTCCAACAAGGAGCTCGTCATACCAGTCTCGGGCGGTCGTAGCACCATAGCCCCTGAAAGAGCGAAACTCACCTTGTGGCAGAGAACAGATACAATAGATAAAAGAAAGATGCATTATATAAAGCAATGTGCAAGAAATGCAAATAATGAAAGGTAGAAATGCATGAAAATAGAGTTCATACCTCAACGGCAATGGCTGACAAGTGAGAAGCTGGCTCCCTCAACAGGAGGTCCTCTGGTGTACCGCGAGCAAACTCAGTAAAGTATCTGATGCCTCCTAAGGTAAGCAATATGTGTGTCCAGGGATAATACCTCTCCGGATCGAAAGGCCGTACCCTCAGTGGTAGCAGCTCTGGCTCGGCCTGAGGCTCAAACTCTGCCTTAAGGTCGGCCTCAAGGTTGGCTGTTAGCTCTACTACCTCGGGAACAGGTGGAGATGCTGGGGGAACCTCTAGAAGAGCTCCGTTATGAGGAATCTCATCCGCCATTTGAAAATGGGTGCGAAGTGGGTGAAAAAGTGAAGAAAAATGCTGAAAATAGAGTAAAACTTGGAAAAGTCAACCCTAAGAGAGAGAAAATGGAAGAAAAAGTCAAAGCCGGGAAAAGTGCACCGAACTCGAGAGAAACTTGAGGGGAACAAACCTAGAATGGTGAAAATGAAGGAAAAAGCACCGAAATCAAATTTCAATCGGTTCGAAGTGAAGAGAACAAAGAGGGTTTAGCGAATTAACTTCACATGGGGCATTGGAAAACGCATAAAAAGCCTAGATCTAAAGAGAAGAAGTGTTTAGAGAGAGAGAGAGAGAGAAAGAGAGGAATTTTAGGCATATAGGTGCGTGGAAATAAGCCCTAGTGGCTTATTTTTAAAGACCCAAGCCGAAAAGTCCCTTTTGCCCCCAAACTGCCGGCAATTGACCGACAAGGCTCACCAGTGGCCGGCAGCCTCCTCTTATGGCCAGCCGGTTGCCGATGGCTTCCCTTGGAGCTCTGATGCTGTTTTGTGCCCTTGGTTTCCAAGAAGTGTAGGTACAGTTCACTGTTTGGTTCAGATTGTCACTATGGAAGCTCAAAACTGTATATTCGGTGTGCGATGTTCGTCACTTGTCAACATGAACGAGAGATATCCTTTAAACATATTGTGACTCTTCCGAGAGGTAAATTGGAAGTTGTTTATCAAATCATGCTTTTGCGCATTATGGACGCGCCCCGAGGGCCTATGCTTACCACAGTTCGGACTCAAATGTCACGGTTCTGAATCTAATCCCGCAAAGTGCAATGCGAGACCGATAAATCACCAAAGAGTCCAAATCCGGCAATTCATTTTTTTAAGAAAGAAGTGTCAAATATGGACTGCTTTGCAAAATATAGAGTCGCCACCTAAATATTATGTTTTTGGGAAATTTAGGAAACCTTGACTCGTGCCTAAGGCCACGTGTCTGTCATCACCAAAGTTGTCTCAGCTCGGGAACTTGGGGACGATTAGGGAAGGTCATGAAATGAGCACCCCCGCTCGCCCGATCAAAGATCGGCCACTACTAAACATGATGTCTTGTTTTTGAAAACATATGCATTCTTATTCCGGTTATTAGCTAGAATTTACTATGTGATGCGCACAACACACAAGTATAGACTAGATCGCCTAAGTTGGAACAAATCATCTCGTGTTTGTATGAAAATGGTTTGAAGGTGCTACTCGCAAGTAGGCTAAGACATGGATTTGCCACCCTCGAGTGGGCTTAAGAAAACATGGTTTTGCCACTCTCAAATGGGCTTAAAACACACATTTCGATGAATTGTTCCAATTCAAGTAATCTAACCTTCACCCACAGGCATTCAGGCAGTTATATCACATAAGCAAATAACTTCATGGCAAGCATGCTATCACGGCAACACTTACACACATGCGGTATGTTAAAGCGTAAACGCTTACCTAGTACTCCGAGCCAAAACAATAGCTAGTTAGTAATCAAATGCATGATCCTAGTTCATGTTAAGATGGCTAATGCAACACATGCAAAATGCAAGTAGAATAGGCTCAGCTATCTAAGAATGGCATGTGAAATGTGACAACTCGATACACGTATTCAAGTTGGAATTGAAATACTATGCGGTTAGTATGATGCACCGAGCCCGGTGCATGCAATACAGATGAATGATGCAAACATGCGAGCATAAGGATGCTAATTGAAACATGACCTAAAACTAACCATTAAAAGCAGGTAAGTAAAAGGGAGAAAGGCGTGGGGTTGGAAGACATTCACACACTCACGCACACTTATTACAAAATTTGCCCTCTCGACGGAGGGTCCGAATAAATAATACAAATCAACTAATTAATTAACTACCCTAGCTAATTAATTATTACAAAGCCCTTAACTAATTTAAACAAATTAACTAAGTTATGAAACTAAAGAGGCCGCCGCAGCTCCACCTCAGAATGATTGAATGATGCATGCTCGATCCCTCGCTTGGAAACCTGTTGCCATGCGACATGTTACCTCTGTTTGCACTGTTTTACACCTCTGAAAACTGCACAAGTCTCAATGATGCTTCCAAACCACTTCTTGAACACTGTGGGATGTCACCGGCCAAAATATAGGAACACCGGCCATGTGTAAATGGTCATCGACCATTTGTGAGGATCTCGACCGAAAATGTTTAGCCGATCGGAACTGAAGATGGCCGGCCGGCCATATCTTCTTACCGAATGCTGTTTTGCTGAGCAGAGGACAAACAGAGCATGGCAATGCATTTTCAAGGCAATGTGTGCACAAACACCCTCCCTATCATGTCATGAACTCAAGGGAGTGTAGTGCTCGACCCTCGGGCCATCAATCACGCATGTCGATGCATGATGGCCAAAGGAGCCAAGTGTGCGATTCAATATGGAATGAATGCAACAACCAAAAAAAAAAAAAATGAATGCCTAGAGCTCTATCATATGGGATCAAGAGTGTCGGCGACCGAGGATTGAGGAGCATTTTGTCACTTCAAGTACGAAACGTCCCTTGGTCCTCATGTTTGGTTTGACACCCCAAACCAAACACAATGCAATGCATGCAACCAAGTACAATGCAACATGGAAATGCAAAGCAATGTAACATGAACATAACAAATGCGATGCAATGCAACCTAACATGTAAACAAAATGATATACAATAAGTATGCAATACGACTATGCAACCTAGATATGCAAACATTCAACGTACGAAGCATGCAAAATGCAATGTACCAAGTATGCAATAATGACAAAATGGAACAGGCATGCAACAACATGCAAGGATCATGCAAGTTGGACTTAAACTAAAATGCGCAGACCTCGGCCATGCCCAAATCAGTGGCCAAAACACTAAAACTAAGGCGGCAACATGCAAAACAAACATGTACACATATTGGTCCATCACTTAGGCACAAAGAGGACAACTCTCGAAAGCACTCAAAGAGTGAAAAGCATGCGAGCGTGACAGCACTACATGCTCTGAAATGATGTCAAGGATGACGCCAAATCATACATATAAGTCAAGCATAACATGCGAGAAGGCTTAAGGCTAGCCAAGGAGCTTGTACTAAGGCCACATGAAACAAGCTCCAAAGAGCCAAGGACAACCAAAACAGTCCTAGATCATGCGAAAGGGAGTCTAAAACAAGCAAGGGCCAAAGTTAAAACAAGCCAAAATGAAAGGCCGAAGGCAAGATGCAAGTAAGGCCAACAAAGGGGATTACACTACACTCGTTATAACCAAACATGGCATGACTTAGCCAATGAAAAACAGAGATATGGCATGTCAATATAAGCTCAAAAATCCACTTAGATGGCATCCCGAAGACCCAATCATGGAGGCATGCACAATGACCCAACCTTAAGGCATAAGACACCAACTCTTCAAAGCTTTGAAAGGATGGCAAATGCAAGTATATAAGCATGAAACATGGACTGAAATAACATATGAGATAATGCCAAATCATGAAAAAGGTAGTGCATGCCAACGACTTGGACCTTCAAAGCTAACAAGCTGGAATGTATGGTAGCTATACAAAGGGTGGGATAAATGATCAAAACAACACCAAACAGAGCTTTAGCATGCTGAAATATGACTAAAAGTTCCTTTGAGTTGAGCCAAAATATGCAAGCACGATAGTCCAAATGTAAGATGCATGTTAAGGGAATAGGGGGGATTACAAGGCAAGTGCATGGTGCATGCAAGAGACCACTAAACCAACTTTGGACAGGGGTGTAACATGGCAAAATAAGGCCTAACACATGCTGAAATGAGGTCAAAACATGCTAAGCAATCATGCTACCATTATTAGCCAATAATGCAAGCAAATGAGACACAAGGAGAGGGGGGTGTCCCTCTCCTATTCAAGACTTTAAAACTACCTTTCCACCACTAAAAATCCTCTGGATTTCAATGGTAGAAAGGTCATGCAAAGGCAAGACCAAAGGCCAAAAGAGGTGGCTCAAATCAAGGCCAAACAAGGCCTAAGAGGGGGTAGACAACCCCGAACCAAAAAGAGACCTTAAACAAACATCTTAAGCATATGAAAACAGAACTTTTTTCAGTTTATAGTTAAGCTTGAAACAAAATGCAAATAGGACTAAAAGCTTGAGCCAAAATGGGGAAACAAAAGGTTAGTTGCTCACCCTTGAAGAACACCTTCAAGAACACAACTCCAGCCACTCCATTGGATCAAAACCAGCCCAAGAACTCTGAAACCAACTTCCTAGTGCCTCAGCAACCAAAGGAAAGTATTCTACTAGGTGCTCTAGTGCAAAAGTATGAACAAAACACACCTTTAAGGCACCAACACACACACAAATATATAGACAGAGAGAGATATAGAGAGAGAGGGATATATGAACTCTATATCAATTTTGCTGAACCTCTGGAAAGAGAGGGGAGGCTCCCCTCTTATAGGAAATCAAATTTGCAAAGCTTCTAGGAGAAGCTAAGCAAGGGACAAATCCCTCCATACACGTGTATGGAGGGGGTGAATTGTGGATGCCAGCTGCACCAGTTGGCACAAAATATCTGCATAAAGTAGATGAACAGGGTTCGACCACCAAAAATGGTCGATCGACCAACATAAGTGCCGGCCGACCAAATATAGTGCCGATCGGCCAATACTTTTGGCCGATGGCAAGAAAACAAGGCCGATGGCTTCAAGCCTTGGCTGGTGGGTTGAGGGTATGGCAAACAAGCCACCCTCTTCCCTTAGAAGCAAAAACACAAGTGTTTGGTCCACAACCAAGCACAAAACAGACAAGTTGAGAGATCTTGAGGCAAGGCGCGCAGCCGAGACCTCCGGGAACTCAAAACGAACACGAACATGGATGATCATCGAGTGTTCAAACGATGATGTCCAAGTCTTGAGGATGGTCAAAAATGGGGTGTCTACAGTTGCCCCTCTTTGACAGAACTCGAAAGTCATAAAAATTACGGGAGTGAATGTCAAAGCCCAGAGACGACCCATTTTTGACAAGGCCGAAGACTCAGACAAGCCTACAAGATAACAAAGATATGTGCCCGAAGGCAGGGGCAAAAATGCAAATGACATGCACGATGCCGAACATAACTTATGATCATGCAAAGAAAGCTGTAACGAATCAAAACATACAACAGTTTTAAGCAGACGAATACAAATCCAACTACATTACATGTAGAAAGGATGTAAGAAAATTATGCAATCTTAGCAAACATGTGTGATAGATACACAAAAGATGAATGAAGTGTGATAGATACACTAAAGTGAACATGTGTGATTGATACACAAAGCGAACGTGTGATAGATATACAAAGCAAATGAGGTGTGATAGATACACAAAAGCTAACGTGTGATAGATATACAAAGCAAACGAAGTGTGATAGATACACTAAGCAAACGTGTGATCGATACACACAAAGTGAGCGTGTGATAGATACACAAAGCGAGCGTGTGATAGATACAGAAAGTGAGCATAGTGTGATAGATACAAAGCGAGCGTAGTGTGATAGATACACAAGGTGAGCATAGTGTGATAGATACACAAAGCGAGCGTAGTGTGATAGATACACAAGGTGAGCATAGTGTGATAGATACACAAAGTAAGCATGGTGTGATAGATACACAAGGTGTGCATGGTGTGATAGATACACTAAAGGTGAACATGAAGTGTGATAGATGCACTGAGTGAACAAAGTATGTTAGATACACTAAGGTGAACACAAAGTGTGATAGATGCACTCAGTGAACAAAGTATGATAGATACACTAAAGGTGAACACAAAGTGTGATAGATGCACTCAGTGAACAAAGTATGATAGATACACTAAAGGTGAACACAAAGTGTGATAGATGCACTTAGTGAACAAAGTATGATAGATACACTAAGTGAATGAAGTGTGATTGATACACTGAGTGAATGATCTTAAACGGAACTTCCTTGAATGAACCGCACATCCAATACCGCCTGGTTGCGCCAGTTCCAAAAGAACCGTACATACAATATCGTGCATGAATGAGAAAGAAACTTGATAGGTACAATGCAATATAATGCATGATGTTTAAGGAATGCAATAAACAGACAAAGCGGCGCTTTAGGAAGCACCTCATGAGGTGAGTGGCGGTGAACTGCTCTACTCCGATGGGGATCCCCTCCTGTGTTCCTCGAACACTAACCTTCAACTCGCAGTACAAGGGTTCTGAAATGCTGACAAGGAGCAACATCTGCTGGGGAAACCACGGATGCCGCTTTTCTTCCTGATCATACTCACAACTTTCCCTATTCTTCAACGGGGTGACAGACTAGGTTGGTTCAGTATCCAGAATCAAGGCGCGTACCTGTTACCTTAACTTATGGGGCTTCCACACAGATTTCAAGTCGGGGATACACCCCTGGGTATTCAAACCAGACTTTAGTCTCGGAAATTCCAAACCTTTGTGTTCTAGGCAACAACCATTCGAACTCTAGTTTCCACCATCGCAATTGATCTCCTAGGAACTCATCGCAAACACAACCAACACGCCTCTGGCAGGGATTGGTGCTCCGAGAGAGCACTTCTGATTGCCATTCTGACACGAAAATAGTCGACATAGTATTCTATTAACCTTGAACACACAGTTTGTATTGCGCACTACTCATTCTGAACACACAGCTCATAACACAGCACTCTATTTCTCTGAACACACAGTCCATAACAGGGTATTCGATTTATTCTGCTCACAGCTTGTTCTGAACATACAGCCCATTCTGAACACTACTCACTCTGAACACACAGCTCATAACACAATATTATGTTCACTTTGAACACACGGGATGCAAAAAAGGAACTTGCAGAAGTCGAAACACACTCAGATGCTCCGAATTTTCCTTATTTTCCTCTGCTTCGCAATCCGGAACCCATAGCTTCAGAAAGGTCCTGATTCCACTGTTCTGACATGACCTAGGTTGGGCCCTGCGGTTGTTTTGCACAAATGTAGAGAATGGCACAACACTCTGAGCACAAAATGATTTATTTGCGAAATTGAAATCAGAAAGGAGTTCTCAACTGGGTATTGAGCCTACGACTGACAGCAGTCAAAACGACTCAACAAAGAAAAACAAAAGGTAAACAACCTAAACACATCGAGTAACACTCGAAACGACTCAAAACAAGAATCGAGAAAAACAACACAACCAGCACGACACTCAGACGTATTACAAAGACGAGAGACCTCTCAGATTATGAGGAGCCAGTTTCTCCGGGTATTGTTTCCCACCCCTTCTCATTTGTGATTCTCACATCACTCGGCCCTCAGGCTCTGTTTTTCTAAAAAAGCCATTTTCTCACTTTTTCTCTCAACGCACATCTCTCTATTCTTCAGTCTCTCATTTTTCATCCCTCCCCAGATATGGTTGATGGATAAACAGGAAGGTTGTGGGTTCATGCCCAGCATATTCAGCTCGTGGCTACTTCCGCCGATGACGTCTAGTCGATGCCCCGGATGAGGGAGTGGAGTATCCTGATCCATTCCGGTTCGTGCTTCGCACTTGGCTTGATACCTCACTACTTGGAGGATGTTGAGAGCTTTCAACCCTTTGTTGTTAGCTTCAGTTGTGCCCTTTCCGGCAAGTATGTTGACAATGGGGAAAAGACAGAACACCTGACTCAACCGTGCCCCTAGTTCATCACTTTGACCATTTTTTGTTTTTGCTTTCTACTAAAACAATTTTGACCAATATGAGAGTTAGATTAACATACTTATTCAACTTTTTTATTTGAAATCATGCAAGTCAGGCTATGAGCACTGAAAATTTTCCTTTTTTAGGTCCAAGAAAATGGTCCAGTTTTGGAAAATGGAATAATTTTTGAGAAAATTAGTCAACCTTAGTAAAAATTCTCAAAAACTATTTTTGCAAACGGCCACTGCTCAACGAGCATAGAATTTACTCTTGAGATACACAACCTCAGATCCAAAACAATGGAAAATTGCCCCTGGTATGAAGGACACTGCATGGCAACGGAAAGTTGCCCCTTGTCTGAATGGCACCACAGCGCACTGAACGGCAACGGAAAGTTGCCCCTTGTTTGAATAGTACCGCAGCACACTGTAACCAGTTCTCAGAGTGACGATCAGAAACGAACTCTTCGGATATAGAGAAGGCAAAGATGATCAAAACCAATACATTGACACGGTCGATTTGGAAGTGTTTGTGGCTGGACTTCAGAATGAAGTTGTCTACGTATCCCAAACATGGGAATCAAGCCTTACGTAGTTCAGGTTAAGGTACACTCGTGTATTAACCCTCACCTTTTGCGCTCTAACTTTTGCCAAGGCCACCCTTCCGAGTTTTTGACCTTGCGAGCTATGTTTTTCTTTTCTTTTCATTCTTCTCTTTTCTTCTTTTTTTTTCATTTTTTTCATTTCTTTTTTGTTCTTTTTGCTTTTTCTTGCTCTAACTTTTGCCTGGGTCGCCCTTCCGGGTTTTCGGCCCAACGAGCCTCTCAAGGGTAAAAGTGTAGCTTTGTCCATGTCAAATGGTTTTAGGATCTCGAAGCCATCTGAATCTAGGAGAGTGACTGTTGTTCGCTGTAGGAGTCGAGCCAATGGGGGCTGAATTTGCCCCTAGTGTTGCGGATAGGAACTCGGTTGTCCTTCAGCAATACTTGCTTCTTTCCTCCCTTCTGGGATTTGGCATTCTTGTCGATCTTCGTTAGCTTGAGAAATGTCCCAATTTTTTACTCTTCGAGCACATCTGACATTTTTGCCCCCAGTTCAAGGGTTGCTTCTGAAAGAGCTTTGCAAGCTTCTTTTGACGACGTCTGACCTTTTTGATCTGACTTTCTTGCCTCTTGTTCGAGGGCTGCTTCAAATCTGGCCACACGGGCCTCACATCATGATTGACCTTTGAACATTTCAAATTGAGGTTCAAGGTTTGAAAGCAAAGGGTCGAGTCTCGAGGCTGAGAGCGATCCTAGGCTGCACAATCTCAAGAGCGATTCCACATAGGTCTTCGCAGGACTGCGCAAAATATTTTTTGAAATCTTTTACGAAGGCGACTAATCGCTCGCGCTGAAGACAATGTAAAACCAATCTGGATCAAGCCAGGATCCTTCTTAGTACTCACGTTAACGAGCATGATCTCAATCATTAAGGGCTTAGCATGCCTCTCTTTCTCTCAATTGATCAAATTTTGTAAAACCCGAGGAATTCCTTCCTCTTTGTTTTCATCACAATGTTAGAAAACGTTTTTAAAAACTTAGGTCAATGCAATGATTTCAAGGCACAGAGAAAGCAAGTGGAATGTACTGCCGTTTCATTCAGAACTTCCGGCACAACTGGCGCAAGGCAGAAATAAGTACAAAAGCATGAAAACCACAGCTATTTCATTCAGATCTTCTGGTGTAACTGGCTCCATGGCAGAAACAGACCCAAAAGAAAGTAAAAAGACAAACACAAAACAAAATAGTGATATCCGAAGTAACATCCCCGGAATCACCCGACTCCTATACAACAGGACTGACTCGATACAACAAGATAGACCCCAGACAAAAGACTGACTTAAAGCAGAAAGACAGACTCAAAACAACACAACAGAACTGACTCAATGCCCAAGCCAAAACGTAAAATAAAAAAGCATTCGCAAATGCTCAAAATAGTGCGTGCCATACGCAACATCTGGAGTAAACTGAGTGCCGCCCGTAGGTGGTTCATCCCTCGATCACATACTCGTACTATCCCCCAAGTCCACTAATCCAGTGACGATAGACTTTGTTGAGCTTGGTGGGATGATAACCTCGTCATCGATCAATCTTGCACTTCGTAGCGAAGACGAAAGCAATTGTCGGTGCTGTGACCGGTTTGTTGATGGTATGCATAGTACTGGGTACCATCATGCTTAGCTGGAAGGGGATTCGGGAGGGGGCGAGGCTCAAGAGGTTTGAGATGGCCTTTCTCAACAAGGATTTGAAGAGCCTTGGACAAAGGCATATAGAGGGCATGGAAGACCTTGTGACCCCGGGGTTGGTACTTCGAGGTTTGTGGATTTTTGCTGGGCGCACTAGCAAAAGGGTCGGCAAGCACTGGCTTGGTCTGTTGATTTTTCCCGAATGCAGAATTAGGGTTGGAAGAAGCAGTTCTGGTACGACGGTCCTTCTCCCGATTTTCCCCTTTGCTTGAACTGCCCTCAGTCTGAGTAGGGAAGGTGACATCCATAGTTTTTGCAATAACTGCGAGCACCTGCTATTTGTTCAGTCCCCCGGCTTTTAAAGCCTTAACAGCCTGCAGAAGTTGTTCATAGGGGTTGATGTCTGCCTCCATCCTGTTATTTCCACTAGTCTTAGCTTGGTCGAAGGTTTGGGTTGCTATATCAGTGTGAAGTCCTGTTGTTGTTGGCATGCCATTGCCTATACTTAGGATGGGTTCAGGTTGGCTGAGTTTAATTACAATCCACCCCAATAGTGGAGGGCTCCTCCGGTATGAAATTCCCAACATGTGACATGGTCGACGATGGAGCTGACATTCCGAAGGCTAGATTAGCTACAGATCTCTGAAGATCGCCGATCATTCCCAAAAGCTCGAAAGTGGTGGGCTCACGGGTTTGAAACGGTTGGGGTTCCCAGATCGGGTGTGCGGCAGGTGACCTGGGCAGATGTTCCATTTCAACATCGGTCTCACCCTGCATGGCGATTCCCTAGTTTAATGTTGCTGCCATGACCACAATTTCTTCCGAATTTTGCGTCATCACGAATCTGCTGAACAGAGGGGATGTGACTGGTGACTAACGGATCAGATGAACCGGTGAGCCTTGACTGGCCTTTCTCTACCTTGCCTCAACGAGGGAGAACACTGGTTGCTCTAAACTGAATCTCTGAACCCCCCTTTTGAAAGAGAAAACAGGCAGCATCACAGCCCAATTTTATCAGAACAAACATAAGCATAAGCATAACCGAATAACTGTATTCGACCACTGATCACTGTTCCCCAAATTATTGCCCCAAAACTGAATCTGATACCTACAGATAAAATGGATTCTCAAAATACTGATGCCCTCAGGCCTGATACCCAGACTTGCAAACCGATGCATACAACCTGCAGAGACACACTCTGACAGCACATAGCAGGCAAATGAGAGCCAAAACACCCCTATGTTGGAGTAGGGTTTCCCTGTCCTATTTTGTCAGGAGCTAGGGTTTCGCTATGCACACAGTGGTTTTAAAACAACCTATAATCGAGTAAGCAATCTGTCCTAGTTTGGAATAGTCACTATGGATTCTGAATATGCACTAGGTTGAATGATCAAAAAGGATGCCCCAGTAAAAACCGAGGTTTGTGTTCCCGTCGTGGCAGAGCTCGCAACCGGTCGGACTTATGGCATGCTTCTCAAAGCGAGCCTCCGGCAAACTATTCAGGAATAGCATACGGCAAACACGGTATCCTAGGCGCACCAATGCGCATGCAATGCAAAGAATCACATAAGTGTAATCAAAACAAGATATCATGAGTTCGAGTCAAGCTCTCCAAATTCCCTAGCGGAGTCGCCAGAAACTGTGGACGCGCCCCGAGGGCCTATGCTTACCACAGTTCGGACTCAAATGTCATGGTTCTAAATCTGATCCCGTAAAGTGCAATGCGAGACCGATAAATCACCAAAGAGTCCAAATCCGGCAAATCGTTTTGGAAAACTGATTTTTAAGAAAGAAGTGCCAAACATGGACTGCTTTGCCAGATACAGAGTCGCCACCTAAATATTTTGTTTTGGGGAAATTTAGGAAACCCTGACTCGTGCTTAAGGCCACGTGTCCATCATCACCAAAGTTGCCTCGGCTAGGGAACTTGGGTACGATTGGGGAAAGTCATGAAATGAGCACCCCCGCTCGCCCGATCAAAGATCGGCCACTACTAAACATGATATCTTGTTTTTAAAAACATATGCATTCTTATTCCGGTTATTAGCTACAATTTACTATGTGATGCGCACGACACACAAGTATAGACTAGATCGCCTAAGTTGGAACAAATCATCTCGTGTTTGTATGAAAATGGTTTGAAGGTGCTACTCGCAAGTAGGCTAAGACATGGATTTGCCACCCTCGAGTGGGCTTAAGAAAACATGGTTTTGCCACTCTCAAATGGGCTTAAAACACACATTTCGATGAATTGTTCCAATTCAAGTAATCTAACCTTCACCCACAGGCATTCAGGCAGTTATATCACATAAGCAAATAGCTTCATGGCAAGCATGCTATCACGGCAACACTTACACACATGAGGTATGTTAAAGCGTAAACGCTTACCTAGTACTCCGAGCCAAAACAATAGCTAGTTAGTAATCAAATGCATGATCCTAGTTCATGTTAAGATGGCTAATGCAACACATGCAAAATGCAAGTAGAATAGGCTCAGCTATCTAAGAATGGCATGTGAAATGTGACAACTCGATACACGTATTCAAGTTGGAATTGAAATACTATGCGGTTAGTATGATGCGCCGAGCCCGGTGCATGCAATACAGATGAATGATGCAAACATGCGAGCATAAGGATGCTAATTGAAACATGACCTAAAACTAACCATTGAAAGCAGGTAAGTAAAAGGGAGAAAGACGTGGGGTTGGAAGACATTCACACACTCACGCACACTTATTACAAAATTTGCCCTCTCGACGGAGGGTCCGAATAAATAATACAAATCAACTAATTAATTAACTACCCTAGCTAATTAATTATTACAAAACCCTTAACTAATTTAAACAAATTAACTAAGTTATGAAACTAAAGAGGCTGCCGCAGCTCCACCTCAGAATGATTGAATGATGCATGCTCGATCGCCTCGCTTGGAAACCCGTTGCCATGCCACATGTTGCCTCTGGTTGCACTGTTTTACACCTCTGAAAACTGCACAAGTCTCAATGATGCTTCCAAACCACTCCCTAAACACTGTGGGATGTCACCGGCCAAAATATAGGAACACCGGCCATGTGTAAATGGTCATCGACCATTTGTGAGGATCTCGACCGAAAATGTTTAGCCGATCGGAACTGAAGATGGCCGGCCGGCCATATCTTCTTACCGAATGCTGTTTTGCTGAGCAGAGGACAAACAGAGCATGGCAATGCATTTTCAAGGCAATGTGTGCACAAACACCCTCCCTATCATGTCATGAACTCAAGGGAGTGTAGTGCTCGACCCTCGGGCCATCAATCACGCATGTCGATGCATGATGGCCAAAGGAGCCAAGTGTGCGATTCAATATGGAATGAATGCAACAACAAAAAAAAAAAAAATGAATGCCTAGAGCTCTATCATATGGGATCAAGAGTGTCGGCGACCGAGGATTGAGGAGCATTTTGTCACTTCAAGTACGAAACGTCCCTTGGTCCTCATGTTTGGTTTGACACCCCAAACCAAACACAATGCAATGCATGCAACCAAGTACAATGCAACATGGAAATGCAAAGCAATGTAACATGAACATAACAAATGCGATGCAATGCAACCTAACATGTAAACAAAATGATATACAATAAGTATGCAATACGACTATGCAACCTAGATATGCAAACATTCAACGTACGAAGCATGCAAAATGCAATGTACCAAGTATGCAATAATGACAAAATGGAACAGGCATGCAACAACATGCAAGGATCATGCAAGTTGGACTTAAACTAAAATGCGCAGACCTCGGCCATGCCCAAATCAGTGGCCAAAACACTAAAACTAAGGCGGCAACATGCAAAACAAACATGTACACATATTGGTCCATCACTTAGGCACAAAGAGGACAACTCTCGAAAGCACTCAAAGAGTGAAAAGCATGCGAGTGTGACAACACTACATGCTCTGAAATGATGTCAAGGATGATGCCAAATCATACATATTGTAACAAGCCCGCGAGGGACTTCGCTACAGTTCGGACTCCCTTTTGTTGTTGGTTCTAAATCTGAACCAAAGAGTCCAAATCCGGCAAATCGTTTTGAGAAAACAGATTTTTGAAAAGAAGTGCCAAACATGGACTGCTTTGCCAGATACAGAGTCGCCACCTAAATATTTTATTTTGGGAAATTTAGGAAATCCTGACCCGGTGCCAAAGGCCACGTGTCCGTCATCACCAAAGTTGTCTCGGCTTGAGAACTTGGGTACGATTAGGGAAGGTCAGCTATGAGCACCCTCTCTCGCCCGATCCGAAGATCGGCCTCTACTAACCGTGATATCTTGTTTTGAAAGCATTATGTGTTCTTATTCTGGTTATTAGCCTAGAATTACTATGTTATGCGCACAGCAAACAAGTATAGACCGAATCGCCTAGATTGGAACAAAACATTTCATGTTTGTTTTGAAAATTGTTTGCTACTCGCAAGTAGGCTAAAGCGTAGGTTTTGCCACCCTTGAGTGGGTTTTTAGAAAAGATGGTTTTGCCACTGTCTAGTGGGCTTAAAACTCACAGTTTTGATGCATTATCCCAATTTAAGCAATTCGACCTCCATCCACAGGCATTCAAGCAGTTATATCACATAAGCAGCTAGCCTCATGGTAATCATGCAATCATGGCAACACTTGCACGCATGCGGTATGCTAAAGCATAAAAGCTTACCTAGTACTCCAAGCCAAAACAGAAACTAGTTAGTAATCAAGTGCATGATCCTAGTTTAAGATGGCTAATGCAACACATGCAGAATGCAACTAAGATAGGCTCGGCTAATCTACGATGACATGTGAAATGCTACCACTAACACGTATTCAATTTGGAATTGAAATACAGATGCAGTTAGCATGATGCGCCGAGCCCGGTGCATGCAAAACAGATGAATGGATGCGCGCATGCATTGCATAAGGTATGCTACTTTAAATATGCCCTAGTACTAACCATTGAAAGAAGGTAAGTAAAAGGGAGAAAGAAGTGGGGGTTGGAAGACATGCACACACTCACCCACACTTATTACAAATTTGCCCTCGCTCGGAGGGACCGAAAGAATAATATCGACCGAATAAATAATCAACTAGCCTAGCTAATTAATTATTACAGACCAACTAAATTAATTAAGCAAATTAATTAATCTAATTTAAGCAATAAACAGTCCCGGGACGAAGGCTCAATGCAGTGCACGCTCGGCTTTGCCCGGAAATCCACCGACATGTCTAAGATGCCTCTGTTTTCCCTGCCCTGCTCCTCTGAGGTCTGCCAAAATCTCAAGGTTTGCTATATGGATGCCAGGGAACACCACCGGCTAAAGGGGGACACCACCGGCCATACAGAATGGTCACCGGCCATAGCTCTGATCCACCGGCCAACAATGGTGGCCGGTCGGCACTAAATGTAGCCGATCGGACAAAAATTCCTGCAGAATCTGGTTTGACAGCAGCAGAGGACAATACTTGGCATGGCAATGCATTTCAAGCAATGTATGCACCAATCACACCCCATATCATGTTTATGACTCAAAGGGACATGAACCTTGGTTCTCGGACCACCAATCGCGCATTTCCATGCATGATGGCCCAAGAAACCAAGTGTGCACATTTGATACGTAATGCAATGCACATAATCAAGCCAAGGGGGGACTTACCCTCTATCATGGATAGTCAAGAGGCCAAGCATGCATGCTAACGCAATGCAACCTAAGCATGTTAACTAGGCACGTAATATGGCAATGCAAATGAGCATGCAAGATATGCAAGGCATAGGGCAATGCAACTAACAAGTTTGCAAGGCTAATGTAGGCATCCAAGCATGCAAGCCAATATGTGACTTCATTCAATCATGTGATTTCAATCATGCAACAACTCACAAATATACTACAACATACAAGGAGCATATGCAACAAGCAAAGAGATGGACTTAAACCTGATTTAGGCAGCCCTAACTAGGCCTAAAACAGTGGCCAAAAACTCAAGAAATGGGACCAAACACACATGCACACATGCACATGTTAATAGGCCAATACTTAAGCACATAAAGGCAACTTTTAAGCACACTTAAAAGAGGCAAACATGGACTAATGACATACAATTTAAGCTCTGGAATCATGTTAAGATGGTGTCAAACCAAACAAACAAGATAGGCTAAGCATGCAATAAAGGTCCAAAGCTTAAGGCTAACAAACCAAAAATGCAAAGGGGCTATGCAATACATGGCAAGTATGACTCAAGTAATTTAAAACAGAGCTAAAGCATACAAAAACATGCACTAAAGCTTCACGAAGCTGGGCCTAAAACATGCTAGAACAAGGGCTTACAACCTAAGGCATGTTAAGGCCTAAACATGGCATTACAAGGCATGTATGCTAAGCAAGCATGGTGTACCAAAACCAACCAAAAACAGAGGCATATTATGACATAATAGGCACAAAAAATAGTTAAGGCATGGCCAACATACACTTAAGCATAGTGCTCCCCCAAGAGGCAAAAAATGGCCCTCTTCAAGGACAACAAGGAGAGGGGGTGGCCCTCTCCTTCTTAGGACCTCAAGGCACCATCCTCACCTCTGAAATCCCTCAAGATTTCAGTGGTGAGGAGGCCCAAACACCATGGTCCCGAAGCTCACACAAAATGGCACAAAATGGAGCCTTACAAGGCTCAAGAGGGGTCAAACAACCTCAAACCACAAAACACTCTTAACAAACTATTTAGAGGCCTTAAAAACAGAACTTTTATGTATTATACACTAAGCCCAAAAACAGATGCAAGATAGGCAAATAAGCTATGCAAGAATGGGGAATAAAAGGGCAAACTTCTTACCCTTGAAGACTTTCTTCACAAATGAAGCTCCAGCAGCTTCTTGAGGTTGAAACCAGCTCCAAAACACTAAAAACAACCCTCAAGGGCCTCAGCTCCAAGAGATGGTGTGATGGTGTGTGTTTGTGAGCAAAAATGAGACAAAACACACACAATAGAGATAGGATATAAACCAAGCCCTAACCCTAGAACTCAAACCCTAAAAATGGCTGTCTAAAATGTCTCTCTTTTTTGTCCAACCCCCTGACCAAGAGAGAAGACCCTCTCTTTATAGGCAAACCAATCTTGTAAAGCTTATCAAGGAAGCTAATAAGAAGGCCATCCCTCCATACACGTGTATGGAGGGGAACAAAATGCAAGACAGCTGTCTTAAAATATCTGCAAAAGCAGATGAACAGTAGTCGGCCGCTCAAAATTGCCATTTTGACAAAATTAACTGCCGACCGGCAACAAAGAATGCCGACCGGCAATATACATTGCCGATGGCAACAAAACATCAGCCGGTGGCCTCTAGCCATGGCCGGTGATGTGTGGGGATGCCTCACAAGGCATTTCCTGCCCCTCCAAGGCAAAACACAAGTGTTTGGTGCAAAACTAGACACTAAACAGTCGAGTTCGGAGATCCTGGGGCAAGGCGCGTAGCCGAGACCTCCGGGAACTCCAAACGAACACAAACATGGATGATCACCAGGCGTTCAAATGGTGACGTCCAAGTCTTGAGGATGGTCAAAAATGGGGTGTCTACAGTTGGCCCTCTTTGACAGAACTCGAAAGTCATAACAATGACGGGAGTGAATGTCAAAGCCCAGAGACGACCCATTTTTGACAAGGCCGAAGACTTAGACAAACATGCAAGACAAACAAGGTATGCGCCCGAAGGCAGGGGCAGAATGCAACTGAAAATGCAAGAAGCCGAGCATAACTTATGATCATGCAAAGAAAAGCTGTAACGAAGCACACGTGCGACAGTTTTAAGCTAGCATACACCAAACTACACTACAATGCAGAAAGGATGTAAGAGAATTATGCAATTCTCGAGACGTCTCACGCGGAGGGTACAATACCTGTCCGGTTCGTCTGGTCCCACCAGCTGCAAATGAACCGTACATACAATATCGTGCCTGTAAAGAAAACAACTTAACGGGTATGATATTGTTAGCAACATGCATGACAATGCAAGAATGAATGCAAAATGATATGCGATATATACAAAACAATGTATAAATAATGCAAATGATATGCAAAGCAATTGAAACAATGTGAACTACATGCAAAGTAATTGAATCATTATCCAATCATGAGCGGTTTGAAACCACACAAATGTCAAATAGATTGATGGAGGTAACAAGTTTGTCTACCATAGAACGGTCCACTGAACTATGAGTAATGTAGACGGACACAAGAACGAGTATTGGGGGGAATGACATAAGTGGGGTAATAACCCGCTGGAGAAAGAATGATGATCCTAGTGCCGGATGCAGAAATTTACACTACAATGTAATATCTACAATGGATATGGCATGCAGCCAAACCAAATCTTGCCTAGGAAAGGCATGTACGCAAACAAGCCGTGGCTAACATAGAACGGTCCACTGAACTATGCTTTGACACGAGAAGTATGGGCACATACCAGACCAAGCTCAACATGGAAAGACGTAAGCCATAGATGGAAGGTGATGTAATAAATGCATGCAATCTAAAATGCAATGGAAATGGATACAATGGATATGGCACGCGGGCCAAACCAAATCTTGCCTAGGAAAGGCATGTACACAAACAAGCCGCGGCTAACATAGAACGGTCCACTGAACTATGCTTTGACACGAGAAGTATGGGCACATACCAGACCAAGCTCAACATGGAAAGGCGCAAGCCATAGATGGAAGGTGATGCAAGGAATGCATGCAATTTACAATGCAATATCTACAAATATGCAATGGAATGGATATTTACAAAAATGCATGACAATGCAGTATGATGCGATCTGCTGGGGAAAATGCAACAGATGCATGCAAGCTACAATGGAAATGCATGACAATGCATGTTTATTTACTACAATGCATGACAATGCAATATTTACCATGTATGCACGGCAATGCTTTATTTATAATGAATGCATTACATGTGCATGTGTTTTTGTTTTTGTTTTTTTTTTGAAAATGCAAATGATGCATGAAATGCATGTTGCATGAAATGCGCGACAACGCAAGTCGCTTGAAATGCATGACAATGCATGGACTTTCTAACGCGCAGCTTGAGATGCATGGCAGTGCAAATGAACTGTGCACATCAATGCGCCAAAGGTCTTGCCCCTTCCAAGGATTTAAGGTCTCCTAGACCGTGGTGCTCAAAACAATGCGAGTGAGGTGCGCAAAACAGCGCGAACAATGAATGCATGCCAGACGCAACGAGATGCGCAAAATAGCGCGATTGAACTGCGGTGCACAAGACAATGCGATGCGCTAAACGGCGCGACGCAATGCACCAAACAGTGCGACGAATGCATGCAATGCACACGGGGCAACTTTTGAATCTTGTAAAAGACAAAAGGATACAAAAGGATACATCTTGCATGAATTCGAGTGCCACGCACGGAAGACACGGTCCAAGGTCAAAACGGGGCCGGTTGAGCTTCGGAAATGCACTGTTCTTGCACTATCTTGAGCAATGAAGGCCCCAAACTACAGATCTGACCCAAACAGGATTGTAGGAGGCTCACCGGCCGGAAGAGGAAGCCACCGGCCATCCACCGGCCAAAAGTGCCTGAATCGAGGCAGTTTTGTCCTTTTGGCTTGGGTCTTTTAAAATAGGGTTTCAAACCCTATTTTACACATCCTCCTTAGCCGAAATTCACTTCTCTCTCTCTCTAGAGCATTTTCCTCTCCTCTTTTCTTCGTTTCTTTGCGTTTTCGCACCCTTTTCACCGCTCGATTCACGATCTCCTCCGCGTTTCGAACACTTTGAACCGAACATTTCTTTGTTTCGGTGTGTCCTTTGCTATTTCCGCTTTTCGGGGTTTGTTTCCCCCGAGTTTTTCTTGAGTTTGCCATATTTTCCACCTTCCGGCTTTTCCGGCCATTTTCCACCCTCAAGGGGTCGACTTTTCGGTTGACTCTTCGCATTCTAGCCCGGTTTTCCCCTTTTCGGCTATTTTCTCATCATTTCTGACATGGCCGACGACATTCCACAGGGTGGGACTCCCCCGGATCACGAGATGGATCCCGGGGCCGAGCTCCTCCCTTTAAGCGTCCGCCCATTCGACCCGGCGACCTACCGGCCCGCGATTCACATCCTGCCTCCTGATGGACTGCGCCAGTTCCGGAGTTTTGACAGAGCGATGCCTCCCGAGCTTCTACTACGTGAGCCTACCTCTCATCTATCCTTCGGCGCTTCCGAGGTAACATTCTTTCCTCTGTTTTACTTTCTGCAATGTAGAATATAAAACTGCCAACTGCCATAGCTGTTTAGGTTCTTTAACTGCTTTAGCTCAGATACACTGATACGCTATGCATTGTAGTTGATCGCAACCAAACTTATGACTGAAACCTGTTTAAGACTGACATGTGCACACACACTGCATTGGCTCTGAATCATTCAAACACACGGCACACACTGTATTTCACTGCAAACTCACCGGTACCCGGTACCTGTTTGAATCTGAAAAAATTTGCACGCATGCCATGTCTGCACTGAACCACTCAAACACGCTGACGCATTACACACTGTAGTTCACTGTAAGCACACCGGTACTTGGCATTTGTCTGAATCTGAAAACATGCACACGTGCTATACCTGCCTCAATTCTGCATGCCTTACAAAACTAGTATATTTAGTATCGCTTCGCAACTGTTTGTTTAAACACAGGGAGATTCCCATACCGTCCGCGAGTATGGGAACATCGCCGCTCGAGACTGGTACTGTCACGCCCCAAATCCGCCCCTAAAAATTTGGGCATGACCCATTCGAAACGGACACCAAACCTGATAAATATTATCTATGGGGCCTGAACGGAAGCATTTAATATCATATAATAGTATAAAATAATATCCATTGAGTTACCACTACTATGCCAGGATCACAGACAGAACATAATGCAGATAAATATACATTGACGTATATCTGGAGATAGCTAAATACATATACATATACATCAAGCTTAATAAACACTTAGGGTACAAATTAAAACTTAGCAAAACTCCATAACTTGAACGGTCAACACCTAAGAATCTAGATACTCAAGGCTTGGCAACTGGTAACGGAAGCCACAGGTTAAGGTTGACCCCCAGGTTGAGTGCCTACAGAAACAGACATAAAATAAAGTGAGTCAAGCTCAGTGAATAATAGTAAGTAAATCATGTAATATTCAACTCAAACAATAAAGTATATAACTGTAGAAGTATATGGTTAACTACATTCTGAAAAGATGTCTCAAACACACATGGGTCTAGTTTCCGTAACAGAGCAGCTTATCAGCCCAGAAATAACAGAATAGCCTTTCGGCCCAGAACAGCCTTGCGGCCCAGAACATACTACTATGTACGTATATCTTTTCAACATTTCATTCTCATTGAGTTCCAATCAACACATATGCTAATATTGTAACTGACGGAAATCAGAATGTCATTAACGAACATTATGTCACAAAACATACATTGAATCAAACAGAAGTTAATATCATGTTATGCATAGCACAACCGGAACAGTAATAGAAATAACATCAGTTTTCTTAAAATTCCGTTCTGCTTAATAAGGACAGAATGACCCACATTCTAACGTGAGTCTCGTAATAATGTTAAACATTTACATGCGTATCATAGATTCTCAACGACTTCGGGTCCATGTGTAACACAATGGAATATTCTTAGTTTCATACAGATATTTGGTTTAAAGATAAACATAATTCCGTTTATTCATTAAGAATTGCTTATAGATAATAGAGAATTATTATTCATCATCGACAGAACAGGGTCATTTCAAAGTCATACCGATGTATGCCGACCTTTCAACGTTCACATTGACTTTCAACCATCATAAATGTTTGTGTAACATGTTCGTGTAACACTTACAAGAAACAGAGCGTTAGTGATAATAATTATCGATGCTAAATAAAATGTATATCTTTGTACTATTACTCACAGAGCATTGGTGAAGCATTGGTCCTCCCGAAGCGTGTCCTACACACACATGAAGTCGCACATTAATTCTTTAAATCATTTCCCCTATTTCCTTTCTCAATTTAACATGATTTACAATGCCCATAACAAGGTTCATTCGTAAATTTGAACATTATTTCGAAACATCTCAGAAATCCAATTAAACTTGTACGTGTACAATTCAACCCACTAATTCCATGATTCTATTTTTAATTTGAGCAAACTCATTATTTATCATCACCAATTAATCTAGGGTTCCGAGACAAATTGAGAAATTTCAAGAAACTTTAAACTTCTTCACCCATTACTCTTTCTTCCAATTACCCTTTGATTAAACATCCTAGGATCATAATTTATAATCGAAACCCAACAAGAAAGCCCCAAACTCTTCAAACCCGAAATCCCTAAATGTCTACAAAATAACTCTATATGCTCAAAATAGAGGTTTTGCATTTATATACTCTTAAATATCACCAATCTATTTATAATGAAAGCATTGAAGGAGAACTAAGACCCCTACCTCAAGAATCAAGCAAAAGAACGAAGATTGATGAGAATCCTTCGCAAATCCAAGTTCCAATCGGTTGAAAACGTTAATCTTCTCTTATTCTCCATTCTTGATGCAAGAATCATGGTGGATTGTTGATAAATGTGGAGGAAAATCAAAGGTTTTGGGCTAGGGTTTCGGACCTATGCAAGAGGGAAGAAGAAAGGAAAAGAAAAATGGAAGAAATGATCTCAAAACCCGTTTTTTAAAGCTGCTGTCCGTAATTTCCGCTCGAGCGGACCTGCCCTCAGCACAGATTTCGAAACTTCAAACATGCGTAACTCTTCCATCCGGACTCCGTTTTAGGTCGTTCTTGTGTCCAAATTGAAGCCCCGAAAATAAGCTTTCCAACGATTCGAACCTCACATACAAACTCAAAGTGTGGAAAAAGAAAAGGACAAATGAGTGACGGTTGGTCGCAAACAAATTATTCAAAATAAAGTTTTTGATCCAATCTTACTCTACCATCATATTATCATCTCAATTAATATCCCAAAATAAGGTAAGAACATTTCAAATACACTAAGAAGAACATCAAAATGAATCCACATGCTTCAGAATCAAACTTACCCAGGCGACCCGCTCGAGCGCCCAACCTTGCGCTCGAGCGCGCAGACCAACAAAGTCGTCCGCTCGAGCGTAAACTCCCCCGCTCGAGCGGAGAACCACAACTCCCAGAATCTCAGGCCGTCTGAAAAATTGCTGGAAACCCCAAAAGTCCGCTCGAGCGGCCACTCCTCCGCTCGAGCGGAGGAAAGGATTTCTGGGTCGTTACATCCTTCCTCCTTACAAAAATTTCGTCCTCGAAATTTGAGAAAACCAAATAGAAAATAGGTCAAACATATACAGAAACACACCCTGTAATGTTCCAAAACTAGATCCACACTTGGGATAGAAAAGGATCACAAATACTTTCGATCAACATATACGCATCAAAATTTCAACGGCCAAGGAACAACACTAACCAATTATAATCCCAAGGCCCATAACAACTTCTCAATTTCAAAGACAATTCACATTATACGGTCCATCACCAAAATTCAATTGCACTTCAATTAGTGGCATCACCAACTCTTTGTTTCATTGACACTAAAAACATAGAATAGTGAGGACCATCATACAATTACCCCTTAAAGACACTCACATAGAGGCTCCTACTCAACTTTAAGATAGGTCAATCAAAAGCTCAACATACCTTAAACTTTAAAATCTATACACCCTTTTCACTTTCTCATTTACTTCTTTTCTTTTCAATCCTTATTTCTTTCTAGGCGTAAGAAGACTTGGATATATATATATAGATGGTCATACCTAAAACATATGGGATACAATCCAATCGTTTAAGCATTCCAAAATGGAAATCTCGTAAACATACTTAAGATTACATAAGAATTATGCTGGTCACAGATACATAATCAATTTCAGATAATTAACCCTTTAAGGTTTCAAATTTCTTATTCAATTATGCGAAATGAGTTCCCACGGCATGCATTAAGTTCACTCGTAATGAAAGTACCCTCCACAAAGTCTCTAACTAAGTCAGCCCATCTGTAATAGTTCCATACATAATTTTAATTAGAGAGTACATGTTCGAACTTATCTTCTAATGCAGTTTACTCGGTGGTCCCTGACCATTACGTAGTTCCCAAGTAACTTAATTACATGGTTAGACTTAAATCCGATTATGCATCATTGGATCAGATTTCAGAACTTACCAAATAAGGTTCTGCCTAAGAGGTACCACAACTTCCATTTACGAAAATATACTAAGATCATAGCATTACATAGGTTTTAAATCACATTCTCTACTTCTTGACGAAATCTGAATGGTGGGAAGAAAAATCCCCATTATAGACACCTGATCATGCCGTCATATTGAATTCAACATCATACTTGACTAATCATTCATAATCGTAAGGTATAACATTTTCCTTTACTAGCGCTTTTCTTGTTATAGCACAAATTCATTTGGTTCCCCTTTCCCTATTCAAACAATTCTTCCGTTTCTCACTGGCAGAGACAACGTCACTCACATGGTTTCGTCTTTACAACTTATAATCATAGTGGATCAACAAACGGTCGAGCAGAAAATAGAGACCAATCATTTGGCCCGGTTAGTTAACAAACATAGAGCTTCCAGTTAGTCCTCGTACGTAGATTCTACCAAGTTCATTCATATAATTATAACTCTTATTACGTATACAGTAACCATAAAAAAAAAATCACATCTTTCCAGAGTCTATAAAAGCAACAACTTACGCAATAGTATAACAAAGGAGCAATTTGATTTCGTGACATCCCGGTTCAGAATTCTTAATATTAATTCAATGTGGTAGTCAATCAATTTGTAATCATGTAGTGAATATTGTCCAAAGTTGTCTAAACATGTAAGAGAAGGTAAATGTCCTTAACAAAATGGAATATTTCCATGTCCTTTATTTCCACCAGAATCCACGAGATCGTGCAAAACAGTTCACATCATAACTTCCCTATAGGTGATATAGAACAATGTCACAACCTCTAACATTTGCATAGTTACATAAAATAGTTCACAGAAATGAGTTTCTCAATCTTAAGTCACTTAATATACAAAAACAGAATTTGAATTCCTGCAGTAGCTTAGCTACTTACTGATCATTTAGGTTGACTTCGAAGTAGTCAACAGCTGCCATTTTTCTTTCTTTCTTTTTTTTTTTTTTTACCACCCTTATATATCACAAATCACAGATTTCACAACCAAATCCCAATTACACGTAACCTGAACTCATTCGACACTATCAATCCACATCATGTTATGACATAGCATAAACTTAACAGATAAATAGAAGCATATTCGTACAGATTCTTAGTTATACTTGAATCAGAAACAAAAATCAGAACTTATACTTGATCATAATCCACCCGTACAAGACCGTCGGTGGCAAGAGATATCTTGTAACATACTTATACCACGGTATTTTTACCCCCGGGCAAGGGCCCTTAATACTTTTACATACATGGATCATCATTCCTTAATTCTTAACATAACGTATCAGAAAATGAAACAGTGCTTGTCATATCATGTCATTATCGTGCACTTAACAGAATAGAATAAGTCACTTCTTACATGGGTCCAACTATTATCCAAAACACAACTTATCAAAATACATATCACAATACCTTTTTAAATCATAGGTCCAAACAATACCATAACAAGAAAGACATCACTATATCATAACTAAATCTTTCATACTTAGTGTTTAAGCAATTTATGACAACTGAAACAGATTCAGATATATGCTCATAATCATATTCATATTTAAATTTTGCATAAGATCATATATGGCTAACTATCAGATCAGGTAGGTCCGAAGACCACAACAGGTAGGTCCGAAGACCACAACAGGTAGGTCTAATGACCACAACAGGTAGGTCCAATGACCACAACAGGTAGGTCCAAAGACCACAACAGGTAGGTCCGAAGACCACAAAATTGATACCAATAGCCACGGTATTGTTACCCCCGGGCGAGGGCCATAGGCCACGGTATTGTTACCCCCGGGCGAGGGCCATAGGAATTAAGGGTGCCACAATTACTTATACCATTTTAACAGATTGGCATGTTGGCCCAGAATTATCATATTGGCCTTTCAGCCCAGATAGCCTTTCGGCACAGATATATCAGAAATATACAGAAGTGTGTATGGACTCAAGAGGTGGCTCGTACGGATTCTAGAGGTGGCTCCCACTAGAGTGTAGCACTTAGTTCCGTACAGCACTTTGCTCCACACCAGAAGTCAATAAGTCTCATCATGTCATATCATAAGCAAAACGAGTATCATAACGGAACAACCATAATGTCATCAAAATAGGCTTTTCAAAAATCAATCATTTCGTATAATAGACATGAGAGGTATAATAGACATGGCTCATAATCGTTAACGTAAACAAATTACTCTTAACGTTGCTATCAGTCTTTTCATATGCACTAAGGATGTCATGCATGAAGCCTAAGTCTTTTCTAGACATCCTACAGCTCAATGGATCCGTGTGTGAGATAGCAACTCGTGCTCTGATACCACCTGTCACGCCCCAAATCCGCCCCTAAAAATTTGGGCATGACCCATTCGAAACGGACACCAAACCTGATAAATATTATCTATGGGGCCTGAACGGAAGCATTTAATATCATATAATAGTATAAAATAATATCCATTGAGCTACCACTACTATGCCAGGATCACAGACAGAACATAATGCAGATAAATATACATTGACGTATATCTGGAGATAGCTAAATACATATACATATACATCAAGCTTAATAAACACTTAGGGTACAAATTAAAACTTAGCAAAACTCCATAACTTGAACGGTCAACACCTAAGAATCTAGATACTCAAGGCTTGGCAACTGGTAACGGAAGCCACAGGTTAAGGTTGACCCCCAGGTTGAGTGCCTACAGAAACAGACATAAAATAAAGTGAGTCAAGCTCAGTGAATAATAGTAAGTAAATCATGTAATATTCAACTCAAACAATAAAGTATATAACTGTAGAAGTATATGGTTAACTACATTCTGAAAAGATGTCTCAAACACACATGGGTCTAGTTTCCGTAACAGAGCAGCTTATCAGCCCAGAAATAACAGAATAGCCTTTCGGCCCAGAACAGCCTTGCGGCCCAGAACATACTACTATGTACGTATATCTTTTCAACATTTCATTCTCATTGAGTTCCAATCAACACATATGCTAATATTGTAACTGACGGAAATCAGAATGTCATTAACGAACATTATGTCACAAAACATACATTGAATCAAACAGAAGTTAATATCATGTTATGCATAGCACAACCGGAACAGTAATAGAAATAACATCAGTTTTCTTAAAATTCCGTTCTGCTTAATAAGGACAGAATGACCCACATTCTAACGTGAGTCTCGTAATAATGTTAAACATTTACATGCGTATCATAGATTCTCAACGACTTCGGGTCCATGTGTAACACAATGGAATATTCTTAGTTTCATACAGATATTTGGTTTAAAGATAAACATAATTCCGTTTATTCATTAAGAATTGCTTATAGATAATAGAGAATTATTATTCATCATCGACAGAACAGGGTCATTTCAAAGTCATACCGATGTATGCCGACCTTTCAACGTTCACATTGACTTTCAACCATCATAAATGTTTGTGTAACATGTTCGTGTAACACTTACAAGAAACAGAGCGTTAGTGATAATAATTATCGATGCTAAATAAAATGTATATCTTTGTACTATTACTCACAGAGCATTGGTGAAGCATTGGTCCTCCCGAAGCGTGTCCTACACACACATGAAGTCGCACATTAATTCTTTAAATCATTTCCCCTATTTCCTTTCTCAATTTAACATGATTTACAATGCCCATAACAAGGTTCATTCGTAAATTTGAACATTATTTCGAAACATCTCAGAAATCCAATTAAACTTGTACGTGTACAATTCAACCCACTAATTCCATGATTCTATTTTTAATTTGAGCAAACTCATTATTTATCATCACCAATTAATCTAGGGTTCCGAGACAAATTGAGAAATTTCAAGAAACTTTAAACTTCTTCACCCATTACTCTTTCTTCCAATTACCCTTTGATTAAACATCCTAGGATCATAATTTATAATCGAAACCCAACAAGAAAGCCCCAAACTCTTCAAACCCGAAATCCCTAAATGTCTACAAAATAACTCTATATGCTCAAAATAGAGGTTTTGCATTTATATACTCTTAAATATCACCAATCTATTTATAATGAAAGCATTGAAGGAGAACTAAGACCCCTACCTCAAGAATCAAGCAAAAGAACGAAGATTGATGAGAATCCTTCGCAAATCCAAGTTCCAATCGGTTGAAAACGTTAATCTTCTCTTATTCTCCATTCTTGATGCAAGAATCATGGTGGATTGTTGATAAATGTGGAGGAAAATCAAAGGTTTTGGGCTAGGGTTTCGGACCTATGCAAGAGGGAAGAAGAAAGGAAAAGAAAAATGGAAGAAATGATCTCAAAACCCGTTTTTTAAAGCTGCTGTCCGTAATTTCCGCTCGAGCGGACCTGCCCTCAGCACAGATTTCGAAACTTCAAACATGCGTAACTCTTCCATCCGGACTCCGTTTTAGGTCGTTCTTGTGTCCAAATTGAAGCCCCGAAAATAAGCTTTCCAACGATTCGAACCTCACATCCAAACTCAAAGTGTGGAAAAAGAAAAGGACAAATGAGTGACGGTTGGTCGCAAACAAATTATTCAAAATAAAGTTTTTGATCCAATCTTACTCTACCATCATATTATCATCTCAATTAATATCCCAAAATAAGGTAAGAACATTTCAAATACACTAAGAAGAACATCAAAATGAATCCACATGCTTCAGAATCAAACTTACCCAGGCGACCCGCTCGAGCGCCCAACCTTGCGCTCGAGCGCGCAGACCAACAAAGTCGTCCGCTCGAGCGTAAACTCCCCCGCTCGAGCGGAGAACCACAACTCCCAGAATCTCAGGCCGTCTGAAAAATTGCTGGAAACCCCAAAAGTCCGCTCGAGCGGCCACTCCTCCGCTCGAGCGGAGGAAAGGATTTCTGGGTCGTTACAGGTACGCAGAGCTACCTGAGGCGGTTCGCCACATCGTTGACCAGGCCGGCTTCGGTGCATTTTGCAGAGGGCTTTCCAGATTGACGATGAGCAGGCCTCTCCTTGCTGCTCTAGCAGAGAGATGGTGGGACACCACCGACTCGTTCCACCTATCTGCGACGGGAGACATGATGATGACTCCCTATGATTTCTCGATGCTCACAGGCATCGGGGTAGGGGGTGATCCGATCCCCTTCGACACCGACATGGACGAGTGGACCGCTGCTCAGGTCTATCTGCTTGGCGAGGTGCCACCTCTTGCCCGTCCAGGCTTCGTTCGTTATTCGTGGTTTGAGGTACAGTTTAGGGTCCAGCCAGCCCTAGTTGAGGAGGCCCCGATGACTCAGGAGGCGGTGGAGCGCTACGCCCGCGGGTTTCTCATGTTCTTGCTGGGGACGACTATTTTCGCCGACCGGGCGAACATCGTGCCCCTTTGTCTACTCAGCGCCTTAGTGGACGTTACTCAGATCCTTCATTACGACTGGGGTGGTGCCGCTCTGGCCACCCTTTATGGATATATGAGCTCGGCTTCTCGTGGCAGCGGGCAGTTGCTCGGGGGCTACTTGCGTGCTTGGGAGGTACATTTCTTTTCTGCTTTGCGTTTTGGCTTTTCTACTTCTTGTACTCTATACTGCACTCTGTACACTGCACACACTGTAGTTTGCTTTATACTGGCTTTATACTGTACACACGGCACACACATACTCTGCTTTACACTGACTGTACACTGCTCACACTGTACACTCTACACAATACACTGCCTGCACAATTCACTACACAATACACGGCTTTGTTATTTCTGCTTCATCCTTATACTCTGCTTTGTCTGATAAGCATACTGGTATTTATTCTGCAGTTGTGGGTCTACGCCTACTTTCCTAGGCTAGCCCCAGTGCCAGACGCGGAGACCCCTCTTGTCATCCCGTTCTCGCGCCGTTTTGACGGGAGGTGCGTGCGGAGGCCCCGGGAGACGTTTAGCTTCTTCCGCTTCTACTTCGACACTATCACCCCTGCCGAGGTATGTTTTACTTACAGTTCATTTAAGTTCCGCTTTTCATTGTATGTTTTCAACAGCTGTAGATGACAAACTGTATCTCATTTTCAGATCACTTGGCAGCCTTGGGCTCCGTTGCCAGCTGTGATACGGGATCGATTTGCCGGTGCTGAGGAGACCTCGCGTTTCCGGATTCTGCTGGAGGGCCCGGTCTGTCGGGCTTGGTACCTGGGCGAGCGTTTCCTACGCCAGACCCTTGGGTTACCAGAGCAGATAGTCCCGGTTCACCCTCCTGAGCATATGAGGGAGACCGAGAGGTTCACTACCGAGCAAATGGTTGATTACACGATCGGCTGGGAGGCAGATGGCTTCAGAGGTGAGGGCGATTATTCTGAGTACGTCCGGACCTTCATCATGCGTCCTCTGAGCGGCGGCCGCTAAGCCGAGCGAGAGAGACCTGCGGCGCCAGCGGCTGTGGCAGGAGCGGGGGTTGGGGCAGGAGCATCGAGGAGAGCTCGGGTCCGCGGCAGGGGTGGAGCTCAGAGGGGGCGGGGGGTTGGTTGGCCCGCACTGCCTACGACGATGACATACAGAGGGCAGGGTGGGGCAACCTACCAGATCCCCTTTGTCCCTCCTCCAGCTGACCACGAGTTGGTCGGTGTCCCCGACTTGCCTCCGGTATGTATTATTTGCATTTCGCATCTTGCATTGGCATTTCATTTCAGTTTATTTGATATCCCGTAGAATGTTGATGCGTCTGATATATTTTTACAGGCTTCCTCCGAGTACACTCGGCAGTAATTGGAGTTGAATGCCTCCATGATGGGGATGCTACAGCGGACTTTCGACCTCCTGGCCCTCTACAGTATTCCGGTATGTTCTTCAACCACAGTCTCAAACCAAACATAAACTGCCTGACATGACCTGATGCACTACACAACACCTGATAAACTGCGCACGGCATTTGATACACTGTACTCATACACTACATTCTGCACTGATAAACTGCTCATGGCATTCACACACTGTATTCATACACTGCATTCTATACTGATAAACTGCTCACGGCATTCACACACTGTACTCATACACTGCATTCTGTATTGATAAACTGCTCACGGCATTCACACACTGTACTCATACACTGCATTCTGCACTGATAAACTGCTCACGGCATTCACACACTGTACTCATACACTACATTCTGTACTGATAAACTGCTCACGGCATACTGATGCGTTTACCTCTTATGTTTTTCAGCCTCCATTCCAGATTCCTCCGGTGGGTGGAGCTCCAATCGGACCTTCTATTTCCACCCGGGATGGCAGAGTATACCCCCGCACCAAGGCGGGGCGCACTCACGTCGGGAGTAGCTCACGGGCTCCAGTTCCAGATAATGGCGACGAGGAGTCGTCTGAGACGGAGGCAGAGGCAGAGTCCTCAGAGGAGGAGACCGGAGACAGCTCGGACTCGGGCTCCGATAGTGCTGATGATGCTCCTGGACCTTCGTCCAGGGAGAGGACTAGTATGGACTCCCAGGCCTGAGACCTTTTGACATTGATAGAGACTTTTGCTGTTTTCTTCTTCCTTTCTGTATTTTTTTCTTTTTGGTAGCTAGGAGTACTTTGTACTGCCACAGGCAGATTTTTGTCTCCAAAACTTATGTACTTGAAAAGGGGATGGAATGAAACAAACTTTTTATTTGAAAAAGTGTTTACTTCTTGGCATTTCATACTTGGCATTGTATTGCATCACACCATATTACATCACAATGTAAATGAAATTGATTTGTTGTCTGAAAATTGAACACTTGCACTGTCACTATAATAGTCAGATAACTAACCAACCAATAGTAGAACAAACCAAGCCAACCACTACTCGATTCTGAACACACAGCCCTCACTCCACTGGGGATTAATCTGCATACAGCCCGTAACATAGTACTTGGTTCATTTTGCACACAGCAAATCCTGAACAAAACAGCCCAATCTGACAAGACGGACTACGAAAGCGAAACCGGCTAGGGTTGAAACACAATCAAATGTAGAGAATGGCACAGCACTCTGAGTATAGACGATTTTTGAAATTGAAAAAGGGTTTCAACCTAGGTATCGAGCCTACAACTGGACACAGCGGGGAAAGATTCCAACAAAAGGCCCACGACCTAAACACAACGAGACATACTCGGAAAAGACCCAAAATAAAAGTCGAGGTAAACAAGACAAAAGACACGACACACGGACGTGTTTACAAAAACAAAAGACCTTGGATCTCGAGGAGCCAGTTCTTCCGGGTGTTATTCCCACCCTTCCTGATTTGTGATTCTCACATCACTCGGCCCTCAGGCTCGGTTTTTCTCTCAAAACCCTCTTCTCACTTTTCTCTCGACTTACACCTCTCTATTCTTTATTCTCTCATTTTTCATCCCTCCCCAGGGTAATTGATGGGTGAACAGGAAGTCGTGGGTTCACGCCCAACACTGTTAGCTCGCGGCTATTTCTTCTGGTGACGTCAAGTCGATATTCTGGATAGGGAAAGTTTCTTCCGCCGAAGAGGGTGCCTTTTTGGAAAGTATGTTGACGGCAGGGGAAAGACAGAATACCTGACTCAACTGTGCCCCTAGTTCATCACTTTGACCATTTTTGTTTGTTTTTCTCTTAAAACAGTTTTGACCAAAATGAGAGTCAGATTAACATACTTGTTCAATTTTTGATTTGAAAATCCTGCAAGTCAGGCTGTGAGCACTGAAAATTTTCCTTTTTGGGTCCAAGAAAATGGTCCGGAAAATGAAATAGTTTTCGAGAAAATAGTCAACCTCAGTAAAAAAAAAAAATTTCAAAAACTATTTTTGCAAACGGTCAATGCTAAACGAGCACGGAACCTACCCTCGAGATGCACAACCGTGGATCGGAGGCAATGGAAAATTGCCCCTGGCTTAAAGGGGGGGGAGGGAACAAGGCAACGGAAAGTTGCCCCTGGTTTGGACGGCAACTCAGGGCAACTTATGGCAATGCATGGCAACGGAAAGTTGCCCCTTGTTTGGATGATGCCGCAGCATTTTGTAAATGGTCTTTATCAATGACGACTGAACTCCGAAGACGATGGTCTGAACCAATATATGGACACAGTCACTGTGAGAGCATTGATGACTGGACTTCAAGAGGAAGTGGGCTTCGTGGCTCCGGTTGTCATAACCGAACTATTGGATTCAGGGGAAGCAAGGGTGATCAAAACCATTACATGGACTGAGACACTATGGAAGCGTTGGGGGCTGGACTTCAGGATGAAGTTGCCTACGTATCCCAAACATGGGAATCAAGCCATATGTAGTTCCGGTTAAGGTACACTCGGGTATTTTAACCTTCACTTTTCAGGCTCTAACTTTTGCCAAGGTGCCCGATGCGGGTTTTCGACCTTGCGAGCTTCTTTTTCTTCTTTCTTTTTTTTTTTTCAATTTTTTTCTTTATTATTTTTTTTCATTTTTTTTCTTTTCCTTGATTTTCTTTTTTTTTTTTTGCATTTTTTCATTCTTTTCTTTTCTATCTTTTTATTGCTCTAACTTTTGCCTGGGTCGCCCTTCCGGGTTTTCAGCCCAGCGAGCCCCTCAAAGGGTAAAAGTGTAGTATAGTCCATGCCAAATGGTTTTGAGATCCTGAAGTCATTTGAGTCCAGGAGAATAGCTGTTGTGCTGATTTGCAGAAGGATCCATCACGGTCGTTTCACGAGCCTCTTCCGGTGAGATCTAATCTTCTTGATCCGAGTTTGATGCCTCTTGCTCGAGGGCTACTTCAAATCGGGTCGCACAGGCCTTTCATGGCAGTTGGCTGTTGAATTTTGAATGCTTTGAACGGATTCTAGGTTCGAAACAGATAGATTGAATCTCGAGGCTGAGAGCGATCCTAGGCTGCGCAGTCTCAAGAGCAATTCCACACGGGTCTTCACAGGACTGCGCAAAACATTTTGTTTTTGAAAGTTTTTAAGAAAGCGACAAATCGCTAGCGCTGAAGATAGTGTGGAACCAGTCTGGATCAAGCCAGGGTCCTTCTCAGTACTCACGCTGACAAGCATGATTTCATTTATTAAGGGATCAGCACGCCTCTCTTTCTCTCAATTAATCAAATTTTTGCAAATCCCGAGGAATTCCTTCCGCTTTGTTTTCACCTCAGTGTTCAAAAAGTTTTGAAAAACTCAGGTCATTACAATGACTTAAAAGGCACAGAAGAGCAGGTGAAAAGTACTGCCGGTTCATTCCAAAATTTTCTGGCACAACTGGCACACGGCAAACAATAAGTAAAGGAGCATGATAGCCGTAGCCATTTCATTCAGAACTTCCAACAACAACTGGCTCCTCAGCAGAGCAGACTCAAAAGGAAAAACGAAAGGGGTATTTACAAAACGGTGTTCGAGGCAACAACCCCGGAATCACCCGACATCCTATACAAAGGGGGCTAACTCGCTACAACAAGACAGACCCTTAAGCCATCAAAAAGAACTGACTCACGACAATGAGACAGACCCAAACGAAACAAAAGACTGACTCGGTACCCAAGTCAGAATTTACAAGACTAGCATTCGCAGATGCTCAAAAGTGCGTGCCAGACGCCACATCAAAAATACTAGGTGCCGCCCGCAAGTGGTTCAACCCTAATCACATACTCGCGGTATCAGCATCCTCAAAATCCAATAACTGGGTAGTAACGGACTTGGCTGAGGTGGGCGGGAGGATAACCTCGTTGTCGATCAAGTCTTGCACCTCATGACGGAGGCGGAAACAATTATCGGTAGCATGCCCTGTTTGTTGGTGGTACGCGCAGTACAAAGCAGCATCATGTGTAGCAGGGGGATTCTTCGGCAAAGGTCGAGGCTCCAAGGGTTTAAGATGCTCGGCCAGGATCTGAAGTGCCTTGGATAGAGGCATGTAGAGAGCGTGAAAGACCCTGCGCCCCCGGGGCAGGTACTTTGAAGTCTGAGTATTCTTGCTAGACGCATTAGCGAAAGGGTCGGCGGGCACTGCCTTGACTTTCTGATCTTTCCTGGGTGCAGGGTTGGGAATGGGAGGAAATGTTCTGGCATGGCGGGGCCTATCCCGGTTTTCTGACTGACTTGAACTACCTCAGGTGGGGTGGGGGAAAGCATCCTCCACAGCTTTTGTCACAACTGCAGATACCTGTTGCTTGTTCATCCCCGCGGCTTTCAAAGCCTCGACTGCCCACAGCAGTTGTTCACTAGGATCGGCATCTGCCTTCACTTTGTCTTTTCCTCTGGCCTCAGCCTGATCGAGGGTTTGGGTTGATGTTGATATGTCATTACCATAGCTGGAGGCCATCTCCGGTTGGCTAAGTTCAATCACAATTCGCCCCAACAGCGGGGGCTCCTGGGGTACAAAACTCCCGGCATATGGTGCGGCTGGAGGTGAAGCTGACATTCCGTAGGCGAGATCCGCCACAGACCTCTGGAGATCACCTATCATCCCCATTAGTTCAAACGTAGTAGGCTCGCGAGCCTGGTATAGCTGGGGGGCCCAGACCGGGTGCGCAACAGGCGACCTAGGTGGATGTGGCATATCAATATTGGTCTCACTTTGAAGAGTGATCCCTTGATCTAATGCAGCTGTCATAACCACGATCTCTTCCGAATTCTGCGTCATCATAAGTCCTGCCTCAGCAAGGGGGAACACTAGCTATTCTGTACCAGCTGTCCGAACTGAAAGAGACAACAAGCAGCATTTCAGCCCAAATGGATCAAACACGGATGTAGTTGAACAACTGTACTCTACTGCTGATCACTGTTCCTCAGAAATCACTATCCCAAAACACCGAATCAGATACTCACAGATATAACCGGTTCTCACAAATACTGATACTGGTGCCCTCAGGCCTGATACTCAACTCGCAAACTGATATGTGTATTCCCTGTAGAGATACACTCTAAAAGCACATAGCAAATAAATGAGAGCCAATACACCCCTATGTTGGGGTAGGGTTTTCCTGTCCTATTTTGTCAGGAGCTAGGGTTTCACTACGCACGCAGCGGTTTCAAACAAGCTAACATCGGGTAAGCAACCTGTCCTAGTTTGGAATGGTCACTATGGATTCCGAATATGCACTAGGTCGAATGGTCGAAAGGGTGCCCCGGTAAAACCGGGGTTTGTGTTCCTATACTGGCAGAGCCCGCAACCGGTCAGCCTTATGGCATGCTTTGACAAAGTCAAGCCCCCGGCAAACCGTTCAGGAATAGCAGATGGCCAACACGGTGTCCTAGGCGCACCAATGCACATGCAATGCAAAGAAACACATAAGTGTAGTCAAAACAGGATATCACGAGTTCGAGTCAAGCTCTCCAAACTCCCCAGCAGAGTCGCCAGAAACTGTAACAAGCCCGCGAGGGACCTCGCTACAGTTCGGACTCCCTTTTGCTGTCGGTTCTAAATCTGAACCAAAGAGTCCAAATCCGGCAAATCGTTTTGAGAAAACAGATTTTTGAAAAGAAGTGCCAAACATGGACTGCTTTGCCAGATACAGAGTCGCCACCTAAATATTTTATTTTGGGAAATTTAGGAAACCCTGACTCGGTGCCAAAGGCCACGTGTCCGTCATCACCAAAGTTGCCTCGGCTCGGGAACTTGGGTACGATTATGGAAGGTCAGCTATGAGCACCCCCTCTCGCCCGATCCGAAGATCGGCCTCTACTAACCGTGATATCTTGTTTTGAAAGCATTATGTGTTCTTATTCCAGTTATTAGCCTAGAATTACTATGTTATGCGCACAGCAAACAAGTATAGACCGAATCGCCTAGATTGGAACAAAACATTTCATGTTTGTTTGAAAATGGTTTGCTACTCGCAAGTAGGCTAAAGCGTAGGTTTTGCCACCCTTGAGTGGGTTTTGAGAAAAGATGGTTTTGCCATTGTCTAGTGGCCTTAAAACTCAAAGTTTTGATGCATTATCCCAATTTAAGCAATTCGACCTCCATCCACAGGCATTCAAGCAGTTATATCACATAAGCAGCTAGCCTCATGGTAATCATGCAATCATGGCAACACTTGCACGCATGCGGTATGCTAAAGCATAAAAGCTTACCTAGTACTCCAAGCCAAAACAGAAACTAGTTAGTAATCAAGTGCATGATCCTAGTTTAAGATGGCTAATGCAACACATGCAGAATGCAACTAAGATAGGCTCGGCTAATCTACGATGACATGTGAAATGCTACCACTAACACGTATTCAATTTGGAATTGAAATACAGATGCAGTTAGCATGATGCGCCGAGCCCGGTGCATGCAAAACAGATGAATGGATGCGCGCATGCATTGCATAAGGTATGCTACTTTAAATATGCCCTAGTACTAACCATTGAAAGCAGGTAAGTAAAAGGGAGAAAGAAGTGGGGGTTGGAAGACATGCACACACTCACCCACACTTATTACAAATTTGCCCTCGCTCGGAGGGACCGAAAGAATAATATCGACCGAATAAATAATCAACTAGCCTAGCTAATTAATTATTACAGACCAACTAAATTAATTAAGCAAATTAATTAATCTAATTTAAGCAATAAACAGTCCCGGGACGAAGGCTCAATGCAGTGCACACTCGGCTTTGCCCGGAAATCCACCGACATGTCCAAGATGCCTCTGTTTTCCCTACTCTGCTCCTCTGAGGTCTGCCAAAATCTCAGGGTTTGCTATATGGATGCCAGGGAACACCACCGGCTAAAGGGGGACACCACCGGCCATACAGAATGGTCACCGGCCATAGCTCTGATCCACCGGCCAACAATGGTGGCCGGTCGGCACTAAATGTAGCCGATCGGACAAAAATTCCTGCAGAATCTGGTTTGACAGCAGCAGAGGACAATACTTGGCATGGCAATGCATTTCAAGCAATGTATGCACCAATCACACCCCATATCATGTTTATGACTCAAAGGGACATGAACCTTGGTTCTCGGACCACCAATCGCGCATTTCCATGCATGATGGCCCAAGAAACCAAGTGTGCACATTTGATACGTAATGCAATGCACATAATCAAGCCAAGGGGGGACTTACCCTCTATCATGGATAGTCAAGAGGCCAAGCATGCATGCTAACGCAATGCAACCTAAGCATGTTAACTAGGCACGTAATATGGCAATGCAAATGAGCATGCAAGATATGCAAGGCATAGGGCAATGCAACTAACAAGTTTGCAAGGCTAATGTAGGCATCCAAGCATGCAAGCCAATATGTGACTTCATTCAATCATGTGATTTCAATCATGCAACAACTCACCAATATACTACAACATACAAGGAGCATATGCAACAAGCAAAGAGATGGACTTAAACCTGATTTAGGCAGCCCTAACTAGGCCTAAAACAGTGGCCAAAAACTCAAGAAATGGGACCAAACACACATGCACACATGCACATGTTAATAGGCCAATACTTAAGCACATAAAGGCAACTTTTAAGCACACTTAAAAGAGGCAAACATGGACTAATGACATACAATTTAAGCTCTGGAATCATGTTAAGATGGTGTCAAACCAAACAAACAAGATAGGCTAAGCATGCAATAAAGGTCCAAAGCTTAAGGCTAACAAACCAAAAATGCAAAGGGGCTATGCAATACATGGCAAGTATGACTCAAGTAATTTAAAACAGAGCTAAAGCATACAAAAACATGCACTAAAGCTTCACGAAGCTGGGCCTAAAACATGCTAGAACAAGGGCTTACAACCTAAGGCATGTTAAGGCCTAAACATGGCATTACAAGGCATGTATGCTAAGCAAGCATGGTGTACCAAAACCAACCAAAAACAGAGGCATATTATGACATAATAGGCACAAAAAATAGTTAAGGCATGGCCAACATACACTTAAGCATAGTGCTCCCCTAAGAGGCAAAAAATGGCCCTCTTCAAGGACAACAAGGAGAGGGGGTGGCCCTCTCCTTCTTAGGACCTCAAGGCACCATCCTCACCTCTGAAATCCCTCAAGATTTCAGTGGTGAGGAGGCCCAAACACCATGGTCCCGAAGCTCACACAAAATGGCACAAAATGGAGCCTTACAAGGCTCAAGAGGGGTCAAACAACCTCAAACCACAAAACACTCTTAACAAACTATTTAGAGGCCTTAAAAACAGAACTTTTATGTATTATACACTAAGCCCAAAAACAGATGCAAGATAGGCAAATAAGCTATGCAAGAATGGGGAATAAAAGGGCAAACTTCTTACCCTTGAAGACTTTCTTCACAAATGAAGCTCCAGCAGCTTCTTGAGGTTGAAACCAGCTCCAAAACACTAAAAACAACCCTCAAGGGCCTCAGCTCCAAGAGATGGTGTGATGGTGTGTGTTTGTGAGCAAAAATGAGACAAAACACACACAATAGAGATAGGATATAAACCAAGCCCTAACCCTAGAACTCAAACCCTAAAAATGGCTGTCTAAAATGTCTCTCTTTTTTGTCCAACCCCCTGACCAAGAGAGAAGACCCTCTCTTTATAGGCAAACCAATCTTGTAAAGCTTATCAAGGAAGCTAATAAGAAGGCCATCCCTCCATACACGTGTATGGAGGGGAACAAAATGCAAGACAGCTGTCTTAAAATATCTGCAAAAGCAGATGAACAGTAGTCGGCCGCTCAAAATTGCCATTTTGACAAAATTAACTGCCGACCGGCAACAAAGAATGCCGACCGGCAATATACATTGCCGATGGCAACAAAACATCAGCTGGTGGCCTCTAGCCATGGCCGGTGATGTGTGGGGATGCCTCACAAGGCATTTCCTGCCCCTCCAAGGCAAAACACAAGTGTTTGGTGCAAAACTAGACACTAAACAGTCGAGTTCGGAGATCCTGGGGCAAGGCGCGTAGCCGAGACCTCCGGGAACTCCAAACGAACACAAACATGGATGATCACCAGGCGTTCAAATGGTGACGTCCAAGTCTTGAGGACGGTCAAAAATGGGGTGTCTACACATATATGTCAAGCATAACATGCGAGAAGGCTCAAGGCTTAAGGCTAGCCAAGGAGCTTGTACTAAGGCCACATGAAACAAGCTCCAAAGAGCCAAGGACAACCAAAACAGTCCTAGATCATGCTAAAGGGAGTCTAAAACAAGCAAGGGCCAAAGTTAAAATAAGCCAAAATGAAGGGCCGAAGGCAAGATGCAAGTAAGGCCAACAAAGGGGATTACACTACACTCGTTATAACCAAACATGGCATGACTTAGCCAATGAAAAACAGAGATATGGCATGTCAATATAAGCCCAAAAACCCACTTAGATGGCATCCCGAAGACCCAATCATGGAGGCATGCACAATGACCCAACCTTAAGGCATAAGACACCAACTCTTCAAAGCTTTGAAAGGATGGCAAATGCAAGTATATGGGCATGAAACATGGACTGAAATAACATATGAGATGATGCCAAATCATGAAAAAGGTCCAAGTAGTGCATGCCAACGACTTGGACCTTCAAAGCTAACAAGCTGGAATGTATGGTAGCTATACAAAGGGTGGCATAAATTATCAAAAAAAACACCAAAAAGAGCTTTAGCATGCTGAAATATGACTAAAAGTTCCGTTGAGTTAAGCCAAAATATGCAAGCATGATAGTCCAAATGTAAGATGCATGTTAAGGCAATAGGGGGGATTACAAGGCAAGTGCATGGTGCATGCAAGAGACCACTAAACCAACTTTGGACAAGGGTGTAACATGGCAAAATAAGGCCTAACACATGCTGAAATGAGGTCAAAACATGCTAAGCAATCATGCTACCATTATTAGCCAATAATGCAAGCAAATGAGACACAAGGAGAGGGGGGTGTCCCTCTCCTATTCAAGACTTTAAAACTACCTTTCCACCACTAAAAATCATCTGGATTTCAGTGGTAGAAAGGTCATGAAAAGGCAAGACCAAAGGCCAAAAGAGGTGGCTCAAATCAGGCCAAACAAGGCCTAAGAGGGGGTAGACAACCCCCAACCAAAAAGAGACCTTAAACAAACATCTTAAGCATATGAAAATAGAACTTTTTTCAGTTTATAGTTAAGCTTGAAACAAAATGCAAATAGGTCTAAAAGCTTGAGCCAAAATGGGGAAACAAAAGGTTAGTTGCTCACCCTTGAAGAACACCTTCAAGAACACAACTCCAGCCACTCCCTTGGATCAAAACCAGCCCAAGAACTCTGAAACCAACTCCCTAGTGCCTCAACAACCAAAGGAAAGTATTCTACTAGGTGCTCTAGTGCAAAAGTATGAACAAAACACACCTTTAAGGCACCAACACACACACAAATATATAGAGAGAAAGAGATATAGAGAGAGGGGGATATATGAACTCTATATCAATTTTACTGAACCTCTGGAAAGAGAGGGGAGGCTCCCCTCTTATAGGAAATCAAATTTGCAAAGCTTCTAGGAGAAGCTAAGCAAGAGACAAATCCCTCCATACACATGTATAGAGGGGGTGAATTGTGGATGCCAGCTACACCAGCTGGCATAAAATATCTGCATAAAGCAGATGAACAGGGTTCGACCACCAAAAATGGCCGATCGACCAACATAAGTGCCGGCCGACCAAATATAGTGCCGATCGGCCAATACTTTTGGCCGATGGCAAGAAAACAAGGCCGATGGCTTCAAGCCTTGGCCGGTGGGTTGAGGGTAGAAGCAAAAACACAAGTGTTTGGTCCACAACCAAGCACAAAACCGACAAGTTGAGAGATCTTGAGGCAAGGCGCGCGGTGGAGACCTCCAGGAACTCAAAACGAACACGAACATGGATGATCGTCGAGTGTTCAGACGAGGACGTCCAAGTCTTGAGGATGGTAAAAAATGGGGTGTCTACACACATGTATTTCGCATTGTTGCATTTTACATGCATGTCACATTGTTGCATTATACATGCATTTCACGTTGTCACATTGTACGTGCATTTCACATTATTGTATTGAACATGCATTTCACATTGTTGCATGGATATGCATTTCGCTTCCTTGTGTAAGATGTGCATTTCACGGTAATTGCATGCGCGTCTTGCATCCGTTATGTTTCATGCACAGAATATGCTCTTGCTCTTGTTTCATGCATAAAATATGCTCTCGCTCTTGAATCATGCGTAGAATATGTATTCTCTCTTGAATCACGAATAGAATATGCTTCTGCTTTTGTTTCTCACATAGAACAGGCCATATGCCATTTTATCTCGGTCATTTGCCTTGCATAGAACATGCATTCTTACTGTATCGCATTTGTTAAGTTTCTTTCTTATGCAGGCAAACGATATTGTATGCATGGTTCATTCAGAAGAGTTCCAGATAAAATCATTTATGCCACATTAGGATCCCATCCTTTTGCAAATCGATTAAAAATATTCGGGTGCGCTCGGTGTTTACATCATCCCTTCCTCCTATTGTGTGAGTGTAGACACCCCATTTTTGACCGTCCTCAAGACTTGGACATCACCGCTTGAACACTCGGTGATCATCCATGTTTGTGTTCGTCTTGAGTTCCCGGAGGTCTCGGCTACGCGCCTTGCCTCAGGATCTCTCGACTCGACTGTTTCGTGTCTGGTTTTGCACCAAACACTTGTGCTTTGCCTTGGAGGGGCAAAGAATGGCTTGTGGGCCATCCCCACACTCCACCGGCCATGGCTTGAGGCCACCGGCTGTGTTTTGTTGCCACCGGCCAAATGTTTGGCCGGCCGGCACTATAGATGGCCGGCCGGCTATATTTTTTGGGCAATTGCACTTTTGGCGGGCCGACTACTGTGCATCTTCTTTTGCAGATATTTTTGTGCAGCTGGCATGCACTTGGCTCCCCTCCATACGTGTATGGAGGGATCTCCCTCTTGTTTGGCTTGTCTTGTAAGCTTACAAGATTGAGCTCTATAAGAGGGAGCCTCTTCTCTTTTGTTTTAGGGTTAGCAAAAATAGAGAGGAGAGCTCTGGTTTTTAGGGTTAGCATAGTTGTATCTATTTCTATCTCTATCTCCCTCTTTTTTTTGCCTTAAGGTGTTTTAGTCTTATTTTTGCACACAAACACCTAGAGTTACACCTTCCTTGAGCTACTGAGGTACTAAGGAGCTATTTTCAGAGGATTTGAGCTGGTTTTGAGCTAAGGAAAGCAGCTGGAACTCCATCCTTGAAGGGGTCTACAAGGGTAAGACTTTTGTCCCTTTTTACCCCATTTTTGCATTGTATTTTTGCCTACCTTACAACTATTTTTGAGCTTAACATATAACATAGAAAAGTTCTGTTTTTGTCTACTCTAAATAGTTTCTTGAGGGTGTTTTAAGCTTCAGGGTTGTTTGACCCCTCTTAAGGCTTGTTTGGCCTTTGTTTTGTGCCATTTTGGTTGAGCTCCGGGACCATTGTGTTTGGGCCTCCTCACCACTGAAATCTTGAGAGATTTCAGAGGTGAGGATGGTGCCTTGAGGTCCCAAGAAGGAGAGGGCCACCCCCTCTCCTTGTTGTCCTTGAAAAGGACCATTTTTGCCTCATATGTGAGCATATTGTTTAGGTTCATGTTGGCCATGCCTTAACTGATTTTTGTGCTTATTATGTCATAATATAGCTCTGTTTTCAATTGGTTTTGGTACACCATGCTTGCTTAGCATACATGCCTTGTAATGCCATGTTTAGGTCTTAACATGCTTTAGGTTTTGATCCTTGTTCTAGCATGATTTTGGCCAAGCTTTGTGAAGCTTTTGTGTTTGTTTTAGCATGCTTAAGCTCTATTTTTGATTGTTTTGGTCGGCCATCACATGCTTAGTATAGCCACCTTGCATTTTGGCTTGTTAGCCTTGGGTGTGTGAGTGTGTAGCATGCATTACTTGCAGTGTTTCAGTGGTTTGGAACCACTTACCATGTTATTTTAGTCCTTATAATATGCTTGCATGCTTGCATTTAATGCTTCTTTGATGCTTTAAGAGGTTGTGTTGTATGCTTCATGTTTAAGCATTTGTGCATGCTTCCATGTGTAGATCATTTAGATGCCATCTAGGTGGTTTTTAGGACTTCCCTTAACATGATTTAGAACTGTTTTGATCTATTTTGGTCATTTACTTCATGTGTCATATGATCATGCTTTAGGTCCTTGGACCAATTACATGCTTTGCTTGCTTTGATTAGTTGTTTAGCACCTCTTTTCTATGCAATTTCAATGCTTAAGGTGCACGCTAGTTGTCCATGTTTACCTCCTTTTAAGAGTGCTTAGAAGTTGGCCCTTTATGCTTAGGAATTGGACCATGCTTGCATGCATATGTGTGTGTGTGTTGACCCTCACTCCCTTGGCATTGGCCACTGATTTTGGCATGCTTGCGAGCTATCCATATTAGTTTAAGTCCACCCCTTTGCATGTTGTTGCATGCTCACCTTGTATGTTGTTGCATATTTGTGTGTTGTTGCATAGTTGAAGTTGCATGATTGAATGAAGTCACATGTTTGCTTGCATGTTTGAACACCCACATTGTGCCTTGCATACTTGTGGGTTGCATTGTCTCATGCCTTACATGTCTTGCATGACCATGGTATGCCTTGCATGCTTCTTTGCATTTCCATGGTTACATGCTAGCTCACATGCTTAGGAGTACATTGCATTGGCATGCATGCTTTGCCTCTTGAATTGCTTGTGATAGAGGTTAAGCCTCCTTGTGTGTTTATGTGCATTGCATTCCATATCAAAATGCACACTTGATTCTTTGGGCCATCATGCATGGAAATGCGTGATTGGTGGTCCGAGAATCGAGGCCCATCCTCCTTTGAGTCATACACATGATAAGGAGTGTGGTTGGTGCATACATTACTTGAAATGCATTGCCATGCCAAGTATTGTCCTCTGCTACTGTCAAATCAGTTTCTGCAGGAAGATTTGGCCGGCTGGCCATCTTCAGTGCCGACCGGCCATCAATTGTTGGCCGATGGAGTATTTTGTGGCCGGTGACCATTATACATGGCCGGTGATCAATCCCTTTAGCCGGTGGTGTTCTACAACACTCAGAGAAGCAACCCTGGGACTTGTGCAGTCTTCAGAGGAGGATAACAGCCAAAGCAGAGGCATCTTATGCATGGCAGTGACTTCCGAGCAGGAACCGAGCGCGCATGTATTGGACCCTCTTCGCGAGGCTGCTGTTTACTGCTTAATTATATTCAATTGATTTGTCAATTAATTAGGTGGTCTGTAATAATTAATTAGCTTGTAGGTTAATTCATTGCATTATTCTTTCGGTCCTTCTGAGCGAGGGCAAATTTGTAATAAGTGTGGGTGCGTGTGTGCATGTCTTCCAACCCCCACTTCTTTCTCCCTTTTACTTACCTGCTTTGATGGTTGGTATTAGGACATGTTTAATTTAGCATACCTTATGCTGTGCATGTGTGCATCATCCATTAGTATTGCATGCACCGGGCTCGGCACATCATGCTAAATGCATAAGCATTTCAAATCTAACTTGAATACATGCTACTTGCGCATTTTCACATGCCATTCTTAGATTAGCCGAGCCTATTCTAGTGACATTCTGTATGCGTTACATTAGGCATTTAAACATGGACTTGGATCATGCATGATTACTAACACGCTCTTGTTTCGGCTCGGAGTACATTGTGAGTATTTTATGTTTTAGCATCTCGCATGAGTGTGGATGTTAACATGACAGCATGCTTACCATGTGGCTAGGTGCTTATGTGATATAAACTGTCTGAATGCCTGTGGGTGAAGGTTGGATTGTTTGAGTTGGAACAACTCATTGAAATCCGTATTTTAGCCTACTTGCGAGTAGCAAATCCCAAAGCGTTTTCCAAACAAATGGATATGCAATGTTTCATTCCAAATTAGGCAATCTACTCTATACTTTTGTGTTGTGCGCATCACATAGTAATTCTAGCTAATTAACTGGAATAAGAACACATAACGTTTTCAAAATCGGATATAATGGTTAGTAGAGGCCGATCTTCAGATCGGGCGAGCGGGGGTGCTCATAGCTGACTTTCCCCAATCATACCCAAGTTCCCGAGCCGAGGCAACTTTGGTGATGACGGACACGTGGCCTTTGGCACCGAGTCAGGGTTTCCTAAATTCCCCCATTAAAAAAATATTTAGGTGGCGACTCTGTATCTGGCAAAGCAGTCCATGTTTGGCACTTCTTTCAAAAATCTGTTTTCTCAAAACGATTTGCCGAATTTGGACTCTTTGGTTCAAATTTAGAACCGTGACAAATTGAGTCCGAACTGTAACCCGTGAGGTCCCTCGCGGACTTGTAACAGTGAGACGCGTTAGGATTGTTTGAATCGGTTAAAAACATTCGAGTATGCCCGGTGAGTATTTTAACTGAGTCACTGCATCACCTTTATTTTTTTATAAATAAAGACTGATTTCTACTGGTATTCTAGCTACATTCAAATCATCCTTGATAAATTTATCAAGAATTTTCTCAATATAATGTGATTGAGATAATGCATATCCGTCAGATATTTTAGTAATTTTCATTCCTAGTATAACATCTGCGACCCCCATATCTTTCATGTCAAATCTTTTGTTAAGTATTTGCTTAGTTGATTTGATCATGTTTTGCTACTTCCAATGATAGGCATGTCATCCACATAAAGACAAACTATGACATATTTTTGGTCAGTGTTTTTAACATAGACGCATTTGTCACATTCGTTTATCTTAAACCCATTAGTAAGCATTGCATGATCAAATTTTCCATGCCATTACTTAGGTGCTTGTTTTAATCCATAAAGAGATTTTACAAGCCGACAAACTTTCTTTTCTTGCCCCGATACTACAAACCCTTCAGGTTGCTCCATATAGATCTCTTCATTATCACCATTTAAGAAAGCTGTCTTAATATCCATTTGATGTATTTCTAAATTAAGCAACGTTGCTATGGCAATAAGCATGCGAATGGATGTTATTCTTGTCACAAGGGAATATGTGTCAAAATAGTCCTGACCTTCCTTTTGTCTGTAACCTTTTCCTACAAGTCTTGCTTTATACTTGTCTATTGAACCATCTGCTTTCATTTTTCTCTTGAATATCCACTTATATCCAAGAGGTTTAGAACCAGGTGAAAGATTCACCAATTCCCAAGTATGATTTTTCATAATGGATTCAATTTCATTATTAACAGGCTCTTTCCACAAAGGTGCTTCAGGGCCTGTCATTGCTTCCTTAAAGCTTTGAGGTTCATTTTCTAACAGGTATGTCAAAAAATCTGGACCAACGGATTTTGATGTTCTTGTTCTCTTACTTCATCTTGGTTCATCATCCGTTAAATACTGTTGGTCGAGACCATTACTAGTCTCTTGTGTTTGATTGTCATTAGTCTCTTGACTTTGTATACAATCATAAGTTCTTTTCTGCGAACCTAATTCATGTCATTTCTTGTACGGAAAGACATGTTCAAAAAACATAGCATTTATTGACTCTATAATAGTGTTCACATTTATATTAGGTATTTCTTATTTATAAGTCAGAAACCAATATGCACTACTATTCTGAGCATATCCAATAAACACACAATCTACTGTTTTTGGTCCAATCTTAGTTTTTTTAGAAACAAGAACTTCAACTTTTGCCAGACACCCCCACACTTTTAAATATTTGTAGGAAGGCGGTCAACCTTTCCACAATTCATAAGGAGTGCTGTTGGTTTTCTTGTGGGTATTCTATTAAGAACATAATTAGTAGACAATATTGCTTCCCCCCACAAGTTCTGTGGTAAGCCTGAACTTAGTAACATTTCATCATTTCTTTTAGGGTTCTATTCTTCCTTTCAGCAATTCCATTTTGCTGAGGAGAATAAGGTGTTGTAGTTTGGTGAATAATGCCATATTGTGCACAAAATTCATTTAATGGTGCATCATATTCACCATCCCTATCACTTCTAACCATTTTAATGGTTTTTCCAAGTTGATTTTCAACTTCTATTTTGTAGAGTTTAAACATTTTTAAGGCTTCATCCTTACTTCTAAGTAAATAAACATAACAATATAGCAATCCAGGTTTTTTCCCGACTTTCATTGTGTCCGGACTCGGGTTTCGTGGTTGTATGTTGTTGTCTATATCTTGTTTCCATCCTTTAATTCATTGTATTTGAGTTTGGAGATGTGTTGGGCGAGTTTGGAATAGGTTGGTTGTGAGTTGGTACAAGTGGTTGCTGCGCAGGTTTTGCCTTCTTCGCTCGAGCAAGGATTCTTGCGCTCAAGCGAGGATTGTGGGTTCTCAGGTTTCTTTTCAGACGCAACTTCTGCTCGAGCGAGCTTTCTTGCGCTCAAGCGAGCCTTGTTTGGTGTGTCTCTTCGGTTGAGCGAGGCTTCTTGTGCTCGAGCGAGCGTCTGCGTCTCAGTGAGACCTGAAGATTGATATTCTTCACTCGAGCGAGCATTCTTGCACTCGAGCGAACCCTCTTGCGCTCGAGCGAGCCCCGTGTTGTTTGTTCCTTCGCTCGAGCAAGAATTCTTGCGCTCGAGCGTGCGTCTACGTTGGTTGCAGACCTAAAGCTTCTCATTGTTCGCTCGAGCGACGCTTATTGCGCTTGAGCGAGGTCCTTGTTGTGTCTGGCCGCTCGAGCGACACCTCCTTCGCTTGAGCGAGCCTCGCATATATCAATTCGCAGTAGAGATTAAATACACCATTTTTGAACCTCTTCCTTCTTTAAAACCCTAGATCGACAGCCCCTCTCTCTACTCTCTCTCTCTCTCTACAAATACACCATGTTCTAGAGGTTTTCTACCCTACTCCCTTTGTTAAAAAGCTAGAGTTTTGCATGGGCTATCTTTTGATCCAAAAAGTTTGGAATTGGAGCATCTTGGGTTTCCTTCTTCTTCTCCTTTGAGCTTCTTCATTTGAGGTAGGGATAATCTACTCCTTCATATGAGTTTTGACATGAATGTTGGTCATTTTGTATAAATGGTGGGATTTGGGAATTTTGGGTAAAGTTAGGGTTTGAGTTTGAATGTTTAAAAGAGGGGTTTCCTATTGTTGGGTTCCACATGTGTGGGGGATCTTGGAAATGGGGTTGTTTGCGTGTAATGGGTGAGATTTGACCTTGGGAATTATATTTGAGAAAAGAGGGAAAATGCCCTAATTTGAATTATATAAGTTATTTGTATAAATAATGAAAACAACGTGGAAATATGAAATTGGTTTGAAAATCATGAAATTGGAGGAAATTGTGATTAAATGGTATAGTTGGATTGATGAATCACTCACCTATGGAAAATGAGATAAATTATCTGTTGAGGAATTTATTTATCTGTTTTAGGCTATCGTTGGAGGTTAGCCATGATTGTTGTAGAAACTGCATGATAATTAGGTGAATTGAAACTAATCAATTGGATTATGTCATTGAATATGACTGTTGGATATAAACATTGAATATGTGATTGAATTGGTCATTGTATATAACAACGTGTTTAAATACATTGCATATGTATCTTGTTTGAGAGGAGACAAGGGATGTACTCCATTGTGTAGGAGGAGATAGGGGATGGACTCCATTAATAATTAGGTTGGTCGAAGTGTCCAAGGTGAAAGTTCCGACATCTATGTATATGGGTTCCGGTTCCCTCAGATGTAGTTCCGTAAAATGGCAAAGAAGCGGAAGTGTTGAATTGATGAATGCATTGAATTATGAACCATTGAGTCGTAGTCTCATGTTGGTTGTTTTGATAAATAATAAATGTGATCAATCTATCTTATCCGAAATGAAAGAATAGAAGTGAGTTAGGACAATAGTTATCTATGTGGAATGAACTTAAGGAGAAGATGTATTGATTAAGAGTGTCTCACTGTAGACCGCCCGAGAACTCCGCTCTCCCTGCGCAAGGGCGCAAATCGCTTTGTTCTTAGCTACTACAGTTCGGACTCGTGTCACGGTTCTGAATCTAATCTCACAAAGTGCAATGCAAGACTGATAAATCACCAAAGAGTCCAAATCCGGCAAATCGTTTTGGAAAACTGATTTTTAATAAAGAAGTGCCAAACATGGACTGCTTTGCCAGATACAGAGTTGCCACCTAAATATTTTATTTTTGGGGGGAATTTAGGAAACCCTGACTCGTGCCTAAGGCCACGTGTCCGTCATCACCAAAGTTGCCTCGGCTCGGGAACTTGGGTACGAGAGGGGAAAGTCATGCAATGAGCACCCCCGCTCGCCCGATCAAAGGATCGGCCTTTACTAACATGATATTTTGTTTTTGAAAACGCATGTGTTCTTATTTCGGTTATTAGCCTAGAATTACAATGTGATGCACACAACATACAAGTATAGACTAGATCGCCGAAGTTGGAACAAAATATCTCATGTTTGTTTGAAAATGGTTTGAAGGTGCTACTCGCAAGTAGGCTAAGACGTGGATTTGCCACCCTCAAGTGGGCTTAGAAAACAAGATTTTGCCACTCTCAATTGGGCTTAAAACTCGCATTTCGATGAATTGTTCCAATTCAAGTAATCCAACCTTCACCCACAGGCATTCATGTAGTTAAACATTTAAGCAGTTAGCCTCATGGCAAGCATGCTATCATGGCAACACTAACACACATGCAAGATGCTGAAGCATAAACACTTACAGTGTACTCCGAGCCAAAACAACTAGTTAGAAATCATGCATGATCCTAGTTCATGTTAAGATGGCTAATGCAACACATGCAAAATGCAACTAAAAATAGGCTCGACTATTCTAAGAAGGCATGTGATATGCAACTTGATAACATGCTGTTGAACACGTATTCAAGTAAATGTATTAAAATACAATGCAGTTAATATGATGCGCCGAGCCCGGTGCATGCAATACAGATGAATGGATGCACGCATGCGAAGCATAAGTATGCTAATTGAAATATGCCCTAAACTAACCATCAAAAGCGGATAAGTAAAAAGGAGAAAGACATGGGGTTGGAAGACATTCACACACACACGCACACTTATTACAAAATTCGCCCTCTCGACGAAGGGTCCGAATGAATCAACTAGCTAGCTATGCTACGCTAATTAATTATTACAAAACCTTAACTAATTAAGCAAATTAATTAAGTTACAAAACCAACTAAGTAAGAAAAGAAAGAAGCTGAATCAAACTGCCACAGCTCTGCCTCGGAATGATGAATGATGCATGCTCGGTCCCGTCCTCCCGGAAATCCACCGCCGTGCCTCATGTTGCCTCTGTTTGCACTGTTTTAGACTTCTGAAAACTGTGCCAATCTCCAAAATATTTCTGATCCACCTCATGGACATGCTGATAGGTCATTGGCCAAGAGTAGTGGCCATCGGCCAAGTGTAATAATCATCGGCCAAATTTCAAGGCTATCGGCCAAATATTGTTAGCCCATCGACCATCTCTTCTTGTAAAATCTCCTTCTTGCTGCAACAGAGTACAAACAGAGGCATGGCAATGTATTTGCAAGAAAATGTGTGTGAACCACACTCCTTATCATGTTTGAAGCTCAAAGGAGTGTAGTGCTCGACTCTTGAGCCATCAATCACGCATTTCGATGCATGATGGCCAAAGAGGCCGAGTTGCACAAATTCAATAAATGCAATGCAAATAAGACAAGCAAAACACTAAGACCACGGCCTTATCATGAGTGATCAAAGGCAATGGAGACAAAGGGGATTGGCCCATTTTCATCACTTCAAGCATGGAATGGACCAATTCACTTTGTGTTCAACATAACGTCCGGTTGAACACAATGCAATGCACAGATGCAACGTGCTTATCTTGGCACATTTTACTTGATTGATTTTGTTTACACATTTTACATTACCGATCCATTCATTAGTCAACTTGTCCAAATGTGAGAGTCTGCTAATGAGAGAGAGGTCTATCAAAGAGAATGGTTTAAAGCATGAGAGAGACCAATGCCTTTGACTAGGAGTAACCCTCAAAAGAGGGTTGAAGCCATTTAAGCATAGGCCTCAATCCCAAGCATTAAACACAACCTCAAGACTAACCAATCCTCAAAACAAATCAAAAGTGAAGAAATGAAGGAGATGGCAGATTTTTCAGTGCTAAAGTGGCATGATAAACAAGACTCTAACATGCAAACACTTCAAATACAACATGCTAAAAGGCTTAAACATTGAAACTAGTGAAGGACACAACACTAGAACCATGCAATGCAATGTTCAATGGACTAAACCAGCTCTGGACAGAGCTTAATCACATCAAAATAATGGCCTAAACATACTGGAATTGAAGCTCAAAAGGCTTAGACAAACATGCGCACAAATTGGCTTACAAACAAGGCATGAAGACACAACTCTCAAACACATTGAAGGAGTGGAAAATGTGAGAGTGTGGTAATTACCTATGCTCTGAAATTACATGCCAAGTGATGCCATATCATGTAAATAGCTCAAATAAAGCATGCAAAAGAGCTTGAAATACAAAGCTAGTCAAGGGCTTTACACTACAACCATAACAAACAATGCTCAAGTGACCTTAAGCACTCAAAACAGACCTAAGGCAGGTCAAAATGGTAGCAAAAACATGCTAGACTCGCAACAAAGATGGCAAGAAAGATAAGCTCCCGAATTAGCTCACAAACATGGCATAATGGCACAACTCTTAAACACAATTAAAGAGTGATAAACATGAGAGCATGGCAGAAGTTTATGGTCTGAAATTACCTACCAAATGATGCCATATCATGCAAATAGCTCAAATATGACATGCTAGGGGGCCCAAAGTGCAAGGCTAGCAAAGTCAAATACACTATAGCTATACAAAGCGAGCCTCAAAAGGCCAAGAACAACAAAAAAAGTCCTAAAGCATGTCAAAATAATACTAAAACATGTATGGAGTATAGCTAAGACAAGCTAGCATGAAGGGCCAAAACATCAAGTAAGCTAGGCCAATGAGCATGTTTACACTACACCTACCAAAGCCAAGCATGAGATGACTTCACCGACTAAAATTAGAATCAAGGAATGTTAAATAATGACCAAAAACATGCTATAATGGAACCAACACATGCTAGAAAGATGAGCCAAAAGCTTAAGCATACAAGGCTAGTTTGCAAGGATTACACTACAAGTGTATGAAGCATGCAAGAGGTGAGTCCACCAATCAAAATCAAAGTTATAACATGCCAAAATAACACCAAAAACATGTTTGAACTAAACTAATTCAAACCACAAGAGCATGCTACTTTGTAAGGCTAACAAGGCTAGCAAAGAGGATTTACACTACAAGTGCATAAAGCAAGCAACCAATGATCAAACCAGCCAAAAAAAGAGTTATGGAAGGTCTAAAAAGTCACAAAAATGAGCCTAAACAAAGCCATAAAGAAGTAAAAACACATGCTCATTTGGTTGGCCATCAACACTAGCAAGCAAGACAAGAGGAGAGAGGACCACCCTCTCCTATTTGGGGCCTCAAAACCACCTTTTCACCACTAAAATTCCTCTGGAATTCAGTGGTTTAAAGGCCAAAAAAAATTGGTTTAAAAGGTGGTGAAAGATGGCTCAAAAGGCCTCACAAGCCAAAGAGCAAAAGGGAGAGACAACCCCATAGCCAAACAAGGCTTAAACCACCATTTTAGAACCTCAAAATCAGAGTTTTTTATGGTTCAAAACCAGCCCCAAAATAGTCCAAAACAATGGAAAAAAGGATGGTGAAGCAAGTGTGAATGACAAGCTCAAAGGGGTGAGTGATTACCTTTGGAGCACTTGCAGCAAAAACAGCCACTTTTCTTAAGCCAAAACCGCCTTTAGCAGCCCAAAACAAGTTCTAAGAGACCTCAGCCCAATGGTGATCAAGTCTTCTTAAGGGTTGATAGGTTGAAGATGGTTGTATGCAAGCCTTCAAGCACAAAATCCTTAGAGAGAGTGAAATGTAGAGAGAGTTTCTAGAGAGAAAGGCTCCCAAATCTTTTTGCCAAAATTGTTCTAATCTATCCCCTAATCTTCTAACCCTTGAAAATAAGATATAAGGCTTCATTATATAGCAAAATATCAAGTTTGGTCGAAAATATCTGAGCTAGGACAGGTGGCACAAGCTGGAAACAGCTAGAGGAGAAATATCTGCCAATTCTGGGCTTTCTGGACATTTTTAGCCGATCGGCCAACATTTGTGGCCGATAAGGCTCACTTTTGGCCGACCTATGGCCTATGAGGTCCAATTGTGGCCGATGCAGTTCCATAGAGGCCGATGGAAAAAATTAATGCTGGTCCCTGACTTGAAGCAAGCCTAATTCCTTCATCTGGACTCCTTTTTAGGTCATTCTTGAGCCTAAACTGTAGCCCCGGAAGTCTTCTTGCCAATTATGGAAGCCTCACCTCAAAATTCCATGTGTTCTAAGAGATATCCCTCTTTTAGTGAAGGTTGCTCAGTTTCGGTCCAACCAGAATGATGCCCAACTTCAACCAATCATATCTCCCCCATCCGGACTCGGCTTTAGGAGATTCTTGAGTGAAAAATGAAGCCCCGGAAGTCTTCTTTCCAACGATGGTAGCCTTATAACTTAAATTCAAGTGTATAGACAGATAGGCCTGATTTAGCGAGGACCGCTCGACTCTCTCTTAGCGATTCATGCCCAACTTCTTCTTCAACTTGGTTTCTTCCCTCTTATCCTCTTTTCTTCAACTCCAAACCCCTGAAAAAGGTGTTTTGAAAGAATTTTCAAAGATTTCATCTCTCTTTTATTCATTTCCACTTTGTCCTCGCTCGGTTTACCGAAAAGCGCAACATTTAACAAAATGCGAGCCTCAGAGTATCGTAGAAACTTAATTTCAAAAATATTTTGAAAGAGAGGGTTTTAAGGTCAAAAAACCATTCAAAATATCTTTGGTCCAAAATGGGGTGTAAGGTTGGGATTTGACTCTCCTTTTGCCGAAGAAATCGAACTTTTGCTCTGCACATCTTCCATCACCAAGTAAACCATCAGTAACGCCCAAGTCTTAAGGATGGTCAAAAATTGGGTGTCTACACTCACATTTATCTGATGCTAATCTTTTAGTTATTTCTCATATAATGTTTCGCATATCTCTATCGAGCATTGGCTCACCCTACTTGGGACACCATTTTTCAGGTACAGGTGATATGCCGCCTCCAAGGTCTTAGCTTGGGAGGTTTAGGAGTTGAAGACTCCTTTTTGATATTTTGTTTTGATATTAAATGTATATTCAAGCCAAAGGCTTTATATGTATAGAGTTAGGACTCTTCTTTTGTTGTAACCAAGTGATGGCTTAGAAAGATGTGAGCCCATAGGGAATTTATTTTGTTGCTAGCATGTAATATCGTTTGTAAAGAAGACTCTGATGAATGAAAATATAATATCTCTTCTATGTTTATGGATTACATGAATGGTTGTCTTGTACTGTCTTTTAGGTACGTGGAAATTGGTTAGTACCACAATGGGTTTGTCTCGCTTGTTAGAGACTTAAGTGTAATGTTATGTACTTATGTGATAACATGTTTATGTGACTATATGGGTATGAGATTTAGTTTCTAGGATGTTGATCGGGTTCATGGGTTTCTGGGAGTCCTGTTGGAAAGGCACTTGATCACTGCCGTTTCTAACGGGAACTCTAGCAACGCCACGGGACGGTCATTATCCGGAAATAAAATTCGTAAGTGCTAATGTGGTTATGTGCTTATGTGGAGTGAATTACCGTTGTCCAACATATTAGGACGCAAGTGGAATAGCTTCGGCACATTTATGAATGTGCTAATGTCCTTGTTACCTTTATTAGGATTTCAAGACGTAGTCGTGGTGCTAGGCGTGGTAGGCCTACGAGACAGGAGATGCCTATACCAGATGAGATTCCAGTGTAGGAGAAAGAAGTGGGTCAAGCCAATGTGGCCAAACCGGTTGCTCAGCAAGCCATAGGCGTCTTAGCCCGAGCAATGGCTGGAGTATTGAGGGAATCCATGGACATTCCTAGGGCTGAGAATCAAGTCCAGGCCCAAATAGCTAAAGCAGGGCCATCTTTTCTGAAGAGGGAGTTCTTCCAGTCAAATCCGGATGAATTTTTGGGTGATCCTAAGGAGCCACTGAAGGCTGATGAGTGGCTTGAGCAGATGACAAAAACGTTTGAGATGCTTGGCATCGAAGGCGGGGGCTTGCGAGTGACCTTGGCATCCTTCCAGTTGAAGGGAGACGCGGGTCAGTGGTGGAAGTATGCGCGGGGATGCATTGGAGGGACTTGGGAGGCCTTTGTTAAAGCTTTCCAGGACAAGTACTTGCCTGCTACGGTGAGGGAGAAGTTAAGGGATCAATTCTCCAAGTTGGTGCAACTGAATACCCCAGTGGCAGAGTTTGAGGCCACTTTTACTAGCCTATCTAGGTTTGCACCTAAGTTAGTGACGACCGAGGAACGCCTCTGTCCAAAGTTCGAAAAGAGCTTGGGGACCGGACTCATGTTTCGAGTTGTCGGGTCTATGATTAGGGACTATGGGCACCTTATGAAGGCTACTACCCATCTTGAGACCATTATGTATGTAGAGGAGGAGAGGATGAGGGGCTCTAGAAGGAGTCAGGAAGGCCAGGGGGACGGTAAGAGGCAGAGGGGTCCTAACCCTCAGCAGTCCCAGGGAGTGCATTCGAGATCTACCTTTCCAGTACCAAGTTCGGGTTCTGGAAGAGGCGGTCAAGGAAACATCACCTGGTTCAAATGTGGTAAGCTAGGCCACATGTCTCCGGCTTGCCCACAGAGGGGAGGAGGGCAGCGTGCAGCATCCTCTTCGACCCGTTCTCAGGGCCAGAATCAGGGCAAAGGCCAGCCGCTCACTTGTTATCAGTGTGGGCAGACGGGGCACCTAAAGAGGTTTTGCCCACAGTTGGGTGGCACACCTGGTGCGTCTGGTTCGAGACAGACACAGAGTTATCAACCAGCTCAGTCAGTTCAAGCCTCGAAGGCGAATCAGGGAGCCTCCTTGGCTCAGTCTGTATAACAATCTTGTGCTCCGAGAGGTGAGCAGGTAAATCAGAGACTTACAGGGCTCGTGTATACTGTTACAGTGTCGGATCTTGTACCGACTCCATCTGTTATGAGAGGTACCTTTTTGTTGTGCAACTTGGTTGCTAATGTGTTAATTGATATGGATGGATCCCATTCCTTTATATCTTCTGCATTTGCATCTGCTTTGGGATTGGAGTTGGTACAGTTAGCATCTCCTATTTGTGTGGTATCACCTATCGGGGGCGAGATGGTTTTGAAACAGAGGTGTCGGGGCTATGATATAGAGCTCACCGATCGTTGGCTTCCCTTTTCTTTTGTGTTGATGGATATGTCTGGGTTTTATGTGATTTTGGGTATGGACTGGTTATCGTCATATCGAGCTGTTATAGATTGCTACCGTCAGAGGGTTATTGTATGTACCTTGAGCGATGACTATTTTCATTTCTTGGGAGATCAGGTTGGTAGAGTCTTACCACCGGTGTATGATCCACGAGGACGAAATGAGCTTAGTTGTGTCATCGCTAGCTTTATGAGTAGTTAGTGTGATGAGACCCGGACTGAGTTGCCAAGAGTGGTTTGTGAGTACTCGGACGTCTTTCTCAAGAATCTCATTAGTTTAACACCCCATCGAGAGATCGAGTTCTCTATTGATTTAGTGCCTGGCACAGCACCAATTTCCATGGCACCGTATTGTTTTGCCCCAGCCGAGTTGAGTGAGTTGAAGATTCAACTCCAAGAGTTACTAGATGAGGGTTTTATTTGCCCTAGTACTTCGCCTTAGGGAGCACCAGCCCTCTTTGCTAAAAAGAAAGATGGGGCTTTGAGACTTTGCATTGATAACCAAAAGTTGAACCGGGTTACGGTTAAGAACAAGTACCCTATGCCTCGTATAGACGATATGTTTGATCAGTTGAAAGGATCCCGTTGTTTCTCTAAGATAGACTTGAGATCGGGTTACCATCAGTTGAGGGTCAGGGAGGAGGATATCCCGAAGATGGCATTCTGTATGCGATATGGCCATTCTAAGTTTCTAGTGATGCCTTTTGGGCTTACCAATGCACCGGTTGTATTCATGGACTTGATGAATCGGATTTTCTGAGAGTTCTTAGATCGCTTCGTAGTCATCTTTGTAAGCGACTGTAGACACCCCATTTTTGACCGTCCTCAAGACTTGGACGTCACTGATTGCACACTCAGTGATCACCCTTGTTTGTGTTCGTCTTGAGTTCCCGGAAGCCTTGGCAGCGCGCCTCGTCTAAGGACCTCTCGACTCGACTGTTTTGTGGTTGGTTTGGCACCAAACACTTGTGTTTTCCCTTTGAGAGGCAGGGTAGGGCTTGTAGACCATCCCCACCCATCACCGGCCATGGCTTGAGGCCACCGGCTGTGTCTTGTTGCCACCGGCCAAATGTTTGGCCGGCCGGCACTATAGATGGCCGGCCGGCTATCTTTTTTTGGTCAATTGCATGTTTGGCCGGCCGGCTACTGTGCATCTGCTTTTGCAGATATTTTTGTGCAGCTGGCACACACTTGGCTCCCCTCCATACACGTGTATAGAGGGATCTCCCTCTTAGGAAGCTTGTCTTGTAAGTTTACAAGACTAAAGCTCTATAAAAGAGAGCTTCTTCTCTCTTGGTAAGGGGGTTAGACATTTTAGACAACATTTTCAGAGCTTGAGCTTTAGGGTTAGGGTTTACATATATCCTCTATCTCTATCTCTCTCTCTTTCTTGTGTTTAGTGTGTGTTTAGTCCCATTTTTGTGCACAAACACCCACCATCACACCTTTTCTTGGGAGCTGAGGCCCTTGAGGGTTGTTTTGAAGTTTTGGAGCTGGTTTTGAGCTTGGAAAGGCAGCTGGACCACCATTTATGAAGGAGGTCTTCAAGGGTAACAAACTTGCCCTTTTTACCCTATTTTTGCAAAGCTTTTTAGCCTATCTTGCACCTGTTTTTGAGCTTAGTGTATAACATATAAAAGTCTTGTTTTTGTCTGCTCTAAATAGTTTGTTAAGGGTGCTTTAAGCTTTGGGGTTGTTTGACCCCTCTTAAGGCTTGTTTGGCCTTTGTTTTGTGCCATTTTGGTTGAGCTCCGGAACCATTGAGTTTGGGCCTCCTCACCACTGAAATCTTGAGGGATTTCAGAGGTGAGGATGGTGCCTTGAGATCCTAGGAACGAGAGGGCCACCCCCTCTCCTTGTTGTCCATGAAAAGGGCCATTTTTTTTGCCTCTTAAGGGAGCATCTAGTCTAAGTGTGTGTTGGCCATGCCTTAGTTGATTTTCATGCTTATTATGTCATAATATGCCTCTATTTTTAGTTGGTTTTGGTACACCATGCTTGTTTAGCATACATGCCTTGTAATGCCATGATTTGCCTCAATACATGCATAGCATTTAAACTACCATGCTTTTGTGTTTTGGCCAAGCTTTGTGAAGCTTATATGCATGTTTTGATATGCTAAGGGACTGTTTTAGGTCATTTGAGTCATTCATGCTTTACTTTGAATAGCTACCATGTAATCCCTCTTGTATGCCCTAAGCTTTGGCCCCTCTAGCATGCCATCCTTGCTTTGTTTCAGTGGTTTGGAACCACTTGGCATGTTATTTCAGACCTCATGATGTGCTTATATGCTTGCATTTGATGTCCCTTTAATGCCTTGTAAAGTTGTCATCTCATGCTCCATGTTTATACCTTCATGCATGCCATCATGTTTAGGCCCCTAGGATACCATGTCATTGTGTTCTTAGCTTTGTTTTAACTTGCTAAACCTCTGATTTTGGTCATTCCTTTCATGCCATGTTTGGTTTTGTTAAGTGTGGTCCAATACCCCTTTAGCTTGCCTTGAGTTTTGATCATGCTAGCATGCATTGCTTGTGTTAATTAGTTGGTTTGGCACCTCTAATTCATGCATATTCAGAGCTTATTATGCATGCCATTTGTCCATGTTTGCATCCTCTTAAGTGTGCTTGAGAGTTGCTCTTTAATGCTTAAGTGTTGGTCCTTGTGTGCATGCATGCTCGCATGTCATTTTGCCTTCATTCTTGAGCATGTTGGCCACTGTTTTAGGCTTATTTGAGGGCTGCCTAAATTGGTGTAAGACCATCCTTCGCATTGTTGCATGCTTGCTTCTTTGCATTTCCCTGTTGCACACTCAGGCTCACATGCTTAGGATTGCATTGCATGAGCATGCATGCTTGACCTCTTGAAGTGAGTATGATAGAGGTTAGGCCTTCTTGTGTGTTTATTTGGTTTGCATTTCATTTGAAATTGAAGTTGCCTACTTGGTTTCTTGGGCCATCATGCATTGAAATGCACGATTGGTGGTCTGAGAATCGAGGCCCATCCTCCTTTGAGTCATGGACATGATAAGGAGTGTGGTTGGTGCATACATTGCTTGAAATGCATTGCCATGCCAAGTATTGTCCTCTGCTGCTGTCAACACAGATTCTGCAGGAAGATTTGGCCGGCCGGCCATCTTTGGTGCCGACCGGCCATCTATGAGTGGCCGGTGGATTCATTTGTGGCCGGTGACAATTCTCCATGGCCGGTGACCAATCCCCTCAGCCGGTGGTGTCCCCCAATGTCCAGAGAGTGCACCTTGGGACTTGTGCAATTTTCAGAGGAGCAGACCAGGGTAAACAGAGGCAACTTGTGCATGGCGACGGATTTCCGAGCAAACCCGAACACGCATGCATTGGACCCTCTTCCCGAGGCCTTTTACTGTTTTCCTTAGCTTAATCGATTTGTTAATTAATTAGGTGGTCTGTAATTATTTAATTAGCTTGTAGGATAATTAATTTGTATTATTCTTTTGGTCCCTCTGAGCGAGGGCGAATTTGTAATAAGTGTGGGTGAGTGTGTGTATGTCTTCCAACCTCCACTTCTTTCTCCCTTTTACTTACTTGCTTTCAATGGTTAGTACTGGGGCATATTTATTTTAGCATACCTTATGCTACGCATGCGTGCATCCATACATTTGTCTTGCATGCACCGGGCTCGGCACATCATGCTAACTGCACTTGTATTTCAATTCCAAGTTGAGTACTTGTTAGTTGTAGCATTTCACATGCCATTTTTAGGATAGCCGAGCCTATTCTAGTTGCATCCTGTATGTGTTACATTAGCCATCTTAACATGAACGAGGATCATGCATATGATTACTAACTAATTTCTGTTTTGGCTTGGAGTACTAGGTGAGCATTTATGCTTTAGCATCTCGCATGAGTGTGAATGTTAACATGAGGCTAGTTGCTTGTGTGATATAACTGCCTGAATGCCTGTGGGTGAAGATTGGATTGTTTGAGTTGGAACAACTCATTGAAATCCGTGTTTTAGCCTACTTGCGAGTAGCAAATTCCAAAGCATTTTCCAAATAAACGGATATGCAATGTTCCATTCCAAATTAGGCAATCTAGTCTATACTTGTTTGCTGTGCGCATAACATAGTAATTCTAGGCTAATAACCGGAATAAGAACACATAACGTTTTCAAAATAAGATATCATGGTTAGTAGAGGCCGATCTTCGGATCGGGCGAGAGGAGGTGCTCATAGCTGACCTTCCCCAATCGTACCCAAGTTCCTGAGCCGAGGCAACTTTGGTGATGACGGACACGTGGCCTTTGGCACCGAGTCAGGGTTTCCTAAATTTCCCCATTAAAAAATATTTAGGTGGCGACTCTGTATCTGGCAAAGTAGTCCATGTTTGGCACTCCTTTCAAAAATCTGTTTTTCTCAAAACGATTTGCCAGATTTGGACTCTTTGGTTCAAGGTTAAGAACCGTGACACAATTTGAGTCCGAACTGTAACGCGCGAGGTCCCTCGCGGAGCTGTTACAGTTTCTGGCGACTCTGCTGGGGATGTTAGAGAGCTTGACTCGAACTCGTGATATCCTGTTTTGATTTCATTTATGTGTTTCTTTGTATTGCATGTGCATTGGTGCGCCTAGGACACCGTGTTTGCCATCTACCATTCCTGAACGGTTTGCTGGAGGCTTGTCTTGTCATGACATGACCATAAGGCTGACTGGTTGTGGGCTCTGACAGTATGGGAACACAAACCCCGGTTTTACCGGGGCACCCTTTTCGACCATTCAACCTAGTACATATTCGGAATCCATAGTGACCATTCCAAACTACGACAGGTTGCTTACCCGATAGGTTGTTTGAAACCGCTACGTGCGTAGTGAAACCCTAACTCCGTACAAAATAGGACAGGAAAACCCTCCCCCAACATAGGGGTGTTTTGGCTCTCTTTTACTTGCTACGTGTTTTTAGAGTGTATCTATGCAGGGGAACGCACGTATCAGTTTGCAAGTTTGAGTATCAGGCCTAAGGGCATCAGTATCGGTATTTGTGGGAGTCAGTTATATCTGTGGGTATCCGATTCAGTATTTTGGGGCAATGATGCAGTGATTTTGGGGAGCAGTAATCAGTAGTAAAGTACAGTTGTTTGGCTACACTTGTGTTTGATCTGTTCGGGCTGAAATGCTACTTGTTTTTCCTTTCAGTTCAGAGAGTTGACACAGAATAGCTAGTGTTCCCCCTTGCTGAGGCAGGGCTTATGATGACGCAGAATTCGGAAGAGATCGTGGTTATGACAGCCGCATTAGATCAAGGAATCACTCTGCAAAGTGAGACCAATGTTGATGTACCGCATCCACCCAAATCGCCTGTTGCGCACCCGATCTGGACCCCCCAGTTGTACCAGGCTCGCGAGGCCACCACATTCGAGTTGATGGGGATGATAGGTGATCTCCAGAGGTCCGTGGTGGATCTCGCCTACGGAATGTCAGCTTCACCACCAGCCGCACCATATGCTGGGAGTTTTGTACCCCAGGAGCCCCCGCTGTTGGGACGGATTGTGATCGAGCTTAGCCAACCGGAGATGGCCTCCAACTATAATAATGATATATCAACATCAACCCAAACCCTCGATCAGGCTGAGGCCAGAGGTAAGGACAAAATGAAGGCAGATGTCGATCCCATTGAACAACTGATGTGGGCAGTCGAGGCTTTGAAAGCCGGGGGGATGAGTAAACAGCAAGTATCCTCAGTTGTGACCAAGGTTGTGGATGATGTTTTCCCCGCTCCAACTGAAGGCAGCACCAGCCAGTCCGAAAATCGGGATAGGCCCCGTCATGCCAGAAAAGTTCCTTCCACTCCCAACCCTGCACCCGGGAAAGATCAGAAAGTCAAGGCAGGGTCTTTCACGAACTCTACATGTCGTTGTCAAAGGCACTCCAGATCCTGGCCAAAAGAGGGCATCTTAAGCCCTTGAAGCCTTGGCCTTTCCCGAAGAATCTCCCTCTCACACATGATGCTACTTTGTACTGCGCGTACCACCAGCAAACCGGTCATTGCACCGATAACTATTTTCGCCTCCGTCATGAGGTACAAGATTTGATCGACAATGAGGTTATCGTCCCACCCACCTCAGCCAAGTCCATTACTACCCAGCTACTGGATTTTGAAGATACTGTGAGTATGTGATTAGGGTTGGACCACCTGTGGGCGGCGCCCAGTATTTTTGAGCATCTATGAATGCTAGTTTTGTAAATTCTGGCTTGGGTGTCGCGTCAGTCTTTTGTTTTGTTTTGAGTCTGTCTCATTGTCTTGAGTCAGTCCTTTTGCTTATGGGTTTGTCTTGTTGTAGCGAGTCAGTCCCCCTTGTATAGAATGCCAGGTGATTCCGGGGCTGTTGCCTTGAACACCGTTTTGTTTTGTAATTACCCTTTTGAGTCTGTCTCTGCTGTGGAGCAAGTTGCAAACCAAGAAATCTGAATGAAACAGCTACGGTTATCTTGTTCCTGTGCTTATTGCTATTGTGAGCTAATTGTGCCAGAGGATTCGAAAGGGACGACAGTACATTCTACTTGCTCTCTTGTGCCCTAAAAATTATTGTAATGACCTAAGTTTTTTCAAAACCGTTTTGAATACTGTGGTGATGAAAATGAAGAGGAAGGAATTCCTAGGGTTTTGTAAAACTTTGATCAATTTGAGAGAAAGATAGGCGTGCTAAACCATTTTAATGAATGAAATCATGCTTGTCAGCGTGAATACTGAGAAGGACCCTGGCTTGACCCAGACTGGTTCCACACTATCTTCAGCGCGAACGATGTGTCGCTTTCGTAAAAACTTTCAAAAACAAAATATTTTGCGCAGTCCTGCGAAGACCTGTGTGGAATTGTTCTTGAGATTGCGCAGCCTAGGATCACTTTCAGCCTCGAAATTCAATCCGTTTGTTTTCGAACCTTGAACCCATTTAGAATGTTCAACGGTCGACCGCCATGTGAGACCTGTGTGGCCAGATCAGAAGCACCCTCGAGCTAGGGGCAGAAAGATGTCAGATATGCTCGAAGAGCCAAATACAACAGCCATTCTCCTGGATACAGGGAGACTTCAACCTCAAAACCATTTGGCATGGACTTGTTACACTTTTACCTTTTGAGAGGCTCGCTGGGCCGAAAACCCGAAAGGGCGACCCAGGCAAAAGTTAGAGCAAGAAAAAAAAGGGAAAGAAAAAAAAGAAAAAAAAAAAGAAAACATACAAAAAATAATACAAAAAAAGAAAGCAAAAAAAGAAAAGAAAGAAAAGGAAAAGAAGCTCGCAAGGTCGAAAACTCGCATCGGGCGCCTTGGCAAAAGTTAGAGCCTAAAAAGTGAAAGTTAAAATACCCGAGTGTACCTTACACCAGAACTACGTAAGGCTTGATTCCCATGTTTGGGATACGTAGGCAACTTCGTCCTGAAGTCCAGCCCCCAACGCTTTCATAGCGCCTCAGTCTATGTAATGGTTTTGATTATCCTTGCCCTCCCCGAATCCGATAGTTCGGTTGTGACAACCGGATACGTAGGTAACTTCATCCCGAAGTCCAGCCCCCAACACCTTCGAAGTGACTGTGTCCATATATTGGTCCAGACCATCTCCGTCTTCTCTGCATCCGAGAGTTCATTTGCAATCATCACTAACAAGGGGCATCATCCAAACAAGGGGCAACTTTCCGTTGCCATGAGATGCCACGAGTCACCTTTTAAACCAGGGGCAACTTTCCGTTGCCATCCACCCCTTTCAAGCCAGGGGCAATTTCCCATTGCCTCCGATCCGAGGTTGCGCATCTCGAGGGTAAGTTCCGTGCTCGTTTAGCACCGGCCGTTTGCAAAAATAGTTTTTGAAAATTTTTACTGAGGTTGACTATTTTCTCGAAAACTATTTCATTTTCCAAAATCGGACCGTTCTCTTGGACCCAAAAAAGGAAAATTTTCAGTGCTTATAGCCTGACTTGCATGATTTTCGAATCAAAAAGTAAACAAGCATGTTAATCCGACTCTCATTTTGGTCAAAACTATTTTAGGAAGAAAACAAAAAAAAATGGTCAAAATGATGAACTAGGGGCACAGTTGAGTTAGGTGTTCTGTCTTTCCCCGTCGTCGACATACCCGCCAGAAAGGGCACAGCTAAAGCTGTTAGTAAAGGGCTGAAAGCTCTCTCAACAACCTCCAAGCAACGAGGTATCAAGCTAAGTGCGAAGCACAAATCGGAGTAGGTCAAGATACTTCATTCCCCATCTGGAACCTCGGCCGGACGTCACCAGAAGGAATAGCCGTGAGCTGATACTGTTGGGCGTGAACCCACAACTTCTTATTCATCTATCAACCACCCTGGGGAGGGATGAAAAATGAGAGAATAAAGAATAGAGAGGTGTAAGTCGAGAGAAAAGTGAGGAAAAGGGTTTTGAAAAGAAAAAAAAAACGAACCTGAAGGCCGAGTGATGTGAGAATCACAAATTAGAAAGGGTGGTAAACATACCCGGAGGAAATGACCCCTCGAAATCTGAGGCCTTTTGGTTTTTGTAAACACGTCCATGTGTCGTGTCTTTTCTTTTGATTTGTCTACCTCGACTTTTGTTTTGAGTCTTTTTCCGAGTGCGTCTCGTTGTGGTCAGATTGTGTACCCTTTTGTTGAGTGTTTCTCGCTGTGTTCAGTTGTAGGCTCGGTACCCCGGTTGAGAACCTTTTTTTAATTTCAAAAGTTAAAATCGTTTATGTTTAGAATGCTGTGCCATTCTCCACATTTATGCGAAGCAAAAGAAGAAAAGGGAAAATTTGGGGGCATTTGAGTGCGCTTCAACTTCAACTGGTTTCGCCTTCGTAGTCCGTCTTGCCAGATTGGGCCGTTTGTTCGGGGTTTGCCGTGTGCAGAATGAACTGAATGCTGTGTTATGGGCTGTATGTAGTCTAATCCCCAGCAGAGCATGGGCTGTGTGTTCAGAATATAGCAGTGGGTTGCTGGGGTTTGTTTTTGCTATCGGCTGGTCAGTCATCTGATTATTGCAATACAAATGCTCAATTTTTAGACAACAGGTCAATGTCATTTGAGATGTAATATGATGCAATGCGATGCAACACATGAAATATACAAATGTAACACTTTTTTAGATAAGAAGGGTTTGTTTCATTTCATATGTTTCAAGTACATAAGTTTTGAAAACAAAAATCTGCCTGTGGCAGTACAAGATACTCTAACTACTAGCAAAAAGAAAAAAATACAAAAAAGAAGAAGAACAGCAAAAAATCCGGATCAGTGCCAAATGGTCTCAGGCCTGAGGGTCCGTCCTAGTCCTTTTCTTGGACGAAGGTCCAGGAGCATCATCAGCACTGTCATCTAAATCTGAGCCCGAGCCGTCTCCGGTCTCCTCCGACGACGACTCTGCCTCCGCCTCAGCCTCGGACTCCTCCTCATCATCTGGAACGGGCACCCGCGAGCTGCTCCCCATGTGAGTGCGCCCCGCCTTGGTGCGGGGGTATACTCTACCATCCCGGGTGGAAATAGAAGGTCCGGCTGGAGCACCACCCACCAGAGGAATCTGGAAGGGAGGCTGAAAAGTATAAGAGGCAAACGCATCAGTATGCCGTGAGCAGTTTATCAGTGCAAAATGCAGTGTACGAGTACAATGTGTAAATGCCGTGAGCAGTTTATCAGTGCAGAATGCAGTGTATGAGTACAGTGTGCGAATGCCGTGAGCAGTTTATCAGTGCAGAATGCAATGTATGAGTACAGTGTGCGAATGCCGTGAGCAGTTTATCAGTGCAGAATGCAGTATATGAGTACAGTGTATCAGATGCTGTGAGCAGTCTATCAGGTGTTGTGTTGTGCATCAGATTATGTGAAGCAGTTTATGTGCATGATTTCAGACCGTGATCAGAAGAACGTACCGGAATACTGTAAAGGGCCAGGAGGTCGAAGGTCCGCTGTAGCATCCCCATCATGGAGGCATTCAACTCCAGGGACTGCCGGGTGTACTCGGAGGAAGCCTGCAAAAGTATCAGATGCATCAGTATTCTGCGGAATATCAAATAAACTGAAATGAAATGCCAATACAAGATGCATAAAATGTAGTAGTACATACCGGAGGCAAGTCATGGAAACCGACCAACTCGTGGTCAGCCGGGGGAGGAGCAAAGGGGATCTGGTAGGTCGCCCCACCCTGCCCTCTGTATGTCAGTGAAGTGGGCAGCGCAAGCCAACCAGCCCCCCGCCCTCTCTGAGCTCCGCCCCTGCCGCGAACTCGAGCTCTCCTCGACGCTCCTGCTCCAGCCGCCACTCCCGCTCCAGCCGCTGGCGCCGCAGGCCTCTCTCGCTCAGCTCGGCGGCCACCGCTCAAAGGTCGCATAATGAAGGTCTGGACGTACTCCGAGTAGTCGCCCTCGCCTCTGAAACCATCTGCCTCCTAGCCGATCGTATAATCAACCATCTGCTCGGCAGTGAACCTCTCGGTCTCCCTCATATGCTCGGGAGGGTGAACCGGGACTATCTGCTCTGGTAACCCAAGGGTCTAGCGCAGGAAACGCTCGCCCAGGTACCAAGCCTGACAGACCGGGCCCTCTAGCAAAATCCGAAAACGCGAGGTCTCCTCAGCACCGGCGAACCTTTCCCGCATCACGGCTGGCAAAGGAGCCCAAGGCTGCCAGGTGATCTGAAAATGAAATACAGTTTGTTATCTACTATTATTGAAAATACAGTGTAAAGCGAAGCTTAAATGAACTGCAAGTAAAACATACCTCTGCGGAAGTGATAGTGTCAAAATAGCGGCGGAAGAAGCTAAACGTCTCCCGAGGCCTCCGCACGCATCTCCCGTCGAAACGGCGCGAGAATGGAATGACGAGAGGGGTCTCCGCGTCTGGCACGGGGGCGAGTCTCGGAAAGTAGGCGTAGACCCACAACTGCAAAGTAAATACCAGTATGCTTATCAGATAAAGCAGAATGTAGAATAAAACAGAAATAACAGAGCCGTGTATTGTGAAGTGTATTGTGCAAAGTGTACAGCGTGAGCAGTGTGCAGTCAGTATAAAGCAGAGTATATGTGTGTCGTGGGTGCAATATACAGTCAGCATGAGGTAGACTACAGTGTGTGCAGTGTACAGAGTACAGTACAGAGTACAGAAAGTGTAAAAGCAGAAATGTAAAGCGGAGAAAGAGAATGTACCTCCCAAGCGCGCCAATAACCCCCGAGCAACTGTCCGCTGCCACGGGAAGCCGAGCTCATGTATCCGTAAAGTGTAGCCAGAGCGGCGCCACCCCAATCATAGCGAAAGATCTGTGTGACATCCACTAGGGCGCTGAGAAAGCACAGGGGCATGGTATTCGCCCGGTCGGCGAAAATAGTCATCCCCAGCAAGAACATGAGAAAGCCGCGGGCGTAGCGCTCCACCGCCTCCTGGGTCATCGGAGCCTCCTCGGTCAAAGCTGGCTGGACCCTGAACTGGACCTCGAACCAGGAATAACGAACGAAGCCTGGACGGGCGAGAGGTGGCACCTCGCCAAGCAGGTATGTCTGAGCAGCCGTCCACTCGTCCATATCGGTATCAAAGGGGATCGGATCACCCCCTACCCCGATGCCTGTGAGCATCGAGAAATCATAGGGAGTCATCGTCATGTCTCCCGTCGCAGAGAGGTGGAATGAGTCAGTGGTGTCCCACCACCTCTCCGCTAGAGCGGCAAGGAGAGGCCTGCTCGTAGTAAGTCTAGACAGTCCTCTGCAGAATGCACCAAAGCTGGCCTGATCCACGATGTGGCGAACCGCATCGGGTAGCTCTGCGTACCAATCTCCAGCGGCGATGTTCCCATACCCCCGGACGGTATTGGAATCTCCCTATTTTCAGGCAAACAATTGCGAAGCAATGCTAAATATACCAGTTTTGAAAGGCATTCAGAATCAAGATAAATATAGCATGTGTGCATGTTTTTAGATTTGAACAGATACCGGGCGCCGGTGTACTTACAGTGAACTACAACGTGTGATGTGTCAGCGTGTTTGAGTGGTTCAGTGCAAATATAGCATGTGTGCATGTTTTCAGATTCAAACAGATACCGGGTGCCGGTGTGCTTACAGTGAACTACAACATGTGATGTGTAAGCGTGTTTGCGTGGTTCAGTGCAAATACAGCATGTGTGCATATTTTCAGATTCAAACAGATATCGGGTGCCGGGGTGCTCGCAGTGAAATACAGTGTGTACTGTGTCAGTGTGTTTGAGTGGTACAGGGCCAGTGCAGTGTGTGTGCACGTGTCAGTTTCGAACAGATCTCAGTCGCAAGTGTGTTCACAGTCAACTACAGTATGAAGTGCATCAGTGTATCTGAGCTAAGCAATTAAAGAACAGAATCAACTATGGCAGTTTTGCATTCTACATTGCGGAAAATAAAACAGAGGAAGGAATGTTACCTCGGAAGCGCCGAAAGACAAATGAGATGTAGGCTCACGCAGGAGAAGCTCTAGAGGCATCGCCCTGTCAAAACTCCGAAACTGACGAAGACCGTCAGGAGGTAGCACGTGAATCGCCGGCCGGTAGGTCGCCGGGTCGAATGGGCGGACGCTCAGGGGGAGAAGCTCAACCCTGGGATCCATCTCATGATCCGGGGGAGTCCCACCCCGTGGAATATCGTCGGCCATGTTGAAGTGATGAGAAAATAGCCGGGAGAGGGAAAATCGAGCTAGAATACGAAAGGTCAACGAAAAGTCAACCCTCGAGAGGGTGGAAAATGGCCCGAGAAGCCGGGAAGTGAAAAAGGTATAGAAATCGAGAAGAACACGAGGGGAACAAACCCCAAAAAGTGGAAATGGCAAAAGGAACACCGAAATGAAGAAATGTTCGGTTCAAAGTGTTCGAAACGCGAAGGAGATCGCGAATCGAACGATGAAAAGGGCGCGAACACCGTAGAAAACGGGAGAATGAAGAGGGGAAAATACTCTAGAGAGAGAGAAGCAAATTTCAGCCAAGGAGAATGAGTAAAATAGGGTTTGAAACCCTATTTTAAAAGACCCAAGGCGAAAAGTCAAAACTGCCCCGATTCAGGCACTTTTGGCCGGTCGGCTATATTTTTGGCCGGCCGGCCAAACATTTGGCCGATGATGTCTTTTGATGGCTGGTGGATGGCCGGTGGCTTCCCCTCCCGGCTGGTAAGCCCCCTACAGCCTTGTTTGGGTCAGATCTGTAGTTTGGGGCCTTTATTGCTCAAGATAGTACAAGAACAGTGCATTTTCGAAGCTCAACCGGCCTCCGTTTTGACCTCGGATCGTGTCTTTTGTGCATGGCACTCGGATTTGTACAAGGTGTATCCTTTCCGTATCCTTTTGTCTTTTACAAAACTCGAAAGTTGCCCCATGTGCATTCCAAATCAATCGCACTGTCTTGAGCATCGCATCTCAATCGCGCTATTTTGCGCACCTCATTGCATTTTGCATGCATTCAATCGCACTATTTTGCGCACCTCATTGTTATGCACGCCTGGTCTGGCAAGACCGAAAACACGCCCGGTCTGGCGAGACCTTAAACACGCTCGGTTGGTGTTTGCATGTCAGCATGCACTGTAGCACACATCATCCCTTGCATCTTTATGCACACACACACGCGTTATAACGCACACAGTTTGCATTGTTATGCACCCATGGTCTGGCGAGACCCTAAACACGCACAGTCTGGCGAGACCTTAAATACGCACGGTCTAGGAATGGAAGGTGCAAGACCTTTGGTGCATTGATGTGCACAGTTCATTTGCATTGTCATACATTTCAAAAGCCGCGCGTTGCCGCGCATTTAAAATCCATGCATTGTCTTGCATTTCAAAGCGACCTGTGTTGCCGCGCATTCCACGCAACATGCATTCCATGCATCATTTGCATTTCAAAAAAAAAAAAACACAAAAACAGAATCATGCATCATTTGCATTTTCAAAAACAAAAAAAAAAAAAACGTGCATATGTAATGCATTCATTGTAAATAGTGCATTGTCATGCATACATGGTATATATTGCATTGTCATGCATCGTAGAAAATAGTGCATTTGTCATGCATTTCCACCGTAAATATTGCATTTCCATCCCACTGCGTATTTGTAAATATTGCATTATAGATTGCATGCATTCACTGCATCACCTCCGCCTATGGCTTGCGCCTTTCCATGTTGAGCTTGGTCTGGTATGTGTCCATACTTCTCGTGTCGAAGCATAGTTCTGTTAGACGTGGCTTGTATGCGTACATGCCTTTCCTAGGCAAGATTTGGTTTGGCCCGCGCGCCATATCCATTGTATCCATTTCCATCCCATTGCATATTGTATATGTTGCATTGTAGCTGGCATGCATTCATTGCATCACTTCCATCTATGGCTTGCGCCTTTCCTTGTTGAGCTTGGTCTGGTATATGCCCATACGTTTCACGTCGAAGCATAGTTCTGTAGACCGTTCTATGTTAGACGTGGCTTGTATGCGTACATGCCTTTCTTAGGCAAGATTTGGTTTGGCCGCAGGCCTTATCCACTACATCCATCATCATTCTCCCCAGTAGACCGCATTGTACATATTTCATTGTATATATTACATTGTAGTGTAATTTTTGCATCCAGCATTAGGATCATTATTCTTTCATTAGCGGGTTGTTTCCCCACTTATGTCATTCCTCCCCCAATATTCGTTCTTGTGTCCGTCTACATTACTCATAGTTCTGTTGATCGTTCTATGGTAGACGGACTTGTTACTTCCATCCATCTATTTGACATTTGTGTGGTTTTGAACTGCTCATGATTGGATCATGATTCAATTGCATTGCATTTCGTCTGCATTGTTTCAATTGCATTGCATTTTCTTTTGCATTGTTTATACATAGTTTTGTGTATATTGCATATCATTTTGCATTCATTTTGCATGTTACGCATGTTGCTAACGATATCGTACCTGTTAAGTTGTTTTCTTTGCAGGCACGATATTGTATGTACGGTTCATTTGAGGCTGGTGCAACCAAACGAACCGAACAGGTATTGTATCCTCCGAGTGAGACATATTGAGAATTGCATAGTTCTCTTACATCCTTTCTGCATTGTAGTGTAGTTTGGTGTGTGCTAGCTTAAAACTATTGCATTGTATATGCTTCGTTACAGCTTTCTTTGCATGATCATAAGTTATGTTCGGCTTTGTGCATTGCCTTGCATTTCGCCCCTGCCTTCGGGCACATATCTTTATTGTCTTGCATGCTTTGTCTAAGTCTTCGGCCTTGTCAAAAATGGGTCGTCTCTGGGCTTTGACATTCACTCACGTCATTGTTATGACTTTCGAGTTCTGTCAAAGAGGGGCAACTGTAGACACCCCATTTTTGACCGTCCTCAAGACTTGGACGTCACTGATTGAACACTCAGTGATCACCCTTGTTTGTGTTCGTCTTAAGTTCCCGGAAGCCTTGGCAGCGCGCCTCGTCTCAGGGCCTCTCGACTCGACTGTTTTGTGGTTGGTTTGGCACCAAACACTTGTGTTTTGCCTTTGAGAGGCAGGGTAGGGCTTGTAGACCATCCCCACCCATCACCGGCCATGGCTTGAGGCCACCGGCTGGCACTATAGATGGCCGGCCGGCTATCTTTTTTTGGTCAATTGCATGTTTGGCCGGCCGGCTACTGTGCATCTGCTTTTACAGATATTTTTGTGCAGCTGGCACACACTTGGCTCCCCTCCATACACGTGTATAGAGGGATCTCCCTCTTAGGAAGCTTGTCTTGTAAGCTTACAAGACTAAAGCTCTATAAAAGAGAGCTTCTTCTCTCTTGGTAAGGGGGTTAGACATTTTAGACAACATTTTCAGAGCTTGAGCTTTAGGGTTAGGGTTTACATATATCCTCTATCTCTATCTCTCTCTCTTTCTTGTGTTTAGTGTGTGTTTAGTCCCATTTTTGTGCACAAACACCCACCATCACACCTTTTCTTGGGAGCTGAGGCCCTTGAGGGTTGTTTTGAAGTTTTGGAGCTGGTTTTGAGCTTGGAAAGGCAGCTGGACCACCATTTATGAAGGAGGTCTTCAAGGGTAACAAACTTGCCCTTTTTACCCTATTTTTGCAAAGCTTTTTAGCCTATCTTGCACCTATTTTTGAGCTTAGTGTATAACATATAAAAGTCATGTTTTTGTCTGCTCTAAATAGTTTGTTAAGGGTGCTTTAAGCTTTGGGGTTGTTTGACCCCTCTTAAGGCTTGTTTGGCCTTTGTTTTGTGCCATTTTGGTTGAGCTTCGGGACCATTGAGTTTGGGCCTCCTCACCACTGAAATCTTGAGGGATTTCAGAGGTGAGGATGGTGCCTTGAGGTCCTAGGAAGGATAGGGCCACCCCCTCTCCTTGTTGTCCATGAAAAGGGCCATTTTTTTTGCCTCTTAAGGGAGCATCTAATCTAAGTGTGTGTTGGCCATGCCTTAGTTGATTTTCATGTTTATTATGTCATAATATGCCTCTATTTTTAGTTGGTTTTAGTACACCATGCTTGTTTAGCATACATGCCTTGTAATGCCATGATTTGCCTCAATACATGCATAGCATTTAAACTACCATGCTTTTGTGTTTTGGCCAAGCTTTGTGAAGCTTATATGCATGTTTTGATATGCTAAGGGACTGTTTTAGGTCATTTGAGTCATTCATGCTTTGCTTTGAATAGCTACCATGTAATCCCTCTTGTATGCCCTAAGCTTTGGCCCCTCTAGCATGCCATCCTTGCTTTATTTCAGTGGTTTGGAACCACTTGGCATGTTATTTCAGACCTCATGATGTGCTTATATGCTTGCATTTAATGTCCCTTTAATGCCTTGTAAAGTTGTCATCTCATGCTCCATGTTTATGCCTTCATGCATGCCATCATGTTTAGGCCCCTAGGATACCATGTCATTGTGTTCTTAGCTTTGTTTTAACTTGCTAAACCTCTAATTTTGGTCATTCCTTTCATGCCATGTTTGGTTTTGTTAAGTGTGGTCCAATACCCCTTTAGCTTGCCTTGAGTTTTGATCATGCTAGCATGCATTGCTTGTGTTAATTAGTTGGTTTGGCACCTCTAATTCATGCATATTCAGAGCTTATTATGCATGCCATTTGTCCATGTTTGCATCCTCTTAAGTGTGCTTGAGAGTTGCTCTTTAATGCTTAAGTGTTGGTCCTTGTGTGCATGCATGCTCGCATGTCATTTTGCCTTCATTCTTGAGCATGTTGGCCACTGTTTTAGGCTTATTTGAGGGCTGCCTAAATTGGTGTAAGACCATCCTTCGCATTGTTGCATGCTTGCTTCTTTGCATTTCCCTGTTGCACACTCAGGCTCACATGCTTAGGATTGCATTGTATGAGCATGCATGCTTGACCTCTTGAAGTGAGTATGATAGAGGTTAGGCCTTCTTGTGTGTTTATTTGGTTTGCATTTCATTTGAAATTGAAGTTGCCTACTTGGTTTCTTGGGCCATCATGCATTGAAATGCACGATTGGTGGTCCGAGAATCGAGGCCCATCCTCCTTTGAGTCATGGACATGATAAGGAGTGTGGTTGGTGCATACATTGCTTGAAATGCATTGCCATGCCAAGTATTGTCCTCTGCTGCTGTCAACACAGATTCTGCAGGAAGATTTGGCCGGCCGGCCATCTATGAGTGGCCGGTGGATTCATTTGTGGCCGGTGACAATTCTCCATGGCCGGTGACCAATCCCCTCAGCCGGTGGTGTCCCCCAATGTCCAGAGAGTGTACCTTGGGACTTGTGCAATTTTCAGAGGAGCAGACCAGGGTAAACAGAGGCAACTTGTGCATGGCGACGGATTTCCGAGCAAACCCGAACACGCATGCATTGGACCCTCTTCCCGAGGCCTTTTACTGCTTTCCTTAGCTTAATCAATTTGTTAATTAATTAGGTGGTCTGTAATTATTTAATTAGCTTGTAGGATAATTAATTTGTATTATTCTTTTGGTCCTTCCGAGCGAGGGCGAATTTGTAATAAGTGTGGGTGAGTGTCTGTATGTCTTCCAACCTCCACTTCTTTCTCCCTTTTACTTACTTGCTTTCAATGGTTAGTACTGGGGCATATTTATTTTAGCATACCTTATGCTACGCATGCATGCATCCATACATTTGTCTTGCATGCACCGGGCTCGGCACATCATGCTAACTTCACTTGTATTTCAATTCCAAGTTAAGTACTTGTTAGTTGCAGCATTTCACATGCCATCTTTAGGATAGCCGAGCCTATTTTAGTTGCATCCTGTATGTGTTACATTAGCCATCTTAACATGAACTAGGATCATGCATATGATTACTAACTAATTTCTGTTTTGGCTTGGAGTACTAGGTGAGCATTTATGCTTTAGCATCTCGCATGAGTGTGAATGTTAACATGACAGCATGCTTACCATGAGGCTAGTTGCTTGTGTGATATAACTGCCTGAATGCCTGTGGGTGAAGGTTGGATTGTTTGAGTTGGAACAACTCATTGAAATCTGTGTTTTAGCCTACTTGCGAGTAGCAAATTCCAAAGCGTTTTCCAAACAAACGGATATGCAATGTTCCATTCCAAATTAGGCAATCTAGTCTATACTTGTTTGCTGTGCGCATAACATAGTAATTCTAGGCTAATAACCGGAATAAGAACACATAACGTTTTCAAAATAAGATATCATGGTTAGTAGAGGCCGATCTTTGGATCGGGCGAGAGGGGGTGCTCATAGCTAACCTTCCCCAATCGTACCCAAGTTCCCGAGCCGAGGCAACTTTGGTGATGACGGACACGTGGCCTTTAGCACCGAGTCAGGGTTTCCTAAATTTCCCCGTTAAAAAATATTTAGGTGGCGACTCTGTATCTAGCAAAGCAGTCTATGTTTGGCACTTCTTTCAAAAATCTGTTTTTCTCGAAACGATTTGTCGGATTTGGACTCTTTGGTTCAAGGTTAAGAACCGTGACACAATTTGAGTCCAAACTGTAACGCGCGAGGTCCCTCGCGGAGCTGTTACAGCGACATTTTGATTTCTTCACCTTCTGAGGAGGTGCACGAGGAACACTTGCGAGTGGTGCTCGAGTTACTTAGAGCCCATAAGTTGTATGCTAAGTTTGGGAAGTGTGAGTTATGGCTAAGAAAGGTTAAATTCTTAGGCCATGTGGTATCCGGGGAAGGGGTGACCATAGATTCATCCAAGATAAAGGCAGTGCAAGATTGGGCACAGCCTAAGAATGTCTTTGAGATCCGCAGTTTCTTGGGGTTGGCCGCGTATTACCGTCGATTTGTGAAGGATTTCTCCAGGCTAGCTTCGCTTTTGACTAGATTGACGCGGAAAGGGGTCAAATTTGTGTGGAGTAAGATTTGTGAAAAGTTGTTCCAAGAGCTTAAAGTTAGACTTACCACCACTCCGGTCTTGATTATTCCGAAGAGGGGTTTGGGTTATGCAGTGTATTGTGATGCCTCACGAGAGGGTTTGGGTTATGTATTGATGCAAGAGGGGAAAATAATAGCCTATGGCTCACGTCAGTTGAAAACACACAAGAGAAATTATCCTACTCACGACCTAGAGTTAGCAGCTGTGATATTTGCCTTGAAGATTTAGAGGCACTATCTGTATGGTGAGAGGTTTAAAGTATTTTCGGATCATAAGAGTCTGAAGTATCTGTTTACACAGAAAAATTTAAATTTGAGGCAAAGAAGGTGGATAGAGTTCATAGAAGATTATGACTTCGAGTTGCATTATCATCCGGGGAAGGTGTAGATGCGCCCTTGGGCTTTGCTACCACAGCTCGGACTCAAATGTCACGGTTCTGAATCCAATCCCGCAAAATGCAATGCGAGACCGATAAATCACCAAAGAGTCCAAATCCGGCAAATCGTTTTGGAAAACTGATTTTTAAGAAAGAAGTGCCAAACATAGACTGCTTTGCCAGATACAGAGTCGCCACCTAAATATTTTATTTTTGGGGAATTTAGGAAACTCTGACTCGTGCCTAAGGCCACATGTCCGTCATCACCAAAGTTGCCTCGGCTCGGGAACTTGGGTACGATTGGGGAAGGTCATGCAATGAGCACCCCTGCTCGCCCGATCAAAGATCGGCCACTACTAAACATGATATCTTGTTTTTGAAAACACATGCGTTCTTATTCCGATTAATTAGCTAATCTTACTACGTGATGCGCACAGCAAACAAGTATAGACTAGATCGCCTAATTTGGAACAAAGCATCGCATATTCGTTTGTTTGAAAACGGTTTGAAGTTTGCTACTCATAAGTAGGCTAAAATGCAGATTTCGATGAATTTTTCCAATTCAAGCAATCCAACCTTCACCCACAGGCATTCAGGCAGTTATATCACATAAGCAATTAGCCTCATGGCAAGCATGCTGTCATGTTAACACTCACATATATGCAAGATGCTAAAGCATAAACACTTATAGTGTACTCCAAGCCAAAACAAGAAACTAGTTAGTAATCATGCATGATTCTAGTTCATGTTGAGATGACTAATACAACACATGCAAAATGCAACTAGAATAAGCTCGGCTATTCTAAGATGGCATATGAGATGCGACAATTCGATACACGTATTCAAGCAGGAATTGGAATACGACGCAATTAGTATGATGCGCCGAGCCCGGTGCATGCAATACAGATGAATGGGTGCAAACATGCGAGCACAAGGTATGCTAAATGAAATGTGCCCTAAAACTAACCATCATAAGCGGTTAAGTAAAAGGGAGAAAGAAATGGGGGTTGGAAGACATGCATCACACACACGCACGCTTATTACACAATTGCGCCCTCTCGACAGAGGAACCGAAAGAATAATACAAATTAACTAATTAACTAACTAACAAGCTAATTAATTATTACAAAACCAAATGAATAACTAGCTACAACTAATTATTACAACACTTAAATAATTAACAAATTAATTAAGCTATGAAGACAGTAAAGCAGCCTCGGGAAGAGGGACGAATACATGCTCGGTCGACTTCGCTCGGAAATCCGTTGCCATGCTTCATGTTGCCTCTGTTTACACTGCTCTATACCTCTGAAAACTGTGCCAACTTCTGTGACACTTCTGAACCACCTTGTGGACATTCTGAGAGGCCATCGGCCAAAAGATAGGGCCATCGGCCAAGGTAAACTGGTCATCGACCAAAAATGAGGCTCTTGGCCAAACATTTGTAGCTGACCGGCACTGAAGATGGCCGACCGGCCATCTTTTCCTGCTGAATGCTTTGTTTGCTGCGACAGAGGATAGACAGAGCATGGCAATACATTTGCAAGACAATGTTTGCACAACCACACCCCCTGTCATGTTTGAGACTCAAAGGAGTGTAATCCTCGACCCTCGGACCATCAATCACGCATTTCGATGCATGATGGCCAAAGAGGCCAAGTGTGCAATTCAATGTGGAATGAAATGCACAAAAACACATAAGGGGCCCCAAGCTCTATCATGCTTGGTCAAGAGGCAAGGGAATGTACACACAATGCAATGCAACCTAAGCATGCAAGCAAGCGAATGCAATATGAGCATGCAAGCAAGCAATATGCAATACAACTCAAGCATGGAACAACATGCAATAGGCCATGCAATGCATCTAATGTGCAATAGGCATACAACCTAACATGTAAACATACATGGCATGCAACAAACATGCAAAATGAAGCAAGCATGCAACAACATGCAAGGGATGGACTTAAACTAAAAGGACAGCTCTCAAACATGTCCAAATCAGTGGCCAAAATGATGAAACAAAAGCATGAAGTACATATACAAACATGCACATTTGATGGCCTAGCACTTAAGCATAGGAGGGCAACTTTCAAGAGCACTTAAAATGAGGCAAATATGGACATGTGACAAGCATGATAAGCTCTAAAATCAAGCATGGAAAGGTGCCAAACCAACCAAATGATGCAAGCATGGCATGCAGGAAAGCCCAAAGCTTGAAACTAGCCAAAGGGCTCAAACCAAGGCTATGCAAAACATGAAGCAAATGGCAAGTATAATCCAAAACAGTCCTAGATCATGTCAAAATGAGCCTAAAACATGCAAGGACCGAAGCCAAAATAAGCTAGAACAAAGGGCCAAAAGCATGAGGCATGCAAGGCTACAAAAGAGGTGTTACACTACACCTATCAAAACCAAACATGGCATGATTTAAACAACCAAAATTAGAGTTAGGACATGTCAAAATGAGCCCAAAAACATATTGAAATGGCATCCTAGAGACCTAAGCATGGAAGCATACACAATGGTCCATTCATGAGGCATAAAACATCAACTCTTTAAAACATTAAAGGAGTGATAAGTGCAAGCATATAAGCATGAAATATGGACTAAAATAACATTACAAATGATGCCAAATCATTGAAATGAGCCAAGTAAAGCATGCTAGTGACTTGGACACCCAAAGCTAACAAGCTAGAATACATGGTAGCTATACAAAGCATGGCATATATGACTAATACAACTCAAATCAGAGCTTAAGCATGCTACAACAAGGCTAAAAGCTTCATGGAGTCAAGCAAAAATCATGCTAAAAACATGGCTTAGAGCATAAAGCCTGTTAAGGCAAATAAGAGGGTTGCAAGGCAAGCATATGAAGCATACATGGTATGTCCAAACCAAGTCAAAACAGTGTTATATCATGGTAAAACAAAGCCTAATACATACTGAAATGAAACTAAAACAAGCCAAACAAACATGCTACCAATGTAAGCCATTTATACTAGCATACAAGACAACAAGGAGATGGGATGACCCTCTCCTATTTGGGACCTCAAAACCACCTTTCCACCACTAAAAATCCTCTGGATTTCAGTAGTAGAAAGGTCATGCAAAGACAAGAACAAAGGCCAAAAGAGATGGCTTAAAATAAGGCCTAACAAGGCCTAAGAGGGGTGAAACAACCCCAAACCAAAAAATGATCTTAAAAAAAGATCTAAAGCATCAAAAATCAGAACTTTTATCAGTTAAGAGCTAAGCTTAAAACAATAAGCAAGAAGGGCTAAAAGCTTAAGCAAGAATGGGGTATTAAAAGCAAGAATGCTCACCCTTGAAGAACACCTTCAAGAATACCACTCCATCTACTTTCTCTAATCAAAATCAGTCCAAGGACTCTAAAATCAACCTCAAGGGACCTCAGCTCCAAGAGGATGGTGTTCTAGTGTGTGTTTGTGTACAATAGTAAGACAAAACAATACTTTAGAGCACAAAACAAGATCAAACAAGGTAAGATAGATACAAAACTAAATCTATCATTCTAACCTAATTTTTCTGAACCTCTGAGAAGGGAAAAGGAGCTCCCTTCTTATAGAAATCCAATTTCAAAGCTTCTTGGAGAAGCTAAGCCAAAGGGCAAATCCCTCCATACACGTGTATGGAGGGGGGGAATTGTGCATGCCAGCTGTGCCAGCTGGCATAAAATATCTGCATAAAGGAGATGAACAGGGATCGGCCACCAAAAATGGCCGATCGACCAACATAAGTGCCGGCCGACCAAATAAAGTGCCGACCGGCCAACACTTTTGGCCGATGGCCTCAAGCCTTGGCCGATGGGTTGAAGGGATGGAAAACAAGCCACCCTCTTCCCTCAAAAGCAAAAACACAAGTGCTTGGTCCACAACCAAGCACAAAACAGACAAGTTGAGAGATCTTGAGGCAAGGCGCACGGCCGAGACCTCTGGGAACTTTAAACGAACACGAACATGGATGATTATCAAGTGTTCAAGCGATGACGTCCAAGTCTTGAGGATGGTCAAAAATTGGGTGTCCACAGAAGGCCAATGTTGTGGCTAATGCCCTAAGTAGGAAGTCCATTAGTGATGTAGCTTGTATTGCTATCCGGGAATGGGAGATGTTGGGTGCCCTTGGAGAGTTTGACTTGTATTTGAGCGAGTCTGTTGAGTCTGCAGTTTTGTTTTTTGTAGTTGCACAACCTACACTTGTGAATCGAGTGTTAGAGGCACAGAAGAATGACTTTGAGGCAGAATTCCTCCGGGAGAAGATCTCTAGCGGGAAGGTAGAGAAGGGTTTGACTGTGTATCCCGACCTGAGTGTGAGGTACCGAGATTGTTTATTTGTGCTGGAGTCTTGCCGAGAGGAAGTACTCCAAGAGTTTCACCATTCGCACCTTGTGGTGCATCCAGGAGGCACAAAGATGTATCATGATTTAAGTCGCTAGTTTTGGTGGAGGGGTATGAAGAAAGGTGTGGCGGTATTTGTGTCAAAGTGCCTTACTTGTCAACAAGTGAAGGCCGAGCATCAAAGGCCAGCGGATCTGTTGCAACCCTTGCCTATAGCCGAGTGGAAATAGGAGCACGTCACGATGGATTTTGTAGTGGGTCTTCCGAGGAATCAACGAGGTAGTGATGTCATATGGGTGGTGGTTGACCAGTTGACTAAGTCAGGGCACTTTATTCCTATGCGCGTGAAAGATTTGGTAGATCACCTTATCGACTTGTATATTCGGGACATAGTGAGGTTGTACGGGGTCCCAATATTGATTGTCTCGGATAGAGATCCGCTTTTTATGGCTAGGTTGTGATAGATGTAGACGTCCTCGAACGCCCCGGGAGGATGACTCCCGTTCGGTTCGTCTGTGGGTCTACTACAGTTCAGGACTCAAATTGTCACGGTTCTTAATCTGAACCAAAGAGTCCAAATCCGGCAAATCGTTTTTGAAAACAGATTTTTTGTAAAGAAGTGTCAAACATGGACTGCTTTGCCAGATACAGAGTCGCCATCTAAATATTTATTATGGGGGAATTTAGGAAACCCTGACTCGTTTGCCTAAGGCCACGTGTCCGTCATCACCAAAGTTGCCTCGGCTCGGGAACTTGGGTGCAATTGGGGAAGGTCAGCTATGAGCACCCCCGCTTGCCCGATCAAAGATCGGCCTCTACTAACCATGATATCTTGTTTTGAAAACATTATGCGTTCTTATTCCGGTTATTAGCCTAGATTTACTACGTGATGCGAACAGCAAACAAGTATAGACTAAGTCGCCTAAATTTGAACAAAACATTTCATGTTTGTTTGTTTGAAAATGGTTTGATGGTGCTACCCGCAAGTAGGCTAAGACATGAATTTTGCCACCCTCAAGTGGGCTTTAGAAAATATGGTTTTGCCACTCTCAAATGGGCTTAAAACTCGCATTCAATGTATTGTTCCAATTTAAATAACTCAACCTTCGCCCACAGGCATTCAGGCAGTTATATCACATAAGCAGCTAGCCTCATGGTAATTATGCTATCATGGCAACATTCACACACATGTGGCATGCTAAAGCATAAAAGCTTACCTAGTACTCCAAGCCAAAACAGAAACTAGTTAGTAATCATATGCATGATCCTAGTTCATGTTTAAAATGGCTAATGCAACACATGCAAAGATGCAATCTAGACAAGCTCGGCTATCCTAAACATGGCATGTGAAATGCAACAGATAACACGTATTTAATTTGGAATTGAAATACAAATGCAGTTAGAATGATGCGTCAAGCCTGGTGCATGCAAAACGAATGAATGGATGCAAGCATGCTATCATACTGTATGCTAATTGAAACATGCCCTAGACTAACCATCGAAAGCTAGTAAATAAAAGGGAAGAAAGACGTGGGGTTGGAAGACATGCATCACACACACGCACACTTATTACAACATTGCCCTCCTCGGAGGGTTTGAAAGAATAATACAAACCGAATGAATAATTAACTACTCTAGCTAATTAAATATTACAAACCCTTAACTAATTAACAAATTAATTAAACTATTTAGAGCAGTAAAACGGCCTCAGGAAGAGGGATGCATGCAAGCTCGGATTGGTTTCGCCCGAAAATCCATTGCCATGCACAAGTTGCCTCTGTTTTCCCTGCTCTGCTCCTCTGAAAATGGCACAATTCTCAAGGATGCTTCTCTGGACATTGTGGAACACCACCGGCTAAGGGGAATTGTCACCGGCCACAATTCGAGTTCACCGGCCATGGGGATAGGCTTATCGGCCAAAAGTTACACCACCGGCTGGACATTGATGGTCGGTCGGCACTGTATGTGGCCGGCCGGCCATTTCTTCCTACAGAAACCTATTTTTGACAGCAGCAGAGGGCAGACAGTGCATGGCAAGGAAATTCAAAGCAATGTATACATGGCCACTCTCCCAATCATGTAATGGACTCAAGAGAGTGTGGCCCTCGACCCTCGGGCCATCAATCACGCATTTCAATGCATGATGGCCCAAAAGCCAAGTGTGCAACTTCGATATCAAATGAAATGCAAGCACAAAACACATCAAAAGGCCCCAACCCCTATCATGATTGATCAAGAGGCAAGGGATGCATGCTCAATGAAATGCAACCTAGGCATGAAGGCTAAGTATGCAACATGAACATGCAAATGACCAATGTATACTAGGCACGCAACCTAAACATGTAAGCAAACATGGCATGCAACAACATGCGATGATGGACTTAAACTAACATGGATAGCTCGCAAGCATGCCAAAATCAGTGGCCATGTGCTGAAAATGAGGCAACCAAGATGCATGCAAACATGCACAATGCAATGGCCCCGAGTCTAAGGCACAAAACACAACTCCACAAAGGCATTGAAAGGATGAATTATGGCATGCAATGGCATATGTTCCAGCATTGAAGTATGATGCTTAATGGTCCCGAAACATGCAAATATGCCACCCAATGCATGAAATAGCCCCCGAAACTCAAAACTAGGCACATGTATTGAACTATAACTATGCAAAGCAAGCATTATTTGACCATGAAGCACAAAGACAGAGCTAAGGCAGTCCCAAAATATGCACAATACTAGTTTAAAGCATGGCCAAAAAGTGCTAACATGTAGGGCTAAAACAATATGCAAGATTGGCTAGTAAGCATGGTTTATACCACACCTATATGAAGCATATGAAATCTCACCAAACCAGCCAAAAATAGTGAACAAAACATGTCAAAATATGCCCAAATACCCACATGAAATGAGGTCTACACATGCAAGAACGATGAGCTCATTTGATAAGCTACAAGAGGGGTTACTCTACACATGCATCAAGGATACTTAGCATAGCAAAACCAACTCTGAAAATGAGTTATGGGGGTCCTAAAACCTACTGAAAAATGATAGAAACAAAGCTTGGAAGCTTGCAAATAGGGGGTCCTTTGGAAGGCCCAAAAGGCCACCAAACAAGACAAGAAGAGAGGGGGTCACCCCCCTCTGATTTTAAGGCTCAAGAACACACCTAAGCCACTAAAAATCCACTGGATTTCAGTAGCTAAGAGGCAAACCAAGGCCAATGCAAATGCTCTAATGCATAGCCCTAATCATGAGGAAATGAAGCATGCAAAGGGGAAGATGACCCCAAACAGAAAAATGACCTTAATCAAACTTCAAGAGGAGCTCAAAATAAGACTTTTTTTAGTTCATGGAAAATCTTGAAAATGCTTGCAAGTAAGGCTAAGCTAGGATGCAAAATTAGCCCTAAAAGAGAGATGGAAGATACAAGGAGGTAGATGACCTCAAACAGAAAAGCGTCCTTAATCAAACTTCAAGAGGAGCTTAAAATAAGACACTTTACAGTTTATGTCAAAGCCCAGAAATGCTTTCAAATAATGCTAAAGAACGAAGCAAGATAAGGCTACAAAGAGGGAGATAGTGACTTACCCGTGTAGCACAGCAATGCAGCAACTTCTGGACCAAGATGGTGAGCTCTCAACCTCTGAAAATCAGCTTCAAGATGCTGGAATGGGTGGTGGAGGTGATAGGCTATGAGGTGTAGTGCAATGGGACCAAGAACAAGGGTTTTTTGGAGCTTGGAATAGAGATATATGGAGGAGTGTATGTATATGAGCCTCTGAAAATTCAGAACCCTGGAAAAGGAGAGGGGAGCCTTCCTTTATAGAGCCAAGGGACTAAAGCTTCTCTTAGAAGCTTCAAACCAAGAGCAAAGATCCTCCATATCCAGTCTGTGCCCTCCAACTGGCACAGCTGGCATCCATTCAATCTGTAGAATACACCGGAAGGTCGTTGACCAGCAAAAATGGTCGGTCGGCTACTTTAACTAGTTGATCAGCCATCTGTTCTGGTCGGTCGGCCATCTATTTGATCGGTCGGCCATCTGTTCTGGTCGGTCAGTAGGAAAAATCTGCTCTGCAGGTCCAACTTCAAACGGGCATAACTCCTTCATATAAACTCCTTTTCAGGTCATTCTTGTGTCCAAATTTAAGCCCCAGAAGTGAGCTTTCCAATGGAACCAGCCTTGCATCAAAATTCTAACTGTGCAAAAAGTTATGCTTGTTTTGGTAAAGGTTGCTCAGTTTCGGTCCAACCGGGATGATGCCCAACTTCAACCAATCATATCTCCCCCATCCGGACTCGGATTTAGGAGATTCTTGAGTGCAAAATGAATCCCCAGAAGTCTTCTTTCCAATGGTGGTGGCCTCATAGCTTAACTCCAAGTGTATAAACAAATAAGCCTGATTTAGCGAGGACCATTCGACTCTCTCTTAGCAATTCATACCCAACTTCTTCCTCAGCTAGGTTTCTTCTCTCTTCTCCTCTTTTCTTCAACTCCAAACCCCTAAACAAGGTGTTTTGAAAGATTTTTCAAAGATTTCATCTTTCTTTCATTCATTTCCACTTTGTCCTTGCTCGGTTTATAGAAAAGCGCATCATTTGACAAAATGTGAGCCTCGGAACATTGTAGAAACTTTATTTCAAAAATGTTTTGAAAGAGAGGGTTTTAAGGTCTAAAAACCATTCAATATAGCTTTGGTCCAAAATGGGGTGTGAAGTTGAGATTTGTCTCTCTCCTTGCCGAAGAAACTGAACATTTCCCCTGCACACCTTTCTCCACCAAGTAAACCATCAGTAACGCCCAAGTCTTAAGGGCGGTCAAAAATGGGGTGTCTACAACAGAGTTTGCAGAGTGCCTTGGGCACTAGATTGACTTTTAGCATGGCTTACCATCCTCAGACTGATGGACAGTCCGAACGCAGTATTCAAATCCTTGAGGATATGCTTCGAGGCTGTGTCCTTGACTTTAAGGGGTCATGGGAGAGACACTTACCCTTAGTGGAGTTTGCCTACAATAATAGTTTCTAATCGAGTACTGGTATGGCACCATTTGAGGCCTTGTATGGCCAGCCGTGTAGATCTCCAGTGTGTTGGGCCGAGGTGGGTGATGCACCTTTGTTGGGCCCAGAGTTGGTGCGAGAAACGACGGAGAAAGTAGCACTTATTCGTAAGAGGTTGGTTACGGCCCAGAGTCGCCAAAAGAGTTATGCCGACTGTAGGAGGAGGCCTTTGTTGTTCGAGGTGGGTGATCACGTTTTTCTAAAAATATCACCTAGACAAGGTTTGATGAGGTTTGGGAAGAGTGAGAAGTTGTCCCCTCGCTTTATTGGCCCTTTCGAGATCCTTGAGCAAATTGGGGAGGATGTCTACCATTTAGCATTGCCGCCGCAACTCTCTGGAGTGCATGATGTGTTTCATGTTAGTATGCTTTGAAAATATGAACCGGATCCATCACATGTATTGGATTGGACCGACTTAGAGGTAGATGAGGATGCTTCATATGAGGAGAGACCGGTGAAGGTCTTGGATAGACGAGACCAAGTCTTGTGAGGCAAAACGATTCCCTTGGTCAAGGTATTCTGGAAACATCATGTAGTCGAGGAAGCCACTTGGGAACGTGAATTAGAGGTCCAAGAGAAATATCCAGACCTGTTTGTTAATGTTTGAGCATATGTTGGAAATTTGGTTTTGTTGATGAACTCTAAGAACATTGAATATGTTTTGGATTATGGAAGTATTGTAATTGTTGAATATGTCTCGAAAATGCAAGTTTAATTTAAGCATTGTATATGTTGAATGTGTTTTAGAAATGCAAATATGTTATTAACATTGAATATGTTATGGAGATATGAAATATGTGTATTAAGATTAGTTGAATTTCAAAGGGATGCATGTTGATAATGTATATTGGGCTATATTTGTAAAGTTTTTCTCTTGAGAAGTGATGGAACGACCGGTAGTGGATCATGTTGGTGAGTGTTGTATTGTATTCATATTGAAAATTGAAATAATCATGATTTTGAAACTTGTATAAAATTTCGGGGACAAAATTCTCTAAGGGGGGGAAGTTATAGCGATCCAGGTTTTTCCCCGACTTTTATTGTGTCCGGACTTGGGTTTCATGGTTGTATGTTATTGTCTATATCTTGTTTCCATCCTTTAATTCCTTGTATTTGAGTTTTGGGATGTGTTGGGCGAGTTTGGAACAGGTTGGTTGTGAGTTGGTACAAGTGGTTGCTACCCAGGTTTTGCCTTCTTCGCTTGAGCGAGGCTTTTTGCGCTCGAGCGAGCCCTGGGTATTTGCTTCTTCGCTCAAGCAAGAATTCTTGCGCTCAAGCGAGGATTGTGGGTTCTCAGGTTTCTTTTCAGACGCAACTTCCGCTCAAGCAAGCTTGCTTATGCTCGAGCAAGCCTTGTTTGGTGTTTCTCTTCGCTCGAGCGAAGCTTCTTGCGCTCGAGCGTCCGTTTGCGTCTCATTGAGACCTGAAGGTTAATATTCTTCACTCGAGCGAGCCCCGTGTTATTCGTTCCTTCGCTCGAGCGAGCATTCTTGCGCTCGAGCGTGCGTCTACGTTGGTTGCAGACCTGAAGCTTCTCATTGTTCACTCGAGCGACACTTATTGCACTTGAGCGAGGTCCTTGTTGTGTCTGGTTGCTTGAGCGAGGTCCTTGTTGTGTCTGGTTGCTCAAGCAACACCTCCTTCGTTCGAACAAGCCTCGCATATATCAGTTCGCAGCAGAGATGAAATACACCATTTTTGAACCTCTTCCTTCTTCAAAACCCTAGATCGACAACCTCTCTCTCTACAAATACACCATGTTCTAGAGGTTTTCTACCCTACTCCCTTTGTTAAAAAGCTAGAGTTTTGCGTGGGCTATCTTTTGATCCAAAAAAGTTTGAATTTGGAGCATCTTGGGTTTCCTTCTTCTTCTCCTTTGAGCTTCTCCATTTGAGGTAGGGATAATCTACTCCTTCATATGAGTTTTGACATGAATGTTGGTCATTTTGTATAAATGGTGGGATTTGGAAATTTTGGGTAAGGTTAGGGTTTGAATTTGAATGTTTAAAAGAGAGGTTTCCTATTATTGGGTTCCACATGTGTGGGGAGGTCTTGGAAATGGGGTTGTTTGCGTGTAATGGGTGAGATTTGACCTTGGGAACTATATTTGAGAAAAGAGGGAAAATACCCTAATTTGAATTATATAAGTTATTTGTATAAATAATGAAAACAATGTGGAAATATGAAATTGATTTGAAAATCATGAAATTGAAGGAAATTGTGATTAAATGGTGTAGTTGGATTGATGAATCACTCACCTATGGAAAATGAGATAAATTATCTGTTGAGGAATTTATTTATCTATTTTGGGCTATCAGTGGAGGTTAGCCATGATTGTTGTAGAAACTGCATGATGATTAGGTGAATTGAAACTAATCAATTGGATTATGTCATTGAATATGACGATTGGATATAAACATTGAATATGTGATTGAATTGGTCATTGTATATGATAACGTATTTAAATACATTGCATATGTATCTTGTTTGGGAGGAGATTGGGGATGTACTCCATTGTGTAGGAGGAGATAGGGAATGGACTCCATTGATAATTAAGTTGGCCAGAGTGTCCAGGATGAAAGTCCCGAAATCTATGTATATGGGTGTCGGTTCCCTCGGACATAGTTCCGTAAAATGGCAAAGAAGTAGAAGTGTTGAATTGATGAATACATTGAATTATGAACCATTAAGTCGTAGTCTCATGTTGGTTCTTTTGATAAATTATAAATGTGATCAATCTATCTTATCCGAAACGAAAGAATGGAAGTGAGTTGGGACAATAGTTATCTATGTGGAATGAACTTGAGAAGAAGATGTATTGGTTAAGAGTGTCTCACATTTATCTGATGCTAATGTTTTAGTTATTTCTCATATAATGTTTAGCATATCTCTACTAGGCATTGGCTCACCCTACTTGGGACACCATTTTTCAGGTACAGGTGATATGCCGACTCCAAGGTCTTAGCTTGGGAGGTTTAGGAGTTGAAGACTCCTTTTTGATATTTTGTTTTGATATTAAATGTATATTCAAGCCAAGGGTTTTATATGTATAGAGTTAGGACTCTTCTTTTGTTGCAACAAAGTGATGGCTTGGAAAGATGTGAGCCCACAGGGCATTTATTTTGTTGCTAACATGTAATATCGTTTGTAAAGAAGACTTTGATGAATGAAAATATAATATCTCTTCTATATTTATGGATTACATGAATGGTTGTCTTGTACTGTATTTTGAGGGTGTTACAAACAATATCTTGTGCAATCATCGATAAATGTTATGAAATACCTTTTGCCTCCTCTAGTTTGAACAAATTTAAGATCACATATATCTGTATGAATTAATTCTAGAGGTTCAGTTTTTCTTTCAACCGATTTAAATAGAGCCGTAGTTAGTTTCGCTTCTACACAAATTTCACATTTATGATTAGGATCAATTTCAAACTTTGGTATATAATCCAAACCAATTAATCTACACAAAGCATCAAAATTCACATGTTCTAAATACCCTGCCATAAATTTGACTCAAGAATATAAGCAAAAGATGTGTTATTTTTATTAATAGCAACGTTTGGTACAACCGTCATTACATTTAATTTGAAGAGACCATCACTCATGTATCCCTTACCAACATACATACCACTCTTTGATAATACAAATTTATCAGACTCAAATACAAGCCTAAAACCATTTTTACTTAACAAAGAGCCAGAAACCAAATTCTTCCAGATGTTAGGTACATACAGTACGTTGTTGAGGGTAAGTTTCTTTCCTGATGTCATCTTCAAGATCACCTTTCCTTGTCCAACCACAATAGAAGTAGAAGAATTTCTCATGAAAAATTGTTCACCATTTGCAGTCTCATTGTAGGTAGTGAACATCTTCTTATCCGCACATATGTAACAAGTTGCTCCAGTGTCAACCCACTACTCCTTAGGATTTCCAACCAAATTAGCCTCAGACACCATAATAGAGAGATTGATGTCATTTACCCCGTCAGAGATGTAATCTAATTCTGTCACATTGGCTTGATTGGTGGTCTTCTTGCTTGTACTTTTGCAATCCTTCTTAGGGCGGTGGCAGTCAGAAGCTCGATGTCCAGTCTTGCCACAGTTATAGCATTTTCCTTTGAACTTCTTATTGCCATTATTGTCGCCTTGTTTAGGACCATCTCCAGTAAACTTCCTCTTTTTGTTATGTGGTTTGTGAACTTGTTCAACTACATTCGCCTTGGACTCAATGGGATTTTTCTCATTCCTCTTTTCAGCCTTTCGGTTATATTCCTCAATTCTCAATCTTACAATCAATTCATCCATGGTCATCTCCTTGCGTTTATGTTTTAAATAATTTTTGAAATCTTTCTAAGCCGGTGGTAACGTTTCCACTAGAGCAGCGACTTGGAAAGACTCGCTAAGAGACATACCTTCTGAATGAATATCATGCAAAATTATTTGAAAATTTTGAACTTGAGAAATTACCGTTTGGGAGTCTACCATAACAAAGTCCAAAAATTTACCAATAACAAATTTTTTCGTGCCGACATCCTCTGTCTTGTATTTCTTCTCTAAAGAATCCCATAATTGTTTTGTAAACATTATACAGCATGTTATCAAGGCCATTGAGGATGTAGTTTCTGCATAGGAAATCTGAATGTTTCCAAGCATCTACAGCAGCAACAATCACTTTCACCCTCTTTAAGTACTGGAGCCTCTTTACGGAGAAATTGGGCCAAATTTAGAGTTGTAAGATAGAACAGCATCTTCTACTGCCATCTCTTAAATTCAATACCGTTAAATTTTTTCGGTTTTTCTCCATGATTTATTGGTACTTGAACATGGTTCTGGATAGGGACCGGAGTTAGTGTAACAATTGGAGTACCACTTCCAGTTGCAAATTCAGTTGTAGTAGCCATAATATCTTATTACAAAAATCAGAAAAAATCAAAACACAAATTAATTTTCTAGTTACTAAAACCAGAAAATAAATTTTAACACAAAATAATTTTATTTTTCTTGTTACTTATCGGAATATTAGGAACAAATATCAGAATTCGTTTCGTTGGGCGGATCAGGCTTTAGGGAAGTATGTAGAGGGGAAGTAGAAGTGGGGACGGTAGGGAAGTTTATCGAAGATCCTTGGGAGTGGGGCGGTTTAGTAGAAACCAGGCAGTTTGGTTTCGCCTCTCAAAACTCATTCAACTTAAACTAGAAAAATAAAATACCAAAATAATTTTCTGTAACACAAATTAATATTCTACAATTGTTAATGGCCCCAGTATATTACTACTAGTTGTCAAAGAAAATAGACAATATATTACTACTATCTGTCAAACAGTATATTACTACTATTTGTTTTCCAACCAGAATATCACTTTTGTGAAAACACAGAAAATTAAATACAATGAAGACACCAAAAAATAGTCTGTCTTAAGATTGTTAGACAATCTTCACTGTATTTAAATTAATAAATTCTGTTTGTGTACTAAACAACAAACAGATTACAAAAGAAACAAAGGAAATAAGAGAAATTGTTTGATTATAAAAATCAAACCAATAAATAAAAATAAATAAATAAAAAAGATTTTTATTTTGTTACAAAAAATAAAATTAAAATCTGATTTAAATAATTAAAAACAAACAGAAAATAAATTAACTTACTTGATTAATTTCTTGAACAATATTCTGATCAAGTCCAGTGTTTGACACTGTGTCCTTAAGACTGATTTGTCCTCTCCACGGTGCTTTCAGAATATGGACGTTTATCTCCCAGGATAAAATGATTAATCAACGAAAAAATAGCAGCACTACAAATTTTTCGTACAATGAACACACAAAATGTTTATACTCTTTCTCAGAAGGAAAATAATGAGCAAAAATACAGAGAAGGTAGACAATATTTAGGACGAAATTATTAAATGAAAATATCAAATAAGGGCTTCCTATTTATAGATGGATTGGTGGCTGTTGGTTTTGAATTAAACAGGTGCAAACCTGTTTTGAACATGTATGAAACCTGTTTGGTTTTGAATGAACAGATTTAAATCTATTTGGTTCAAAACTCAAACAGATAAAACTGTTTAGGGTTTAAATCTAGACAGTTTCGGATCTGTTGGCCAATGAACCTGTACAAAACAAATTCTAAAGAGGTGCAAACCAAAATTTGAATTTTATTTTTAACCAGAATTTAAAATAAAAACGAACATATTTTATTTATAAATAAATAAAATAAAATTCAAATGATTTTGGCCTAAAAAGATTATTATTGAGCCAAACAAGCCCAACCCAACCTCACACCTGCGCCCAAGCCTAGTCCACCCAATCGACTGGATAGACGGCAGCGTGCGCGTGGTTATTTTTTGGGTCCAATGGGTCTAGCCCATTTTGTCCATAACCTCACTCTCTACAAAACTTGGTTGCCCCTTAGGGCCTACCCCAAGTTCCAACTCCAAGCCTTATAAACCCATTCAAAACTTCCCACCAAATCAATGTCGGACAAACCATTTTTCAAACCTTTAAGGATTTTCCACCAAAACTCCATTTCCATGTAGCACACTTTGGCTTCAATTTTCCATTCACCCGATAATAGTTTTGAGCAACCAAATATACCACGTGAATCACAACGCGGCATAGAACGCGTTGCCACTTAGACCCGTCAACTTTGGCGCACGGGTCCCACCAAAAAAATAGAACAAGTTAGGAAAAAATTCTGTTTTCCAGAATTTTTCGCAACCATTTCAACAAATCTTACCCACCATGGACCATACATACTCAGGTATTGAATATTTATATTGATTCACAAAGTTAAAATATCTACTATTTATACTTAAAATTATGGTTCGTAATTAATTTTAAGTATGAACTATTTCTATGCGTAGGATATGTACTTTGCAAATATTCCATTTACAACTATGTTGCAAAATGTCAATGTTGTAAACCAATTTAATCAGGTAAATATTGACATAATTCATTTATTTATTTGGATGCCTTTATTTGTTAATATTATTATATGCATTTATTGTTCTTTCAACGAAGGCTTAATTTGTATAATATTTTTAAGAAAAATGCTTCAGACCTCTAAATTGTGAGCTCTAGAAGAGCTCTAACCTGTGGGCCCCACTGTATAATTTGATGTTTTTGCCTTTGTTTTGGTTTTTTTTTTAAGTTGCCACGTCATTAGTGCTCTTATTAGAGCTCTATTATTAGAGCTCTTAATCACCACCCTATTTTTAATATGTTGTTTAGAAAATGATAGTCACACAGAAAAGCTACAAAAGTAAGATGAGAGCTGCACAGAAGGGGTTCAGAGACTTACACAAAGCCAATACTTTGAAGGTGGCTAGTGCTCGAATAATGATATTTTGGAAGTTTGCTCAAGAAGGAATTTCAAACATAGTTTCTAGGGAAAGACAAAATTTTAATTTAAGTTATGTTTTTTGTGTTTTTTTTTCCCTGCATTTATGTAATGGAGCTTTATATATTACAATGGTTATTTCTTTATAAGATTATAGATGAAACAACCGTGCTAGGGAGCTCGAAAACGAGCTCCCCCGAATTCCCTTAATTTCTTTTTTTTTTTCAGCAGAAGGAAGAAGAAGATGGAGGGGGAGGAGGAGGAGGAGGAGGAGGAGGAGGAAGGAGGGGACTGGAGGGGGCCATCAGCAGAGGTGGGGCTGCGACGGCGGGGCTGCGGCAGGGCTGCGGCGGGACATGGCTGGGGTGGTCGACGATCGGCGGCTGGGGTGGGCGACGATCGGCGGCTGGCGGGGCGACGATCGGCGGCTCTCTCTCCCTCCCTCCCTCTGCTTCTCTCTCTCTCTCTCTCTCTCTCTCTCTCTCTCTCTCTCTCTCTCTCTTCTCTCTTCCCCTCTGCGTTTGAGCTGGAAATGAAAAAAAAAAAAAAATCCCCAAAACGACGTCGTTTTGGCGATTAGGGGGGGCCAAATTCAAGCTCTCAAACATTATTCTAGATGAAAAGACTGGCTAAATTTCATTTTTTAATTTTTGGTCGTGGTAGTGAATTTTTTGATGAAAAATTTTAGATATATATTTAACAAATTGAGATGACATTCATTAATAAAAAAAAATTAAAAAAGTGAAATGTAACTCAATAAACTAACATGATAGGTTTTATATCAGTTTGTGAAGAAAAGTTTTAGCCCTTGTTTGGTTTGTTTTTGAGAAACAAATTTTGAAAAACAATTTCTAAAATTTTGTTTGGTTTAGTGATTTTGGAAAAAAAATTTCAAAATCACTTTCTATCTCCTATACATCAATCAATCACTTTTTCTCTCTCCTCTCTCCTTCTCAATCACTTTTTCTCTCACACACATCTACTCAATTACAACAAAATATCAAATTATCCCAAACTCCCATACTCTAAAACTATTTTCAAAATATACAACCAAACAAACGAAAAAAATTTCTAAACTTTTTTCCCAAAATTTTTTTTGAAACTTTATCTCTCAAAACCAAACCAAACCAAACATACACTTAATTTTTAACATGATAGGTTTTGCTTTAATTTGGTATAAAAGGGATAGATGTGTTTGGTGTTGTAGGTTTTTGTTAGATTAACAATTTTTTAGTGGATTGAGCCCTCGCTTGACAATATCACTTTTTAACTTAAAAGTCAAAAAATCATTAAAAAAATTAAAAAGTTAATAACTTATACCAAAAAATCAAATATTTCATTTTCACTTTACTTTTTGTACATCTTTTCATAAAAAATCAAAAAGTCATCATAAACATATTAATTTTTTTATCTCATATTTTAATTAAAAAATTAAAAAATTATTAAAATAACATATTCCCCAACGAGACATGAGTACTGAGCTTTTTTCACAAGCTTACTGTTATTGTAATTGGGAAGGAGTCTCTCCCTTCTATAATTGAGAAAATCTCTTACTCTTTCCATCATTGTTGTAAATAAGAAAATTTGTCCTGTAATTTTTTTTTAACAAATACAGTAAATACATAATAAAATATTTTCTATAAGAAAAAATTCTCAATTTCTCCTCTTTACAAATTTTAATGTTAATTTTCATGGTGCCAGTCTGTGACATGCCAGCCACATGGAACAACCAAGAAAGTTTATTTGTTAAACAATTTAGGCTCCGTTTGGTAAGACTTTTTAACTGTGATTTGAAAATATGAGTTATATATTGAGTTTATATATTTTGAAATTATGATTTGAGTATAGAAAATTTATTTGGTTATAATTTTTAAATAGAGTGTTGAATTGAGTTTTGAATTAAGTGTGAAATTGAGTTTTGAAAGTTTGATTTGACATATAAAATAAGAAAATTTATTTGGTTATGAGTTTTGAAAAGAATTTTCAAAATTTAATTCAAATTGTTATAACTCATAACAAAACACACTACTTTCACACTATTGAAAATTCTGATAACCACTCATAACCAAACTCTTTTTAAAATTTAATTAAAAAAATTTATTATTAACATAAAATAACATTAATCAATTTTTTAATTGAAAATACTACAAAGGAAATAATTTTTTTTCAAAATAAATATTCAAAAAATTTAAATCATAATATTTAAATAATTTAAATAATCTAAAAAATTTAATAAGTAAAAAATTTAAATAAATATTCAAAAAATTTAAATAATTTAAATATTCAAAAAAATTTAATAATTTAAAATTTTAATATTTTAAATTTAAAAACAACTCTACACTTAAATCGTAACGAAACACATAAAACAAAACTCAATTAAAAATTTATTTTTAAAACTCATAACCAAACACATAACTCGAAATTTCATACTACTTTCACAACTCTACACTCAAATCGTAACCAAATACATAAAAAAAAATTAAAATATTTAAAAATATTTTTATAAAATAGAGTTTGAATTTATTTTTATAAAATATTTTAAAATTTAAAAAATTAAAATCGTAATATTTAAAAATTAAAATATTTAAAAATATTCAAAAAATTAAAAAATTAAAAAAATCGTAACATATTTAAATATTTAAAATATTTAAAAAATTAAAATATTAATTTGAATTAAGTTCTGAAAAAAGTTTTAAATTATGTGTTTAGTTATGAGTTTTGAAAAGTAATGATTATGTTTTGAATTGAGTTTTGAGAAATGAATATAGAATTACGATTTGAAAACTCAAAACAAACATTACACTCAAATCAATGGATGAAACTATAATTTAAGAGGTTTACCAAACAGAGCCTTAGCCTTTGTTTTGCAACAGTGTTCAAGTAAGTTTATTTGTTAAAAAAATTTGAATAAAGCTTAAGACCCCCAGTGGGAGTACTGGGGGTCACCCCTGATTGGCCAAAAAAAACTTTCTTTTTTTTTTTTTTTTTTTGGTTTCAGCCACTGGCAGAGCGCCATGTGGCGCTGGGGTCACTGGGGGTCTGAATCACGGCTGAAAAAATTTATCCTGTTTGGAACTTTGGAATTTTACAGAATTTAATAAGTTTTACATTTAAAAATATAATTTGAGATGTTTGCAATGAATTGAATTTAAAATACTAGATCTGGAGGAATTTAAAAATAAAAATAAAAATAAAAATAAATAAAAAAAAAGGGTCTCTGCAATTCCTTTCGAAAATTTTCAACATTAATAAAATTTAATAAGTAATCATATATAAAATTATAAATTAAAAAAATGGTACAAAATTACAAATCACCAATATAGAATAATGTGACAGATTTAAATTCATTCATTTGAAATTCCTTTCTAATTCTTTGTTAAACCAAACAAAACAAAATATCATGAAGATAATTATGAAAGATTCTTTACTTTTGGTTTACACATGCAATAAAATACCACACACTAATCAAAGGATAAAAAATTTCATAATGCATTTCATAATTTTTTTTCATAATCCCTAGCATTACTCAATTATTTTCTTCTAACATTATTTAGTTACAAAACAAAAAGAGGAATACCTTATCTTTTTTTCATTTTGAAATCTTACATCTAAAATGGCGGTGGTGATAATAGGTTGTTTTGTCCAAGAAGTTGAGGATCTTGGGGCACGGTTATGGTAGTGGTTTCTGCAAACATGCTCTCTGTGCGAAGCAGTGGAATTGGCGTTGCAATGTTGCCGACAATGGAGGTCGGTGGTGCCGCTAGCCATGAACAATTTTAGAGAGAGAAAGTGATAAAGAAAAAGTGAACATGAACAATTGTAGAGAGAGAGTAGGGGGATAGAATGTGAGAACAAAAGGTGAGAGATGATCATAGTTTCATTGGTTCCCTTTTGATGGCAAAATTTCAAATTTTGATTTTTGAAATCTGAAGCGGCAATTTGAAACATTAGAAAATGGTTTCTGCTATTAAAAGTTAACATCCGTTAACGAAGTTTGAGACCTTAAGATGGAAAAATAATACTATATGCATCAATTAATATATTAATTAGTGTATCAATTGATGATGTGACATAATTTAAGAGATTTTTAATATTTATAATGTTATTAATGAGTGGGGTCAATAATAATATTATAACTAATGTGGGTATATTAGTTAATATACTAATTGATGTATGTAACACTACTCTAAGATAGAATACTAACAGGATAGTCAAACTGTCAAAATGCTTGAATGGCACATTAAGATTGGCTGGAAGCACCACGTAAGAGATACCGTGGAGTTTCGGGAATACTGAATGCAGCAATGTTAGGTATCATAAAAAACTTTTCATAAAAATAATCATAAAAGTTTTGTGACCCTTAGATTACACCTAGAATAAAGTACCACACACTAATCAAGATAATTCAAGGATTATAACTCTTTCATGATCATTTTCATGAAAAAAATTTCATGATCCCTAACTTTTCTCTACTGAATAAAACAACAAGAGTAGGAGTATTTAAAATGTACCAATCCAATTTCCACTTTACTTATTTACAAGAACTAATATATAATTTACCCTTATTTTTCCATCAAATTATTTGTCCATCAAATTTGTGTAAACAGTTGGTGGAAAACTTAATCTAAAATGTACCAATCCAATTTCCACTTTAATTATTTTTTTTCATCAAATATTTTTAAAAAATTTAAGTTTATCTATAAAAAAAAAAAATCCATTTTAATCATTCATCTCCAATTTTTACTCATTTTAAAATTTTATCAAATTTAAGTAATAGTAGTTATAAATCATTAATTTTGAATTTTACGTGTTGCAAGGTAATGAAATAAAATGGACTCAAAATTTTGTTCAATGCAAGAATGGACAGGAAAAGAAAATATAGAAGAACATAGTAAATTGCCTTTTTTGCTTGCAAGTGTAATTTCGAAGACAGAGAGAGTTCCATAATTCACACACACACAGCTTTTAGCATAAATATTTCAGAAATCAAAATCATCTTGATTTGGCTTGGGTGAAGTCAACAAAGCAGTATAAAGCCTAAGCCTGTCCTCCCCTAATGAAGAACACCTCGACAATGGTCTTCTGGGCCTAATAAACGATAAAGAAGTGAGAGTCAATCTATGTTTATACCTCCTCCATGCCAACTGAATTGCCACTGCTGCCCAAGTTCTCCATCCAGGCGAATAGTATCTCGCGCTCCTCTTCACTTTCTCGTTCACAAATGTGTATCGAAAATGTTGGGTCACATATTTCACGTCTTCGGCTTCTAATCCGAATGCCTCTGTGGTTTCGAGAGTGAGCAGTGTCGATGAAGACGGTGGAAGTCGTTCGACAAAGGGTCTTCGGAGACACCATGACAAAAGCTCGTCGCCGCTGAAGTTTCCAGGGCCTAACATGCAGCAGCTTTTCACACCGTCTCGGAGTACTTGGCTGCTTTGGAGATGACCCCTTACTACAAATAGCATTCTTTGAACTGGGTCACCTTCTCTGGTTATCTGCATTAAAAATGTCTATTATGAACACAAGTGTCCTAGTCAGGAATTCTCGAATGCACAGAATTTTGAAACACGTAAATTTCGAGAGGGACCAAGAAAATGTTAGGACAGAGGATTCCGTGCTTATAGAGTGCCCGCTATTCAAATTTCTTTAACAAATTTCATAATTTTTGAACTAAAATAGCACTACTCTTTAATAAATTTGTAAAGAAATTGAAACTTAAAATTCAACAATTGAAACTTACTGTTTCCCCCTTTGTGAATATGAGGGACTTCACGCGGTCACAGATATTCTCTAAGACGAGATTATCCATATGTTGAAACAGAGGTACCTGAAAATAGAGTTGGAAGTTACTTACTAAAACTCACACATTTATGTCCACCAATGTTTCCGAAACTTTTATTCATCCATCTGATAACTCTTACGTTGTGTTTGGTTGGAAAATTTGAAAATAAAAAAGAGAAAAGTATGTGAAATTAAGTAAAATATAAATATATTTTATTTATATTTCACCTACATTTTCTCTTTCTCTTTCCAAATTTCTTAACAAATTCCCCAATTAAATACAGCGTTACAATTATTGAATTATGTGAGAATTTTAAAAAATTAAAATCTCAAGATATAATTCAATAATTGTGAGTATTTTGAGATAAGAGAATTGAAGAATTTAAAAACAGAGAATCTTGTGCTCTAATTTCAAATCTTCTTGTTTTTGAGATGCCTATTGTCAAATATTATAAATTATGGTTAGGGAATTGGAGATTTTTCATAATCAATATTTTTGCTCTCTTATACTTAATGCACTTTCAATCATATAATGTGTAATCGAGCAGTTTAAAATGCAAACTATCTTATATATATGATCCTACGTCATAAATTATATATTCCAAAAATATATATGTATATTTTGTAAATTTGTGTTTTTTTTTTTTTTTTTGTGTTACCTGTCTAACCAAGTCTAAGCAGAGATGGTATTTGATGTCCCTCCTCAGGCCTTCAGGGAGGTTGCGGATCATCTCGCATTCATCAACACCGCGCATTGCGGCCCAACGCTGCCTTTCGTAATTACGGACTCTCTGCTTGAAAGGAGGAGGCAAGCGTCTCCTTCTCATCCACCACTCTATATTCCTCATCTTCAATTGCATTGCCTGTTTCTTTGATGTTGTTGCATGCAAAAACACCTGTATATATGTATAATGTATATTGTATTTCCATATCCATATTCACATTTAAGAGGTTGTTTGACACGGTTTATTTTATGTATGAAAAAATCTAAGAATATAGGAAATAATCATAAAATCAGACATAATCTTCTCACATAATATGTGTTCCATACCAATGTGAAATGATTGTATCTGATTCGATTATTGATTTTTATATTCACAAAAAATTGCTACACATACATAATTTTTATAGAAAGGAGAGGATAAATTAGATTTTTTGTCACTATAGTTTGACTCTAATTTCATTTTGGTTCCTATTAATATGACATTTTTTAATTCATTCATCTTATTTTGGTTCCTATTAATATAACATTTTTTAATTCATTCACTTTAAGCCAAAACATTTATTATTATGACTAATTATAAAAAAAAATATTAGTCTCATTATTCTAAATAAAAAAGAATTATTTGTGAATTATTTTTTTCATTCACAAAACACAGGGGCCTCCAAATGCGCCTCCGTTATTTTAGCCACAAAAGACAAAATAGGCTTTTTTAGTCACAAAAAACAAAACATCACATCCAATCCATAATCATTACACTCTTCTTTCACAAAAATAGTCAAAAAAGTCAAAAAGCTAAAAAGCTCTTCCCAAATCAAACTTTTAAGCCCAGACTAAAATAATCAAAAAAGTCAAAAAGTCAAAAAGCCAACCCACTTCCCAAACGGGGGCCAAACAAAAATATGGGCCTCGAGGACCATTATTATGTGATGATGCAGTGTACAAGAAGAGGACCAAAACATGAACCTCTCTTGGACTATTATTGTCCGGTGCCATTATTATCTGAACACGCTGTACAAGAGGACTTTTTTTGTTTTTTATTTTTTATTTTGTACTAAAAGTATGACAGTAACTGAAATAGTGGTCCATGTACATAGTGGCTTAACTTCCATAAGGATACAAAAAATGAAAAAATCGTCAACACAAACTTTTGGAGTAGTAATAGACAAAAGTAAATATTGCAAGGACAAGTCTTTAATGTGTTCAAAGTTGCACACAATATAATTATATCTCCACCAAGTCAATGCGATCTCAATCACTTACAATGTAACAAGACATGTTGAATGGTAAAAAATGATATCAACGCATGTGCACCGTTTTGGAATGTACATTCATTTTAGGACAAATTACAAACACCCCTCGAGATTTGGTAAAAATACAAATTCTTCCCTGAGGTTTGAGAAATCATATCCCGCCCATAACAAATTACTCCCTGAGGTTTTTATTTTCATACAGATTCCCCCCTAATTTCTCCTAATTTATTATGAAAATTTGACCCTCAAGGAGCGGGATGTAATTTCTCAAACCTCAGGGAGGAATCTGTATTTTCACCAAATTTCGAGAGGGTGTTTGTAATTTGCCCTTCATTTTATGTTGCATATCATGCACAATTATTTGGGATTGACATCATAGAATTTTCTAATTAGTCTTGATTCCAATCATTATTTATGAAAATGGAGTCACTGTTGCGCGGGACACAGCAATCACTGTTGTGTAGTCATATGAACTCATTTCGAGACTCATTTTTATGATCTAAATCGTTCATATTTTAGTATATATCAAGTATAATATGTTTGTCAAAAATTAAATTAATCAGATATCATTAACTCTTTTATCTACTCACATTTATATTCATTTTCATACTTTAAATTACAATTGTCATTTATTTTTCTAGATACAAATGCAATTTGATAAAATGGTTAACGATGTCCGATTAACTTGATTTTTTATAGATATATTATACTCAATATACTCTAAAATATGAACAATTTGCATTATTGAAAAGAATCTTGAAATGAACCCATATAATTGCACAGCAATGGCTGATAGAATTATGATAATGTCCCAACTACATCATTGTTCTTGACTTTCTATGGCTTTTGAATTATCTTCAGAGAAGTCATTTTTAGGTGCAATATTCTCTACTTTTGTGAGCATAAGTAAAATATATTTTGTGATTGGTTAAAACAGTATAATCTTCAATGTTAAATGAGGTCCGTCACATTTTAAATTGGATAAATTACTCTTTTAAAATATGTAGTTTGACTAATTTATTCTTATTTTTTTTAAATGTGCTGTATAGTTATTAAGTTTTATTTTTAACTTAAAAGGAAGGCACTAAATTAAAATTAGACTTAAAATATAGAAATTAAATTATTCAATTTAAAATAATAAAAATCAAAATAAAATTTAGATCAAATTACAGAAGTTAAATGTATAATTTACCTTTTTAATAGGACACACCAGGCAATTTTAATGAATGACAAAACTGTGTTTGTGAAAAAAAACAGTTTTCAAAGCTGATGGAAACTACAGGCCCGGCCCTGGCCATAGGCCCACAAGGCCATGGCTTAGGGCCCCTCAAAATAGGCCCAAAATAGGGGCCCCCTCCTATTTCAAGTTAATATAATATGTGAGGTAGGTTTTAAGTCCAAAACAAATTAAAAAAAAGTCCAAACTAATCTAATTTTTTTTAACCCATTAAAAGGCCAAATGTTAAGGCCCATCCCAACAATTTGAAAGGCCCCTTTTTGTTTGATAGCATGCACCAGCAGCCCAAGCCTTTCTTGGTATAGAATATACATATTGGTTTAATAATCAATTATGATTATTATATACACCAGCAGCCCACCAACCTAACAAAGCAAAGCAATGATTCAACAAAGCAGCAACACACACGGACGAAGCAACAAGCACAGGTAAATTTTTTTTTTTTTTCTTATTTAATTAATTAAATATTTATTTTATCTTTTGAGCAATTAATTATTATTATAATATTAGTATTTATATCATTAAGAAGAATTTATTTAAGTTTAATAGTTCACATCACATAATTTAAAAGTTTTGTATTTTGTTAAGTGGTGGTGCTCTTGTTTGAATTTTGATCTATAAAAATATTTGATCTCAGCACATCAAGCACGGGTAAATATTTTTTTTTCTATTCA
>CM069911.1:16603739-16756700 GCA_036172215.1 Camellia granthamiana
ATAAAAAATTTGAAAATACTCATCGATTCAAAAACAACTTCCTCACTTTCTCTTAAAACAATTTTCCTTGTGAAGACTCCGGATCATCTGTGACTAAATTATAAAGTTAATTCTAAAGTATTATTTATATGAGAAAATTACAATTTACCACCTTAACTAAATATATATATACAAGGTTCACATGTCATCTTTCCGCCCTATTTCGTAGTAAATAAAATGTTAACAGAAGGTGAAAGTTGAGATTGAAACAAATTAATGAGCAAAATGTAGCAATTTTTCAATTGAAGAGATAAAGTTGGTAGAGTTTTGGACAATGGGACAGGGAATGAGGAGGGATTCCACCCCATTTTCAACACGTTAATCACAGTTAAAAGAGATATTGTTTTTTTCACCCCAAGGCAAATTTCTACTCCACTTCTTATCAATGTATTATTCCTTTTGTGGAGGATGTAAGTGAAAAAGACCACAAGCATGTTAATATTGATTTGAAACAAAGTTTTAACTTTCAACTTTAAATAACAAGACAACCTCGAAAGGGATTTTTGATATATATATATTCTCTCTCTTGTATAAAAAAGTATGCGATTATTAGGATTTTGTATTCACCAAAACATGAGCACACGTTTATATTTTATTTTGGGAGGGTTGGAAAGAGAGTCGGGTTAAAATAACTTACTAAAAACAAAATTTTAAATAATCAATAAGATAAAATGTCACATTTAATTCATAATCATTTCATTTTTTGTCTTACAACTATCAAATCAACTACAAAAAGGCAACTAATTTCCCAAACACAACTATTTTAGACAAATTAAAATAATCAAAAAGTCAAATAACTAACTAAAATAACCAACTTCCCAAACCCAAAAGTCTAGTTAAATCAAAATAATGCATAATCTTTAAAGAAGCGGAAAAAAAAGAGAGAGAGACATAAGTAAGCTTACATGTGATGCGACAAAATATGCAATCATGTTGAGGGCGATCCCCCACCAAACGGTCCCGAATATGTAACCAGACAAGTTTTGCATGCGACGCAAGAGGCAAACCGAGTGGTAAATTTTAGGGAGATATTGGAAGAGAAACATGATTAAGAACACCGTCATCACAACAGTTGTTGATCCCCTTTCCAACAAAGCCGGAATAGCTACCCATAGTACTACCTGCATTGTGATCATATTGCTTTAGCATTATTCATTATCAAGTAAATCACGTTATCACATGACATATGTGGAGACAAGAATAAAATTTCATATAACCCTACCCAAAAACAAAAAGAAGTGGATTTAATGCTCGGACAAAGAAATTCTCTTTTGAAACATATCCCGAGGTTTTGATTATTGTTCTAGATATTTTGCATGATAAAAAAAATAAATAAAAATGAAACTTAGACAGGGGTTGACATTGTTGATGTTTTTTTTTTTTTTTTTTTTTTTTTTTTTTTTTTCAACATAGGCAAAAATATGAACCGGTCTACTATATTCGAGTGGTGATTCATCCCACTAATTTTTGGACCACTAATAGCTCTAATGAACTAAAAAAAACAAAAAAAAAACAAACAAACTCAAGCCAAAACATCACATCACTTTGGTGGGGGCCACTGTGCCACATCATTAGTGATGCTCTAGAGCTCCCAATTTAGTGCTCTAAAACATTATTCATTTTAAAATGAAAAGAATTTATACCACAATCCGTAGCAAGAACCTCCTAACCTCTGTGTAAAATTTATCAAATAAATGTTTTTAAATTGTGTTGTTTTCAAAATTTTGCCCAAATAATTAGTCAAGAAATTTTTTGGGGGTGTAATTTCAAAAATAAAAATAGTAACCAAAAAAGAAATGTAATGCCAAATAGACCATTATTCTTTCTTTCTTGTAATCATTTAATTGCACCAGACAGCCATTGGGAAAAGATTATCGACGTGAGAAAGAAAGTACAAACTCTCTTCCTATTACAACTCGCATTCCACAGAACCAAGAGTGCTAGTGCCACTACTTTGTGAAAACTACAATGTATAGGTTATCTATTTTCAGTATACAAACCAAAGACGTCCATCAATTTTTTCTTTCTTTCTTTCACAAGAAAGGATACATTCTTTTCTTTGGAGTTCCTTCCAAACCAATTCAATCCAAAAAACAAAAATAATAGATTAAATTTACCCATTATACCCCTTCTAAGGTTGAAGAAAAGACACAGTTTCATCACATGCTCACAGTGCAACGTATGCATATGCATACAATAACTGCAGTGCTGACTGCATTTGTCATCTCCTCAAACACTAGTGTACAAACCTCAAAGCAACTTCACCGTATCTGCCCAAATGTATCGAAATTTTGAACTTTCAACAGTGATATATCAATTGGTACTATCTAATATATATGGTATCACCGATATGAAAATTTTGAACTGATAATGATGATGATATCGTTGATCATGAACTTGATGTATAATTGCAATCATTAATGACTGATATTAAAATTCTCACCAAAAATATTAGGGATACAGAAATTAAATACAGAATGAATCACAAACGCTCACATCATTCTGTGTTTAATTTCTGTGTTAGTAGCAGTGCTTAATTCTGACCTGTGGAATAGGGAGGATGACAAAGAGATCAAAAATGAAACCCTTTTTTGCCTTCAAATAGCTAAGAGCCACCGTCCGAGGGCTCCCATTGTGTACTCGGCTTCCTTCTCCGCCACCACTGCCCGCCTCGTAGGACCGCTTGGTCATCTTGAGCTGCAGCCACATGTTCCACACGTGCAATGCGTCGGTCATGCACCGGAGAACGGTGACAGTGACGGCAAACCAGCCGTCAACAAAGAGGCACATGCACGTGTCGCTTATTGAGAGGGCGTAGAAGAAGAGAGGGTCCACGAAGAGCCCCGTGGCGCATACGAGGAGGAACACCCGATTCCATTCTCGGATCCAGGTGGCTCTCGGGTCCAAAACTCTACCCAGAGACCATCTTGTTCCGAGCCGAGGACCGCACGTGCCGTACATGGTTTTGCACTCTTGGGAATTCTCTTCCTCTCCATCTTCTACTACTTCATCTTCTTCTTCGTCGTCATCGCTGCTGTGATGGAAAGCTTGGGAAATTTCTTGCTCAGTTGCCATGGATACTCTTTGTGTATGATCTGATGTGTGTGGGAGAGAGGGAAGTTGGTGCGAGAGGGGTTTGGGTTGTTGTGAGGCAAGGAACATTAAGCACGGATTTTTAGGGGATGAATTGGAGCTGTCTTGAAAAAAACAAAAAGATGCACAATAATTTTTTTTTTTTTTTTTTTTTTTTTTTTTTTTTTTGAAACACATAAGGACGCACAATAATTGTAGAAGTTGAACTAGGGTGGTACAATAGACAAATTGTCTGAGTTTACCTGATTGCCCCTGCCGTTCAGATTTTGGAAGGAAGGGATTATTTGGGCCCGTGAAATTTATGGGTTGTTTGGGATGTTTTAAATAAGTGTAATTTTTGATTTTTTAGATTAAAAAATTGAGAAAAAAATATGGTTATTTGGGTTAATTTTTTGATTTTTTATAGAAAAATATGTATTAAAAATTTGTATAAATTAGTGTATAAGGGAAAATTAGGATTGGAAGTTGTGCAGCCGTAATTTTTAACTTTTGGTAAATAGTGATAACTTTTTAACTTTTTTAGTAATTTTTTGACTTTTTGACAAATTGCCAAACTTGGCCTTATTATGAATTTCGCTTTGATTATTGGACCATTTATTTTATTGAATATTTTATATGTTTATTTATATAAAAAATTAACTTAATTTAATAATGATAATTTACTCAATTTATCTCGTTTTTAATCAAAAAATTTTGTATTTTTAAAAATAAATCATATATTTTTTGGTTAAAAACTCGATGATTAAATAAGTTACAATTATCAAATCGATTTAATTTTTTGTGTAGATGAAATACACAAAATATTTGATAAAATAAACGATTCGAATCATCGAAACGAAATTTGTGGTGAACTCTAAGAATCCAAACAAAGCCCTTTAATTCAAAATCTGGATTTGTCCTTTTGTAATTATTAATACTTACCATCATTTCATATTTGGATGAATTTCATTTTTATTTTCTAAGTTATTATTATTTTTTGTCATTTCATATCAAAATTATTAATTTCATTTATTTAATTTTTAGAATTTTTTATTCCAACTCAGGTAGTCTCATTGAAAATTATTGTCCGGGTCAGCATCTCTTGAAGGTGAAAAATCATTCAATTATTTAAAAAACTTAAGGGGAGAATGGAAAGGAGGACAATGAGGTAAGGGGTGAAGAAAATATAGATTCGTTTATAGGGTATATGATATCTAATATAGAGGTGATTAAAAAGATGAGTGTTTAATTATATGATTTAAATTGTAAAAATAATTTTGTCTATTAGATTAATATTTTATCGTTATTTATTAGGATAAATGTCTATATGCATCAATTAGTATATTAACTAGTGTATTAAGAGATGATATGACATAATTTTAGAGGTTTTAAAAATTTGTAATTTGTACAATGGGTGGGGTCAATAATAATGTCATAATACTAGTTAGTACACTAGTTAGTATACTAATTGGTACATGCAACACCACCAATAATTATATGAATTGAATGAAAAATTCAATCACTTAAATTGATGATACATAATTATGATTCACTCTATTTCTAAGTATCATTCTAGATTGACAACTTGGTGGATTTTGGGGTTTGGGATTTGTTTATTTGGTATTTTTTTGTAGCCTTATTTTTATCATTAGTGAACTCTTTTTAAAAAATTTCAAAAAACTTTAGGCTTATAGATCAACTTGATGAGATAAATCAGAAAATTAAAAAGCCTAAACAAGTTTAAAAAAGACCCCAAAAAAATAAGTCAAAAATAGTGGAATTTTTTGCCTTTTCAAAGTTTTTTTTTTTTTTTTTTTTGAAATTTTGATTTTGATTTTTTTTTTACTTTTTAGATTCGTCTACATAAAAGTAAAAAATTATAACATAATTTTGAAAAAAAAAATATTAAAAACAAAAAAAAAATCAAATATATATGTATAACTTTTTTAGCCAATAAGCCAACTTCTCAAACACCCAAGTGTTTTTAAGTTCAAAGGAACCTAATCAAATGCTATTAAGATGTCGTGACTGTAATGGAAGAGCAAGTTCGAAAATTTTATAATAATAAAAAAAGGATGTTGAGAATCATGCAGCAAATGTTGGTGTGGCATAAAAATGGGTGGCTATAACACTTTATTGTTTGAAAAATAGAATCTCAAACATGATTTTAAGTTTCAAATATTGTTTTGTGTTTTGAAAACAAAACTTAAAACCATCTCGGATTTAAAAATTAAATTTTATATAACTTGTATTTTAAAAATAAATTTTATAATAATTCAATTTAAAAACTTGTCCTTTCTTGCTATAACATTTCTGCTCCGGGAGCATCTCGGATTTTCATTGCTAAATAAAATGGTAGTTTGTCTCAAATAAAAAAAGACAAGCAATCCAGTTAGCCAACTCCTAAAAAATCAAATAAATAAATGAACTTTGCCAAAGCTACATCTCAACGTTCACAATAAATATTAATAATTTGCAAAAGACTTAAAAGTTATTGAAATTTTAATGATCAACTAGGGCAGTAAGAAAAGTGATGCTAAAAGGAGTGATTATTTTATGATTATTCAACAAGATTCAATTTGTGAGAAAGTATTCATGCCCTAAAATTAGCCCTTTTTTTCTCCCTCTCTTTCTATTTTTTTTCCCCCTTTTTTTTAAGGGAAGTTATCAATAGATTCTAATAATTTGACTTAATTCCCATCAAGTTCTATTGAAAATAGGTTCTGATAAAATCGTCGCTAAAAATATTTTTTGTAACGAGAAATTGCATATGTTGCTAAAAATCGGCAATTAGTGACTTTTTTGTAACAGCTTTTTTTATAAATTATCGCTAAAAACTTATAATTAGTGACGTATTTCTGTGACCAATTTTTTAAACTATCACTAAAAATTAAAAAATAGTAACCTTCTTTGTAATATTTTTTTAAACTGTCACTAAAACTTATAATTAGTGACATTTTTTTAACAATATTTTCAAACTATCTCTAAAAAGTAACAATTATTGACCTCTTCTTAATAGTATTTAATGAAAAATGTCATTAATTATCAAATGACAAATTAAACAATAAATTTACCTATATAAGTCCCTTTTCTTTTTTTTTATGCTTTTAGTCAATACTACAGCAAAGGCCTTTTATGAATGGATAAAATTAAAATGTCATAACTTACTAGAAATAAAATAAACAAAAATGTTTGGGACCTCTAAAGTTTGAGACTCTCATAATTTCTAAATGATGTAAATCAATCATGTGTTTTTATTTTTTGTTTTTTTTTTTTTTTTTTTTTGTGGATCAATCACGATTAAATAGAGATTATAAAAATTGAATTTTTTGAAAACATGTAACATTGTTGTAAATTAAAATATATGACTTCAATAATGGACTCGTGTGGGGGTTTTGATTTAATCACATATTTCATATCAAGGGATCCACCAAAAGGTGATGTAAATCCTATTTGCAGTCACATGGATCCCTTTTTAGTTTCCCAAAACAAGCAGAACGAATTAACCGAACTTGCTAGCCAAACATTAAGGCAATAACATGGATCTAGTCATATCATAAATAAAGAAGTAACCACATATCAAATTGAAATCAACAATTCTTAAGTGTGAATCCAACAACATTCCCATGGCTCGCAATGAATGCTGGCAACATGCTTTAACACAGGCTAGTCAAATGAAAATGTTGATTCTAATGATAGATTTATGAATAACGTGATGCTATACTAGTTAGTACAATAGTATAATAGATTGTGCATTTCACTAGTTTTTTTAAATTTCAGTCTTGAGATTGTACTCCACAAACGAAGTGTTTCACACATTAATATATTGGGTCCAACTTTTGATAGAAAAAAAATTTCAAATTATTTAAATCATTTGTCTCATAATTATAAACAAAAATGCACCAAACACTTTTACACAAATATCTCAAATGGAAAAAGTCATAAACACTCACAAATTACACCAAACAAAATAATTGCCGCACATCACATATATAATAGGAAAATGACTTTTCCCCCAAAATTCCCCCCACCCCCGAACAGCCCGAAAAACAGATAGAAGAGAAAGAGAGAGAGAAAGAGAAGAAAGGGAGAGAAGAGAGAAGAAGAGAGGAGAAGAGAAAAATGAGGGGAAGAGGGAATGGAGAGAGAGAGAGGGCCCCTCCGCTTCCGCTGATCGATAGCAGCTCGTCGGCCGATCGTCGCAGCTCGTCGCAGCCCCGCCTCCGCCTTTTCCTCCGCCTGCCGTCGCCTCTGCCTCTGACTCTTTCTTCTTCTTCTTCTCTTCTTCTTTCTTCTTCTCTTCTTCTTTCTTTCTTCTTCTTCTGATTTTTTGATTGAAAAAAAAAAATTCAAAATTCAAAATTTAAAATTCAAAATTCAAAACGACGAAACGACGTCATTTTGAGTTCGGGGGATTCGAGCTACGTAGCATAATTGTATATAATATTTACAATAAATCTACACTCAGTACTATCTTTTGAAATTATATTATCATCATCTCACGTGTCACATCCACATGAGCTCTATTAATGTTCAGCATCTATGAATATATCACATCAAATAATGAACCATACAGGTATAAAAATATGATAACTAATAACAATACTGTAAAAATTAAAAGATTATTTAGAATGATCTAAATAAGTGTACTTTGACTTTTTATATTAAAAAAAAAAAGTACGTAGAAAAATATAGAAGTAATGTAACTCAAAAAAAATAAAAGATATGCTAATATAAAGTACCCCAAACAAGCTCTAAGTAGATATGTGATGAAAAAGGGGTAATTTGGGAATATAAGAAAGAGGGTAGAAAGAAAAGAAAAAAAAAGAAGCAAATTAGGGCAAGAAGATGAGTATGAGAGTGGGGTAGGGTAGAGGAAAGGGAAGGTTGCGGAAGGGGAGGGGTCTCCATCTCTCTTCGGCAAATAAGTTCTAGCTACCGAGGTTCTATGCAGCTTCGTCTCTTTTGTTTGTTTGTTAATCAATCATCCTCCTTTTCGTTGTATATGTATTATATATCTCACACACTCACATCAAATCCCCTTCTAAAAAAAGCGACAATTGAATCGCCTTTATATATCCCCCACTTGAAACACTTCACTCTCCCACATTACAATCTCTTTTCTCACTACTACATTGGTTACAAACATCAACATCCCAACAAACAATTTCATTAATGAATGTAGGTACATACAGGATTTTTTATAAAATAAATATATATAATAATATAATTTTTTAAATTTTTCTTAATGTGTACTTTTTTGTGTTCTTTTATTTATTCATTTTAAATTAAAACAACCATTAAAAGTGACTTATTATTTTAAAGGGGTCACTGCCACAATATTATAATGGATTTTTTGTATGAAATTTTTATTTATAAATATTTTTTTATTAAAAAAATATTTATAGTTAATACTATTATAATAAATAAATAAATAATTTAAAATTTTAAAAATTCTCCAAGTGGCACCCTTTGGTCCGTCCCTATTGTACTCGACAACACGTCAACAAGAATTAACTATTTTTGAAGAAATTCAAAACGTAATTTTTAAGTAAAATTAATTTTATCTCCTTTGGCTATTTATTTCCACTCTTTTATAAATCAAATAATAAGGGTGTGTTTGGTAACGTTTACGTTTTCAGTTTATATTTACAAAAATTTTATAAACTGATTTTTGTTTATTTTTTGTTTATTTTTAGAAAAACATAAACTACAAACGCGTTTGGTAATTGACAAAATGTTTAAAAAAATTTAAAAATATAAAAAAGAGTGAGAAATGACAAGTGGCAGTAGAAGACGGTGGTGGAAAGTGGTGACGGTGGGTGATGGGTAGCTGGTGGTGGTGGGTGGTGGCGGGTGGGTGGTGGTGGTGGGTGGGTGAGTAACGGTGGCGGGTGGTAGCGAGTGGGTGATGGTGGTAGTGGTGGTGGCAGGTGGGTGGCGGATGGCCAGTGGTGGTGGCAGGTGGTGGGTGTTGGTGGCGGGTAGGTGGCGAGTGTGGTGGTGGTGGTGGGTGGGTGGGTGACGGTGGCGGATGGTGGGTGGTGGTGCCAGGTGGGTGGCAGATAGTGGGTGGTGGTGCCAGGTGGCGGACGGTGTGGGTGGTGGGTGGTGATGGTGGGTGGGTGGGTGACGGTAGCGGGTGGTGGGTGGTAGTGAGTGGGTGGTAGTGGTGGTGGTGGTGGCAGGTAGGTGGCGGGTAGGTGACGGGTGGTGGTGGTGGTGGTGGTGGTGGTGGTGGATGGGTGGGTGACGGTGGCGGGTGGTAGCGAGTGGGTGGTGGTGGTGGTGGTGGCGGGTGGTGGTGGCAGGTGGGTGGCGGATGGCGGGTGGTGGTGGCGAGGGGTGGGTGGTGATGGCGAGTAGGTGGTAGTGGGTAGGTGGGTGGGTGACGGTGGCGGGTGGTGGGTGGTGGTGCTAGGTGGGTGGCGGATAGTGGGTGGTGGTGAATGCTGGCGGGCGGGTGGGTGACGATGGCGGGTGGTGGGTGAGCGAGTGGATGGTAGTGGTGGTAGTGGCGGGTGGTGCGTCGTGGTGGCAGGTGGGTGGCGGGTAGGTGACTGGTGGTGGTGGTGGTGGTGGTGGTGGTGGTGGGTGGATGGGTGACGATGGCGGGTGGTAACGAGTGGGTGGTGGGTGGTGGCGGTGATGGCGAGGGGTGGGTGGTGGCGGGTGGCGGGTGGTGGTGGCAGGTGGGTGGTGAGTAGTGGTGGCAGGTGGTGGTGGAGGGTGGGTGGTGGAAAATGGTGGTGGGTGGTAGCTAGTGTTGGGTGGTAAAAAAAAAAACTGAAAACTCAAAATGGAAACACATTTTTTGTGTTTTCATTTTTTGGCCAAATTTATAAACTGAGACCACTGATTTATAAATCAAAAATTTTACCAAACAAGTTTTTATTTGAGTTTTTAAATTTTTTATAAATATAAACAGAAAACTGAAAACGTAAGTGTTACCAAACGGCACCTAAGTGATGTTAAGTTGGGATGAGCCAGTAGTGCTATGATGTAATTTTTCGCTCTACCTTATCCTTGATGTATTTTTTTGTTCATTAATAAAAAATTCTTTTCACTGATTAAAAATAAAATATAGCTAGTAATATTTGAGAAAAGGACCAAAAGTGTAGACTTTAAAAAAAAAAAAAAAAAAAAAAAAAGAGTCTAGCCACAAAGGGATAACCTCTCAGGCTAGACTTTAAGGAGTTGAGATCTCATAAGTTACCTTTAGGTGATTCTACATAGTAGAGTCACTCAACCATGTAGTGGTAAGTGGAGGACTTGCACATAATTAAGGATTCGAATCCATATTCCTGACATTGGGTACAGTTGACTTAGACCTAAAAAGTTTGCCGTATCAATCGTATGTGCTATCACATGAATGACTGACTCCGAAAAATAAAATAAAATTTGAAATCTCAAAATTTGTACTTCAAAATCTGTTGAGTTAGAAAGTATACACTTAGGTGTGTTTTGAAAAATTGGTTATTGATTTTTTTTTTTTTTTAATCTTTTTATGAATAAAAAATAATATAACCTAAAATAAATTAAAAATTAAAAATTTATTTTTAACCAACTCTCTAAAGTGGAAACTTTTTGCACTATGTTTGGGCAATTGGGATTAGACATACACTGATACATTGATGTATACTTTTCATCTGCCAATTGTTTTGAGGAAGCTCCACTCAACCACATGACACTTCTAGCCTCTGCTCCTTCTCATCTGTGAATTTTACATACTACAGTTTATTTGTTTTTGTCACGTCCACGTTTCACAGTATTTTTGTTAGTTACTGGAACTAAACTTGATCCGTTCTAATAATATTACTAACTCACTCTTATTAATTTAGAAGTTATTTAAAAATTTTATTTTGTAATTTAGATTTGACCTCTTATTATATAAATTTAATTTCTACCATACAATCATCCACTTAAAAAATTCTAAGAGAATAAATCTAGGTCCCTAAAGTTTTCCTGAATCTATTCTACTTCATTGTGTTAAGAGATTTATCTCACATCTTTTGTTTAAGTTATTCAAACAGAGTCTATATAGTTTGGGAATAAATTATAAATATATTTGATGAAATTTACTTAAAATACGATTTGTGTTACATCCAACTCTTTAAAATTTCAAATTTCATAATAAATAAAAGTAAATTAATCTTTTTAAACGATGTCAGAAATATGTTTTAATTAATAATTTTTTTAATTAATTTTATTATATAAAAAATTATGATAATAAAGTATTTATATTTTTTTAAATCATAAAAGACAATTTGTATTTTAAATAAATTTTAAGGGGTATATTTATAATTTATCCATAGATTAGAGACTTTTTCACTAAATAATATCAATTAATTTGAATTAAATTTCTAAGAAATACATATATGTATAATTAAACGTGAATAAATAAATCTAATTATTGTTATTTCGCTTTTGATTTTTTTTTTTTTTTTTAAAACATTCATCTTGAACTAGGAAAGGGTTTTTTTATTGAAAAATCTCATTTAGAGTCGTTCTAACCTAATAAATCCACTACGAAAAATTATAACCTAGTTAGTCCTATGTATTTATGCTTTTATCCCATGAGATTTTATTTTCCTAATTTGTATTATTTGTTGGACTATTATACCCTTATGTCTATTGTTGATATGTATTACATAGAAAAAAGATATATATATATTTTTTTTTGCTATCTCTATTTTGGTAGTTATTATTATTCACATTTTTCTTTTTGATCAATTTCATTTACATTTGTGATATTGTTTCATTGTGCTAGGGTTTGAAACTCTCTATTTGATAGAGTTTATACTACAAGAAAAGTGGGCTTAAAAGACGGAATTTTTTGTGACGGCAAAATGTAACTTTTTGAGACGGCACAACTTGCCGTCGCGAAAAATGAGAGTATTTGCGACGGCAGAAAATGCTGTTGCGAAAAAGGAAAGTATTTGTGACGACAGAAATTACTGTCGCAAAAAAAAAAAATAGTATTTGTGACGGCAGAGATTGTTGTCGCAAAAAAATAGAGTTTTTGCGATGGCACCAGCTGCAGTCGCAAAAAAAAAGAGTTTTTTGCAACTGTAATAGGTACCGTTGCAACAAAAAATATTGTGGCTTTGAGACGGCTTCATATATATATATAGTCACAAAAATTGTTTAAATAAATACAATGGTATTTTTCTGTCACAAAAAAAAAAAATTTAAAAATGACGTCGTCTTACTCTTTTGATATAATATTTCTCTTTTCACCTATTTTTTCATCTTCCTGTCTCTCTGTCTCTGTCTCTCTTCTCTTTCTCTCTCTCTCACTCATCACTCTTCTCTGTTTGTCTGTCTGTCTATCTGTCTATCTGTCTCTTTCTTTCTCTCTATGTCTCTGTCTCTGTCTCTGTCTCTGTCTCTCTTCTCTTTCTCTCTCTCACTCATCACTCTTCTTTGTTTGTCTGTCTGTCTCTCTCTCTGTGTCTCTCGCTCATCTCTCTTCTCTCTATTTCTCTCTTCTCTCTCTATCTGTCTTGTTCATCTCTCTCCTCTCTATCTCTCTTGCTTTCTCGCTTATCTCTCTCTCTCTCTCTTTGTCTATCTCTCGCTCATCTTTTGTTTCTCTCTTTTTCTCTCTCTCTCTTTGTCTATCTCTCGCTCATCTTTTGTTTCTCTCTTTTTCTCTCTCTCTCTATCTCTCTCTCTCATTCATCACTCTTATATCTCTCGTTCTCTCTCTGTTTGTCTGTCTGTTTGTCTCTCTCCCCCACTATGTTCACCTTGCTCACTTTCTCCCTCCCCTCTTCTCTATTTATCGAGCTCCCCCTCGATTTATCGATCCACTACAAGAAAATGCACTTTTAACGACCACTTTGTCTCTATCTCGCTCATCACTCTGTCTCTCTCTCTCTCTCTCTCTCTCTCTCTCTCTCTCTCTCTCTCTTCTATATGTCTCTCACTCATCTCTCTCTCTCTTTCACTACACATCTCCTCTACCACCTTCACTACTACTGCAAGTGCCATTCCACTACCACCACTGCTACCACTGTTGTCACTCCACCTCTACAACTACATTACTACCACCACCGCCACCACTCCACTACCACCACCACCACCACCACCACTAGCGCCACTACTACTACCATTACCTCTCCTTCACCACCGCCACTTCCATCTCCTCTACCACTACCACATCTTCACCACTAATCTCCTTCGCCACCACCACCACCACCACCATCACTTCTTATTCACCACCTTCACCACTATTGTTGCTCCCTCTCCTTTACCACAAAAAATTAGTTCATGATTTATAGTAACCAAAAAAAATGGGCCGCAAAAAAATATTTTTCATTGACCACAAAAAATTAACTTTATTTTAATAGAAAATATTTTTCATTAAAATATTACCCTTACTTCTACCAAATAAAAAATAATATAATTTTTTTTCATTAAAATAAAAATGGAACAAATAAATTTTTAATGAAAAATAAAAAATCAAAAAAAAATTCATTAACTATCAAAAAAATATATATATTTTAACCAAAAAAAAATGAAATTCTTTTCATTTTCCCGCAATTTCTATCTAAATTCCCCCCTTCATTCCTCCCCTTTTGTTTCTCACGATCTGAAATCCCCAATCCCTAACCTAACACTCCCTCGTCGTCGAGACTGGTTCCCAAGCCCGATCTCTCCCAAATCTTCTTCTTCATCTCCTCTCTCGATTCTTGGATTCACGTCCTCGAACAGATCGCCGAGGGCGATCTCAAATACCTTCTCAAATCCGATTTCATCAAACTCGTCTTCACCTTCGACAAACTCCAAACCTCCGATTTTTAACTTCTCCAAAATCAGTCTCACCAATCCCAATCTATTAACTCTCCTCTGCTTGAGGTCGAGGTAATATCGATTTCTCGCTCTATATATGCATATATGTGTGTGTGTGCGCGCGCGCACGCGCGCACATGAGAGGATTGAGATTTGTGGTGTTTGGTTTGTGAGCAAACTCAAATTTCTAATTTCAAGAGTTCTTCTATTTAGTTCTACGAATAAGCTCTACACTTCGAAAGTCGAAGACACTCTGAGAGCAAAACTTCGAGAACGAAATTCTAGGGTTTTTTCCTTACATTTCTGTCCGATTTCGAAATGCATAAGCTAGTAGGGTTATCAAGCATGAGGAGCTTGGATCAATTCAAGTCGTTGTCAGGATCTGTTTCAGGAGCAACCAAAACCTACTCGATTTCTTCACGGCCATCCTCAGATTCAGTTTCGTACGGTAAGTGTTCTTGTTCTTGTTCTTCATCTGAGAGACAGAGACAGAGACAGTAATTGTTGATCCAAAATGCATTCGAATCACTTGTTTCTCGAAGAACCTTTACGGATGGCTTCAATCCTCGAGCCTTCCAAGCTTGTATGTTACACAAATCCTACTGATCTCACTTCTATTCTCCTTACTACTCTAATTTACATGTTTCTTTGTGTTTATACTCCTTTTTTATGATCAATTTGAATTTGAATTTTTCAAATATTTTCATGCAGTTTTGCTACTTTTATTTTTTTTTTAAATATTAAATTTGCTAATTTAAAATGAACTAGGTCCTAAAAATCTCCAAGAGTCTGTGTTTGTTTGTGTTTTTTCTCTAAATTCGTACATGTACATACATACACACAAACACATAATTTATTTATTTATTATTTATTATCTGCCCAAGTAAGTTGTTTTTGAGAGTCTTCTTTGAGATAGCATAGCTTCTATGTGTACCTTGACCAACTATCTGCACAACTGATGTGATTAATTTTAATGATCATATGGTTTTTACGGGCACTTTTTTTGGATACAATATGAATATCAAGCAAATAGTGGTATTAATATCCTTGAATAAACAACGTAACTTTTTCAATATCTCTCTCTGCCTTGTTCTCCTTAGTGATGTATTCTTTCTTCTTCTTCCCTTTTTGTTTTCTTCTCTCCAATTGATCTCTTTTGATGTAATGTTCTTTAAGAATATAATTAACATTAAAGAGACCCCATCTCAGTTCCCAAGTCTGATTTTCTCCAATCTAACTTCCTTTATGAATTTCTTATTTGATTTTCTGTTTCAATCTATATGTATCGAAGCTTTGATTTACTGTTTTCAATTTGTTTGTGCATGTTGAATTAACAGATGTCATTTCCTGGTATTGTTGATTGTCTTGGTTCACAACTGTTGCAATGTCCACAAAAAAGTGGGGAAGGCTAGCGGGAGCCTCGTGCACTGGGATCCTTTATATTTTATTATTTATGTTTGGTTTCTTTGTCTCTGTTTTTCCTTTAGTTGCTATTTCTAATTTAAACTACAATGTCGCAGATCATGAGGGAAACACTTATCTATTTGTCACACCTTAACCACGAAGATACCGAAAAGCAAGTATTGGTTTACAATTGCCCTTATTGTTCACCTTTTTTACTGTGCTGCAATATCTCCTAGATAGATATATAATGGTTATACTCGTATGAATATGTATTCTCATGGCAATAGCATGAAAAGATGACACTGTATTGTTTGATCATGTTTTGGTTTTCTACCCTTATGTGGATATGCCTGGATATAGCAATAATATGATCAAACAAAACTCAAAATTATGTGGAGTTCAAATTATTGTAGGTTATTTACTCAGCAATTCGTGGTTATGCTTTTCAAGTAGGAAGTTGTGCGTTACTGTGCTCTTAATAGTGAATTTATCGGACTATGCCATCTAGTTACATGTAAATGTTTCTTTCCTTCCTGGGATGATATAGATGCTAAAGAAATTGAATAAACAACTGAGTGGCGAGGATTGGACATGGAACAACTTAAACACATTATGTTGGGCAATAGGATCTATATCTGGGTCCATGATGGGCACAGCCTTACATTCATCAATAGCTCATGTGAGTTGTCCTTTATTTACTTAATTTAAGTCCCTGCAGCTCTAGACTTAATCATAGTCGAAAGTATGTATAAATTTTATCTCATGGAAGTGTTTTTTTTTTTTTTTAAATGCACAGGCATTGTTTTATGGCCTGGCATCGGCTTCTTGGGTATGCACTCTTATATAATAAATGTGTAGTTAACATCAGTTTTGGAACTACATTCTGGGTAATTACATGTTCCACCGTTAAACTTCCTCCTAAAATTTCAATTTAGTCTCTCATTTTTAGTTGAGACGACCTACATCATTATTGTAATTTAGGTTCTAATTCCTTGTAAAAAAATACAAGAAAATTTATTTTCTCACGAAAGTTGCTATATGTTATAATTTTCTCTCAAAAAAATTATCTTAACCAAATACATACTAAAAAAATAAATTTTCATTTGACGTGTTGACTCCCCAAAATCACCAAACGGCGTCGGAGTAGCACGAAACTTGGCACACACGACTGCTTAGGCACGAGAGACTTGTGGGAGAAGACGGGACTCAAATCGGGTTCCCGGTTTGGGAGTTAGGCCAGATTTCACTCTAGGCAAACTAGTTTCTTAAGAAATTTAGAATTCGAGGTGTTAATACTCCAAAATCAGCAACCGACGTCGGAGTAGCCACGAAACTTGGCACACACGACCGCCTAGGCATGAGAGACTTGTGGAAGAAAACGAGACTCGAATCGAGTTCCCGATTTGGGAGTTTAAGCCGAATTTCACTCTAGGCAAACTAGTTCCTTAAGAAACTTGAATTCAAGGTGTTGACGCCCCAAAATCATCAAACGGCATCGGTTTAACACAAAACTTGGCACACACGACCGCCTAGGCACGAGAGACTTGTAGGAGAAAACAGGACTCCAATTGGGTTCTCGGTTTGGGAGTTAGAGCCGAATTTCTATCTAGCCAAAATTATTTACTTAATTATCTTTGTAATTATATAGTAGTTAATTTTTTATATTTTTTTGTAATTAAAATATTAACACATAATTATATTATCATTAATTATTTTTATTTTTTATTTTCAGATATTTCCCGAGTAGCAGTTTGCTTCTTGTGGAATGCAGGCGTGTGAAGATTGCGACTAACTTTTGTTTTTGTTATCCACAGAAGAATCATGAGGAAAACTTTTGTTTTTGATTTACGTTATTTTGAATTGTGAACAACATTATGTATTTAAACATTGTATATTGTCACGACCCAAACTCGCCCCTATGGGTTTAGCACCGTAACCGGCCAGTAATCCGTGATTACCGGAAGCGTGCTTAATAGTAATAACAGTAATACAGAGTACAGGGACTGGCGGAAGCCAAAACAATAAATGAAAGATGTCCAATGAGCTGTGACAGTCTATATGCAAAAAGACTTTTCATAACACATTCACATACGGAACAAAAGCAGTATGTACATACATCACATACAGGCATTCAGGTTAGGGACCCAATCCCTAACATAGCAGTACAGTAACAGTCTATACAGTAATACAAAACAGAGACAGAAGGGTGAACTAAGACACCCCCAACGAGCCTAAGCTTGAACACACTTGGAACCTCGCAGTGAGGCACGTTGGTTGGCTTGACAAAAAAGGAGTTTAACCCAACGCTCCTAGCTCCGATTTGGTGCCTGGACACCTACATATATATAAAAACAGTGAGCTAAAGTCTAGTGAATAACATATGCGTAAAGAGGTTAAGAATGAATGTCCTTTCAGTATTTAAAACAGTCATTTGAACAGTATATCAATTATTCGATCATAATAGTCATAAGTGGTACATCCAATAACAAACAGTACAGTAGGTCTTAACAGACCGAACAGTCAGTTGATGGCCATTATATCAGTAAACAGTAGTGGTTCCAACATGGGAACCGACAGAGATCTCTGTAACAGTAGCAGTAACAGTAAATTGCTATGGATGCCACGAATACAGTTCGCAAATCCGACAAACATTCATTCAGTAAGGAATATCATTTCAGAAAGCAGTACAGTTGGTCATTCAGAAAATATTCGTAATTGAGTTTATCTTTACAACATTGTTACTCACAGAGTTCTGGGCTATAGATAGGCTAGTGAGCGTCCTCGGATGCCAACCCTACAGTTACAGGATGAACACACACTAAGTTACACGTTTGGAAAATAATAACTTAGTCCCTATCTTAACTCGGTGTGGTTCTATAGCATTATCCTCATTAAGATGCCTTAAACTAGGCCTAGGAATGCCTAGGATAGAATGAGGATGCAAAGATACACTTTAAAACACTTTTCAAATTTTTGCTGAAATAGGGGTCCCGCTCGAGCGTGGCTTTCTCCGCTCGAGCGGACATGCAGACAAAAGAGCTACACTCGAGCGTGACTTTCCTCACTCGAGTGGACTGCAAAAGTACTGGATGCATGAAATTCACGCTCAACGGGCGCTCGACCCCCGCTCGAACGTGAGACACAAGTCCTCACTCGAGCGTGCATTCCCTCGCTCGAGCGGATTGTAAACACATGCAAAGTACTGGATACACGCATTTCACACTCGAGCGTTACTTTTCCTGCTCGAGCGGACTGCATGAACTCAGAGTGTACGCTCGAGCGTGGAGTTCCCCGCTCGAGCGTGGATCCAAAATCTGGAATTTCCAGATTTGTCTCCAAGCATGAAACTCAACATTTAAAGCATCAAATTCGATCCTTTTGGGCTAATTTTCTGGAAAACACTTTAAAACTCATAATATTATATGTTTCAAAGATCAATTTGCAAAATCAAAGCCCAAAGGAAGTTCAATTGAACTCATTTCCAAACAAAACTTCAAGAACATGATGTACATGCAACATGCATGAATTTAATCAACTTCAAAGCTTCTAATACAAGAACAAATGAGTCAATCCTTCCAAACACATGATGAATTCACGACCTACAACTAGAGTGTAGACATGCATGTAAGAATTTTCATGAAAACAACCTCAAAACTCAACAGTGTGTACATGCATGCATGCATGATTTAAGTTTCAATTCAACCTTTTGAACCAATTCTAGTCTCTAACACCAAACTTCCATGAAACATGCAAAATACAACTTAAATACAAGTTCAAGAAGATGATTCTCCTACCTTAGGTCCTCAATTTCAAGAATAGAAGCTCAATTATGCAATCTCTCTTCAATTCCTCTAAATTTCAAGCCAAGATTTCAAGATGAATCAATTCTCTCCCAAGACACACACACTCTCTCTCTCTCTCTCTCGGTTTTGGGTCTTGAATAATGGCTAAAGAGGTGCTAATGCTAACATATATGAGTCAACTAAATGATCCTAGAATAATCCACTAAGTGGCAAAAGAGTAATAAACTCATTTAATGTAATTCAACATTATTTAATCCAATTTAATCATACCAAATCAAATTTCAACTAAATTTACTATAAAATCACATTAATTCTAATTAACACAAAACATTAATCAGTTCCGAATTTGGCCGCCGATAAGGCCTTCAATTTGCAGTTCAAAACATAAAACATGAACAGATCATTTAACAGTCAAGCAGATAGAAATGCTTTTAAACTAATACACTCAATCAATCAGTCAGAATTTCAGTCAATCAGTCACTTAACATGCTTAATCATAGATTAGCACTAATCAGTGGTGAGGGTTGTCACATATATGTATTATGCAACATTATGTAGTGGGATAATTTTGCTGATGTGTTGTTATGAATGGAAGAATATTTTTATTATGGATAAATTATTATTTTTATACTGGAATTTTTATATTATTATCTAATTATCGATTTCTTTTTCAGTTATTTTTCATTTAATACAGGTAATTTTAATATTTTTAATAATTTTATTGTAGTTTTTTTTTTTTTTTTTTTTGAGACGACACCACACCGTCTTAAAAAACATTAGAACCATATTTTTTTGCGACGTAAACAATGCCGTCACAAAAGATATTGGCAACAGTTGAAACAAAAAACCTTTCGCGACGGTGTTCTTTGCCGTTGCAAATAATCTTTTAGCAATGGCACGTCGTGCTGTCTTAAATAATCTTTTAGCGGCGGTAGGTTTCCCGTCGCAATAAAAACACTTTTGCGATAGCATTTTTGCCGTCGCAAATAACACTTTTAGCGACGGCAACACAGTACCGTCTCAAAAAATCTCAGATTTTTACATATTAAAGCCGACAGCAGAATTCCATCGCAAAAAGACAACTTTGCCATCACAAAAAAAAAGGCGATGGCATTGTACCGTCGCTAAAACATTTTAGTAATGCCCTTTGTTGTGACCCCCCCACTTGCCGTCGCTAAAAGTCAATTGCCGTCGCAAAAAAGTTTTTGAGGCGGCATTTTGAGTATTTGAGATGGCATTTTGCCATTGCAAAAAATCAAAATTTTTGTAGTGTTAGAAACTCTAGTTTACAAATGGTGATGAAATAATATTATGTTCCTCCAATGTTGTTGTGAAATTTTGTATTCCTCCATTGTCACTTTGTGTTTGATGTTTTGTATTCGTCCATTGTTGCTTTGTGTTTAAAATTCTATGTTTTTCTATTGTTATAAGTCGAAACTCTGTTTTTATCTAGTTAATTTTGTTACAAACATATTTTTCAAATGTGGATTTGGTTTAATTTGGATTGGTGGAATTGTGAAATTACATAGATTGTTAATGATAGTAATGATGATGAAGATCAAGATGTAGGTAATTTTTTTTTTTTTATGTTTAGAGTGATTGATTTTTTTTTGAATTTCTAATTTTATTGCTGTCATTGTTTCATTTTGTTGTCAATCAGTGTGAATGTATACATTTCACATTTTTTGAAAGTCTATTGGTTATTTGTTACTGTTGGAAAAATGATTTTTGGTGACTTTAATTTAATATTAAAGTGTGGTGACTTTAATTAAATATTAAAGTGGGTCCTAATCTTTTATTGTGTTGGGTCCAAGTGAGCCAAAAACCATTGGGTTTTGAATAAGAAATTGCTAAGAAATTGTTTCATGATATTAGATTCATGAATAGGATTTTAAAGAGTATTTAAATCTTTTTTCTTGGTTAAAGGGTGTGAATCCTATTGGGCATCCAAAATTTCATATTTTTTGAAAGGGGCTATGGATGCTTGGTGTTTTAATGACCAGCCTTAAAGGCTGGAGGCTCTTCTTCTCTCCCCTTTACATGTATAAATTGAGACCCTCTTATCAAGTTTCAATATATAAATTTTTGCTTCCATTTTACAAGTCAGTTTGCCAGAAAGTTCCTACTGTGAGAGAGTGCTGCCACTGTTTTTGTTCACTAAGCTAGACAGAAAGTGCTTCTGCCGTAGCTGGTTTTGACCGTCGTATCCTGGGAGACAGACGCTGGGATTCCTCAAGCACTCGACCCGTGAGGCGGCGAAATCTGTTTTAAGGAAACTGCTTCCGTGCAGGCTTCGGTTTCGTCTCTTTACCCTTTTATTGTTTTGTGTATTTCTGTTGAAATTTAATTGTAAGTATTAGCATATGTTCTTGGTATATAATTTGATTTCTTCATAAATCTATTTATTTAATTTCACAATTTAAACAACAAGCTTAAAACAGATTTTATATATTTTTTCTATGAATTGATCGAATAGATTTATATAGACAATTAGGTTAGCTTTGTATAATGTTACTAGGAACTGTTGCGGAATTGCTCACTATTTCAATTATTGTAAATTATGCAATGTTATTCTCTAATTGCTTAGTTTAATTAGAATGCTCTATCATAATTTGCATACTTAATTGTATTAGTATGATCTTATTTTATGCGTATGGTTCATCATTCCCCTACCATGATTTGCATGAATTTTAAGGTTATAAAATATAATTTATGGATGTTGCAATTTTGACATGCTAATTCTATTCTAGTTTTAATTTGTTACATGCTTATTATTTTCTAGACTAGATTACATAATTTAATGTATTTTTGGAGTTATAGAATTTTTTTTTATGAATTGTGTACATGATTAATGTGAATTATTTAATTGGGTGCATTAATCTAAATTATTTAATTGGGTGCATTAATCTAAATTATTTAATTAGGTGCATTAATCTAAATTATCTAATTGGGAGCATTAATCTGAATTATTTAATTGGGTGCATTAACTTTGAATTTAACTTATTTATTTGGAGTTAATAGTTTAAATGTTTATTATGAATTAATTTCATTCATAACCCATGAGTATAGAACTTTATTTTAAAGTTTTAATTTAATTGGCATTTTAATGCATTGGTTACTTATATAATTAAAAGTTGGCTAGATGGTTTCATTTAATTTATTAAATTTTTTTTAGATTATTTGTTTGTATTTTGTTGTGGTTTCCTACTAACTTTTGTGTTGAATAGGAATACCTAAGCGTGGAAAGGCTTTTAGACTAAATAGAATCCTTATGGATTGGCTATTTTATTTAAATGTTTAAAGCATGTTTTGCTTGAGATTTAGTTGGTTTGTTTACCAATTTGTAGTAGCAAGTTTTATTTGTTTGTTTTGTTAGAAGTATTTTATATGCGTGTAATTGTTATAGCAATTTTTAAAATTGTTTGTAAGTTTGGAACTTGGTTTGGTTTTCTATGATAGAAACCAAAGTTTTTAGCTTTGCCTAAAGAGTAGTTCTTATTTGTTCAGAAATGACAACTAAGACGGATTTGGTTTCAAACCTTTGAAATTTGAGGAAGTCTTTCGGTTTAATCATTTTATTCCCAAAGTGTTGGAAAACCGTGTTTGGAGAAAGTCTTTGGTTATAATCTGATTATGTCCAAAGTGTTTTGGTTTTGAGAAAGGAAACCAAATTTTAGCATTAGCTAAAATATTTCTGTTTTATTCAAAAATAATGGACTTAGTTCCGGGAGTACCGGTTAACTTTTATGAGTGGTGTAATTCTGGTAGCAAATTTTATTTGCTTGAGAATCGGTTTGTTATAACCTAGTTTATCCCCTGGAAATCTTAATTTTAAAATTGTTTCCTATGGACTAGGAGTCAACATGCTCTTGGATGTTTTGTCAAAAAGTTAACTGGGTTTTAAGTGGGACCGATGTGACCCCTCCAGTCTTCCTAGGAACATTCCTGACCATGTTCGATTCTAGGTTAAATGGTGAGACTAGTTTTGAATTAAATTTCCATCTGAGGGATTTTCTAAGGGTTAAGTTTAATTTCTGGAATCACAGAAGTGAAATTCTGTTGTGATGTTTCAGAAATGGCTTCAAAAGGTGACAAACAGAAATGTTGTTCCACCTGACAACCTTTGCCTCGCGAGATTCTTCAAGGAAGTTCTTGAGAGATCTAGTATGATTAAAGGAAATCATAAGATTGCATTAAAATATCTCTGAATTGATCAGAGGTAATTAGTATGGTATCCTTGTGTTATTTATAGCATTTATGATTGCTATGTGACTTTGCTTGAAAGCAAAGATGAGACAACCTGTTATAGTGGGTGAATATTTTTTGGATTTTTAAATTCCAAATATATTCTTAAATTGGTGGCTCCTAGTGAGTTCAAGATCACTGATCACAGAGATAGAAACTGGTGGTTCCTAGGAGATGTTAGACCACTAGCTACACAGTTATGAGATTGTGGTTCTTAGTAGTGAACAGATTACTGATCACATGTTAAGACATCATGATTCCTAGTAGTGGAGAGGCTACTGGTCATATGTTAAGACATAATGATTCCTAGTAATGAAAGAGTCTATTGATCCTATGTCAGGACATTGTGATTCCTAGTAGTAAAGTGACTACTGATCACAGGTTAAGACATTGTGATTCCTAGTAGTAAAGTGACTACTGATCACAGGTTAAGACATTGTGATTCCTAGTAGCAGAAAGTCTATTGACCACATGCTGAGAAATTAGTGATTCCTAGTGATAAGACTACTGGCCATGTTATGAAGTTCCGAATAGTAGACTATTGAACACTGGATTTGTGTTTCCTAATAGTAAGACTATTGGCTTCAGAGTGATAGGTTGGACCAAATATATTTGGGTGCCTAATTCGGTTGATGACATTCTGGGAATATATTTACTGTGATATGATTTTGAGAGTTTCATAATCATTGTGACACAAGGATCTGTTTAAGACTTTGTATTTATTCTACAAAGAAGACCTGATTATCCGACTCTGAATTGAGGAGGATAATAGAAAGAAAGCAGGGCGTACCTCCTCAGTGAAGGTCAATGTCATTGAGCATGGCAAATTTTCTGCGATAAGGAAGAAGCCCCCTGTGAATAAGGGCTCTAAGTTGGGGCCAAGGGGTGGTGTTGCAAAGAAGCTAGCATACAAGTCGTGGGAACCTGGTTATCGGTCCTTTGGGAAGTGCTACAACTGTGGTAGCGAGGCTTTTAGCTTTGCTAGGGCTACACGCCACATTTGCTCCTTGAAGGAGCTGTTTACAACTTTCAAACTGGTTACAAATGGTAAGAAGTTGTTTATGGGAAACTCTACTACCTCATTTGTTGAGGGAAAGGTGGTCCTGAAGTTAACCTCAGGAAAAGAGCTTACTTTGAACGAAGTCCTGTATGTTTTAGATTTTCATTAGAATCTTGTCTCAAGGTCTCTTTTCAGTAAACATGTTTTTCACATGGTTTTTTGAGTCCGACAAGGTCGTTCTGACGAAACACAAGTGTGAAACTTGTGTTGAAGCGAAGTGGACAAGATCCCGTATGAGTTATGAAAAGGCGTTAAGCCTTTTTATAAATTCTTACAAATGTGGGGGTGTCTTGCAATAGTGGCGATTCCTACACCCAAACGGGTTAGGATAGACCCGAAATTCGTGGATTGTATATTTATTGGTTATGCACATAATAGTAGTGCATATCAGTTTCTTATACATAAGTCTGAAATTCCAGACATTCACAGGAATACCATCATGGAGTTAAGGAATGCATGTTTCTTTGAAGACATTTTTCCTTACCGAACCTAAGAAGGGGTTCTGAGGTTTTGGAGCAATTTGATGAGCTTGCTAGTGATGATGATCATTTTGATGATCAAGTTGAGAATCAAGGTGATGATCAGCCTAGAAGGAGTAAAAGGGCTAGGATGTCCAAGTCTTTTGATCCAGACTTCTTGACTTTTATGGTTAAGAACGAACCTCAAACTTGTCACGAAGCTGTGACTTCTCCTGAGAGTCCTTTATGGAAAGAAGCGATCAAAAGTGAGATTAACTCCATCTTACAGAACCACACCTGGGAGCTAGTAGATTTACCTCCAGGTTGCAAGCCTTTAGGCTGCAAATGGATTTTTAAAAGAAAGATGAAGGCGGATAGGTCTTTTGACAAGTATAAGGCGAGGCTCGTTATTAAAGGGTATAGGCAACGAGAAGGCCTGGATTACTTTGATACGTACTCACCTGTAACAAGGATAACATCCATTCGCATGGTGATTGCGATAGCAGCTTTGCGCAATCTGGAGATACACCAGATGGATGTAAAGACAGTTTTCTTAAATAGGGATTTGAATGAAGAAATCTACATGGAGCAAGAAAGTCTATAAACTTGTCAAATCATTGTATGGTTTGAAGCAAGCGCCTAAACAATGGCATGAGAAGTTTGACAATGTAATGTTGTCAAATAGGTTTAGAATCAACGAATGTGACAAGTGTATTTATGTCAAAGACACTGACAGAGGTTATGTCATTTTATGTCTATATGTTGATGATATGCTCATTATAGGTAGTAACGATGAAATGATCAAAACTACCAAGAAGTTGTTAAACTCTAAGTTTGACATGAAGGATATGGGCATTGCAGATGTTATTCTGGGAATTAAGATTACTAAAATCTCTGGCGGAATTGTACTATCTCAGTCTCATTATGTTGATAAGATACTTGAGAAGTTTAGTGGATCAGATACGAGTGTGTCATCGACACCTGTAGACTTAAGTCTACATTTTACCAAGAATAATAATGAAAGTGTCTCACAGTTAGAATATTCTCGGGTAATTGGAAGTTTAATGTATCTGATGGGTTGTACTAGGCCGGATATAGCTTACTCGGTTAGCAGGCTTAGTAGATACACAAGTAATCCCTATACTTCTCATTGGAAGGGCAATGTGCGGGTGTTAAGGTATTTACGTTACACTCGGGATTATAGGCTGCATTATACTCAATATCCAGCGATGCTAGAAGGCTATAGTGACGCGTTTCGATATCAGATATAAAGGACTCAAAGTCCACTAGTGAATTTGTGTTCACTCTTGGTGGGGCAGCCGTGTCTTGGAATTCGTCCAAGCAAACGTGTATATCTAGATCAACGATGGAATCAGAGTTTATTGCTTTGGATAAAGCAACGAAAGAAACTGAATGGCTTCGCCATTTCATTGAAGATATTTACGTTGGTCTAAACCTGTGCCAGCTATTTGTATTCATTGTGATTGTCAATCTGCAATTGGTAGGGCACAGAGTAATATGTATAATGGAAAGTCTAGACATATCCGTCGTAGATATAATTCCATGCGACAACTACTCTCGAATGGAATTGTCTCTTTAGACTATGTAAAGTCTAAGGACAAGATTGCAGATCTGCTAACCAAAGGGTTAAGTCGAGTGTTAGTCGAAACGTCGTCAAAAGGAATAGGGTTGAGGCCTTTGGAAGTTACCGGAATGGAAACCCAACCTAGTTGACTGGAGATCCCAAGATCTAGGTTCAATGGGACAACCTAATTGCGTGTAACGATGGTATGTCACTGAGGAAGTTAAACCTCCAGTCATTCCTTCTATCAATGATACCTGCAAGTGTAGAGGATAAGCTGAGCTTTTAATGACTCTTGTGTGTTAAGCTGTTGAGCTAAGTATTGCAGGATACTAACGTAGAGTCACCTATGTGAGTTTGAAGTGGGGCCGCTTCTAGAAGAATTGGATAGGCCAAGATTCTTTGAAACCACTCGCTAAACCAGGCTAGTGTCCAGGGCCACACAGGGCACACCAGTGAGAACAGAATGATGGTAGGAGTAATTCCCGTGTGAGATCTATTGTTTCAGTTTACATAAACGGCAGAGCAGTTCAAGATGTCTTATTCACTGATCAACCAGTAAACTCGATAGGTTTTCACTGGGAGAGGTTGAAAGCCAAAAGCTACCTTCTCTGATGTCGGGGTTAGTTCATTGTACTCTCTCTTCGAGTCATTATTGTTGAACGATGTCCGTTTGTTGAGTCTTTCGGTCAATTTTTATTCATGTGGGGGATTGTTGGAAAAATGATTTTTGATGACTTTAATTTAATATTAAAGTGTGGTGACTTTAATTAAATATTAAAGTGGGTCCCAACATTTTATTGTGTTGGGTCCAAGTGAGCCAAAAAACCGTTAGGTTTTGAATTAGAAATTGCTAAGAAATTGCTTCATGATGGTAGATTCATGAATAGGGTTTTAAAGAGTATTTAAATCCTTTTTCTTGGTTAAAGGGTGTGAATCCTGTTGGGCATCCAAACTTTCATATTTTTTGAAAGGGGCTATGGATGCTTGGTGTTTTAATGACCAGCCTTAAAGGCTGGAGGCTCTTCTTCTCTCCCCTTTACATGTATAAATTGAGACCCTCCTATCAAGTTTCAATATAGAAATTTTTGCTTTCATTTTACAAGTCAGTTTGCCAAAAAGTTCCTACTGTGAGAGAGTGCTGCCATTATTTTTGTTCGCTAAGCTAGACAGAAAGTGCTTCTGCCGTAGCTGGTTTTGACCGTCGTATCCTGGGAGATAAACGCCGGGATTCCTCAAGCACTCGACCCGTGAGGCGGCAAAATCTATTTTAAGGAAACTGCTTCCGTGCAGGCTTCGGTTTCGTCTCTTTACCCTTTTATTGTTTTGTATATTTCTGTTGAAATTTAATTGTAATTATTAGCATATGTTCTTGGTATATAATTTGATTTCTTCATAAATCTATTTATTTAATTTCACAATTTAAACAACAGTTACTATACTTGTTGTTTGAGCAATCATTTTTATTATCATTAAACAATTGAAATAGTCATTTTTCTTTCAATTTTGTTTCATGTTGCAGTATAAATGTTCACATTGGTATGAAATTAGTTTTTCTAAGGTTAGTTGTATGTTAATTGTAAATTATAAACGTCCACATTGCATTTTAGTATGAGTTTTTTTTTTTTTTTTTTTTTTTGAAGTTTTTTTAAAAGTTAGTTCTATTTTGTTTTTTTTTTTTACTATGTTGTTGGTTGAAAATTATTTTTATTACCGTTGAACAATCGAAATAGTCAATTTTTATTTTTTTCAATTTTATTTTATGTGTTCACATTGCAGTGTGAATGTTCATATTGGTATGAATTTTTTTATTAAAAAAAAAATAGTTATATATTAATTATAAATTGTGAATACTCACAATATTGTATTTTATATAAGCTTTGTTTTTTCGAAAGTTAATTGTATGTTTGTTGTTTTTGTTACTATGCTTGTTAGTCGAATAATCATTTTTGTTACTATTAAACAATTAAAATAGTCGATTTTCACTTTTTTTCAATTTTATTTTATATTTTCACGTTGTAGTGTAAATGTTTACATTTATATGAATTATTTTTTTTTAAGATTATTTGTATGTTTATTATAAATTGTGAACAATCACATTATATTTTAATATGAATTTTATTTTTTCGAAGGTTAGTTGTATGTTTATTATTTATTGTGAACATTTACATTATATTTTAATATATGTTTTGTTTTTTCAAAAGTTAGTTGTACGTTTGTTGTTTACTATGAACATTCACATTATATTTTAATTTTCATTCAACTTTTTCGTTGATTTATTTTTAAAATTTTCAAATTATAAAAAGGTTCAAAATTCATAATTTGATATTTTCTCCATGAAATGTGGGAGAGAATTTCGGCTTAGAATCAGGAAGAGATTTTCTTCATAGAATAAATAAAAGATTCTCTCTTTAGAATAAAAGAAAGATTTTCTCCATAAAATAATGGACTATTGTTATGTATTAGTTTCAAAATAAAAACATATACAACAAAATTAAAAATGATGATTTGATCATATTATATTAAACAGGACTTAATGAAATATACAAAAAAATATATATATAAATTAAATATAATAAAACACTTAAAAAAAAGATTTATCAAAAAATCACCCAACTAGAAATTCAAAAACAGCTCGAAATTCAAAACAGAATTTTCATTTGTAGGGCCCGCAAGCACCCTTTACAAATAATTTTTGACTATCACAATGTATTCTTGATGAGTTCAGATCTTCGGCCGCGGTTTCCAGCAGCCCTCCCAGCAGCCATACAAAACGACGTCGTTTTGTATTATTTTTATTTTTATTTCTTTTTTTTCTTCTTCCTTTGTTTCTGAAGCTTCCCTTTTTTTTTGAACCCTAGATCTGGACGAGTGGAGGCGACGATCTGGACGAGTGGAGGCGAGGCGACGATCTGGACGAGTTTGAGCCGACGAACAGCAGCCCGACGGAGGCGAGGCGACGATGAGGCGACTGGAGCGGCGAGGAGACAGAGTCGGCGAGAGACGAAGAGGCTTGGCCATCCCCATTTCACCTGGTATGCTTCTCTGATATGCTTCTCTGAATTTGGTTTGACGAGGTGAATGGTTTGACGAAGAGGCTTGACGAGGTGAATGGTTTTATTACTCTTTGCAAAAGATTTTTCTAAAAATGAATTCTTGGCCATCCCCATTTCACCTGGTATGCTTCTCTGATACTCTATTGTGACGAGGTGAATGGTTTTATTACTCTTTGCAAAAGATTTTTCTAAAAATAAATTAGAATCATTTATAATTTTTAAAAGAATGATTCTGAATGATTAAAAGAAATTTGTCAAATTAGAAAGAAATTTATCTAATTTGTGTGAATCATTCTTCTACACAAATGATTCTAATTTGCAAACTATAAATGTTTCTAATTCTAATTTGCAATATGATTAAAAGAATGATTCATTCTTATAATTTGTGTGATTAAAAAGAATGATTAAAAAATCTATTATAATTTTTCCATCTCTGATGTAAATTTGTGTAAAAATGTGATTCTGAATGATTCTAATTATAATTTGTGATTCTGAATGATTCTGAATTTGTGATTCTGAAAGTGAATGATGCTGAATTTGTGATTCTGAATGATTCAGAACTTGTGAAGACCAGCCACAAGAATGATTCTAATTCTAATTCTAATTTTTCCATCTCTGATTCTGAATTTGTGAATGTACAAAAATGATTCTGAATTTGTGATAAGTGTAAAATCTGAATTTGTGAGAATAGAATGCCCATATGAGAATAAATCCAGCATGAGTTAATTGGCTTTGAGAATAAATCTGGGTTAATTGAGAATAAATCTAGGTTAATTGGCTTTGAGTTAATTGGCATGAGTTAAACGAGCATGAGAATAAATCCAGAATGTAAGGGCATCTAAATCTACTGAGAATGATATTTTTTCCTTGCTCTATATTAGTTGATTTTGAATGTGTGCGACCACAGAAATTTGTTAGAATATCGTGGAGGTGTATTGAGTTATTTCCCCCACATTATTTGTCAGTTACATAGGTTCATGAGGCACCATCCCAGTAATCATTTCACCTTCGATGTAACTATACCCGGCTGGCTAATATTGTTGTAGCGCAACACTGAAGTGCTGACATTGCAACTAGAAACATATCTTTCTACTATGGCCAATGTCCTTATATGATGATTTGAGATGTTTATGTGCCTCTTAAAACAGCATCGTCGATGACTCCATTGAGCTCCCCGTGTAACACAATATAATCATTGGCCAAAAGACTTGGTTACCCTCTTTTTTCATATAATCACCAATAGAGGCTCAGGCTCCTTTATTGATCACAATCCGACCAAGAGCAGGAAGTGATGTCTCCAGATTCTCCTCTGCACACAACAGTTGACTCCAAAACTGCTTCTTATCACCATTCCCAACAACAAACCAAGTATGGCTCGTAAAATAATTCCATCCTATTTAGATGCCCTTCCTAAGTGCCAAGCCGTATGACATAGATACCCTTCAAATATTTGTTCACCATCATGTTTGTGAATGCTCAGCTGCATCTTTTGAGTTAATAGACAGTTTTCCTTGACAATGTTGTACATTAACTAGTCTACCATTCAAATAAACCCTTCCATTCTTGTTGGTGTTTATTTCTCCAGAATTTATTCATTTCTTCTTAAGTTTACTTATTTATTATCAGTGCACCGTACATAATATATAACTTTACTATGATTTGTGTGCATAATTCTGCAGATGTCCAGTTCAACTGTTAACGGAGGTACCTCAGAGCATTTGATGTTCAGCAACAGAAATTGCCCTAAATGTCATAGGAAAGCAACTATTCAAATTTCAAAGACGGAACAAAACAAAAACAAATTATTTTATTGTTGTAAAAATTGCGGCGATTTTATTGGATGGTGCTTGCCTACAAATTCACAAGGTAGACCTGAAGGAGTAGTGCAAATGGAAAATATGTCAACTGTCACCGAACAACAACTTCGACTTATGAACGAACAACTTCGATTTCAAAGCGAAGAACTTCAATTTATGAGGGCGAAGATGCTTAAGTTGGAAACAGACATAAATCAAAATTCGAGTCGTATTTATGGGTTGTGTATCTTGCTTGTAATTGGGATCGTGTTAGTTATAAAAATGTAATAGTTTTGTAAGCTTTGCGACCCATAGGAGCTAGTGGCAGTTTGTATGGTTATGTGGTTATGTAAACTATATCTTTCTATGGTTAACTGGACTTGTTAATTTTGTATGGTTATATGGTTATGTAATGGCACTTGGTTATGTTGTTCATTTTGTCCAACAGAGCTGTATAATCAGTTTCTATGGTTATGTTGTTGACTTTGTACGGTTATGATTATGTTCAACCTGTCCCAGCATTATGGTTACAGGGTGTAATGAAACAGGGAATAAGTGTATTATGTTGATTACAGGGTGTAAATAAAACAGGAAATAAAATCAAATATGTCCATTACAGCGTGTAATCAAAAAAGGAAATAAGTTTAACCTGTCCATCACAGGGTGTAATCAAAACAGGGAATAAATGTAATCTGTCCATTACAGGGTGTAATCAAAATAGGAAATAAAATCAAACCTGTCCAGTACAGGGTGTAATCAAAACAGGAAATAAGTTTCACCTGTCCATCACAGAGTGTAATCAAATCAAGGAATAAGTTTATTCTGTCGATTACAAGGTATAATAAAAATAGGAAATAAAATCAAACCTGTCCATTACAGAGTGTATTCAAAACAAGAAATAAGTTTAACCTGTCAATCACAGGGTGTAATAAAAACAGGGAATAAGTGTAATCTGTCCATTAAAGGGTGTAAACAATACATTAAAAATATGTCCATTACATTAAAAATACATTAAAAAATGTCCATAAAAAACATCCAAATCCCACCAAACATTACAAATACATAAAAAAAAGTCCATAAAAAATATCCAAATCCCACCAAACATTAGAAATACATAAAAAAATGTCCATAAAAAACATCCAAATCCCACAAAACATTACAAACACAAAAAAAAATTGTCCATCAAAAATACATCGAAATTCACAAATATAATAAGATCATTGTCCATCCACATGACTGTCAGCAGGAGTATGTGAGGCTTGTGATAGTTGGACTGCAGTACTATCTTGAAGCAATTTCTGGAACGATGTCGGAGTGGGATACAGTAAATGCATTGAATCAGGCGGCATTGACTGAGGCGTGTTATTCCCCTGCAATAGTGATACATGTATTAAATTTTTTTAGAATCTATACTACATTTTCAATGTGAAATATGTAAGCAATTACAACTCACATCATATGTAGGATACATGACATGATGAACACTTGTACGACCCATGGCAAATGAAGGTTCAGCTTGGGATTCAGGTCGAGATTGGGATTGAGGTTGAGAAATATAGATTGCACGACCATGACCCTAAAGTAAACCAACATAAAAAAAAGAAAGTGTGAAATGAAAAATAGTAATAATGCATTTTCATTTTACACAACATACAATATGAAATATTACCTCAACATAATTACTACGACCCATGGGAAAAGGAGGTCGAGATTGACCTTGTGGAGTGTAAACACCCTAAAGTAAACCAACATAAACCAAAGAATAAGACAAAGTTCATAATTCCGTATGAGGTTCAATTTCCCTAACGTATATGCATGTCAAAGGTAAACACCCTAAATTAAATATTACCTGTATTGAATGATTACCCATGTCGGAAGAAGGTTGAGATTGACCTTGATAAGTAGAAAAAGAACCATCCTACATGCATCACAAAAGACCAAAAATAATATGTTATAACAAATAATATGTTATAACAAAAATAAATATAACAAATAATATGTTATATTACCTCAACATAATTACTACGACCCATGGGAAAAGGAGGTCGAGATTGACCTTGTGGAGTGTAAACACCCTAGAGTAAACCAACATAAACCAAAGAATAAGACAATGCATTTTAAAAAAATTTCATAACGCATTTTCATGCTAAAAAACAAATAATATGTTATATTACCTCAACATAATTACTATGACCCATGGCAAAAGGAGGTCGAGATTGACCTTGTGGAGTGTATACACCCTAAAGTAAACCAACATAAACCAAAGAATAAGACAAAGTTCATAATTCCGTATGAGGTTCAATTTCCCTAACGTATATGCATGTCAAAGGTAAACACCCTAAATTAAATATTACCTGTATTGAATGATTACCCATGTCGGAAGAAGGTTGAGATTGACCTTGATAAGTAGAAAAAGAACCATCCTGCATGCATCACAAAAGACCAAAAATAATAAATATAACGCTACTAGTTGCAAGAATAATCAATCCAACAAATAAATACAAGGTTGCACACAATAGTAAAAATTACCTGACTAGAAATATTACCCATGGCAACAGGAGACTCATATTGACCTTCAAGCGTACAAAAACTATCACCCTGCAAACAACCAAATTATGTAATAAATTATTTTCCTAACACACATAACACAAAATTTATAACACATAACAATCACACATAACTTCAATTAATTACCTGCTTAGATTGCATTCTTTTCTTCTTTGCAATACATTTTTCCATCCCGCCCTTTATCCTCCTTCTTGCCTTACTAGTTGCTTGTCTTTTCTTCAGTCCCTTGGCTTGGATTGGACAATCTACTTCATCACTCTGTGGGCATGTGTTAGCTGAGGAATTTCTGAATTCAGTGATCTCCACTTGACCACAAGTGTGCACACTTAATTTGTCTTCAACCATGATACTCAGTTCTTCACCTTTTGCAAGTGACAAATTATAAGTTTCTTCACTTTCGGCGGCTCTACTTGCTATAGCTCTAAACATATTCATCAATGACCTATATCGGTCACTTTGATGTAGTTTGACATCAGCCTTCACATCATACCCACGCCGATCTTTCACACTTTCAGCCCTTGCTTTTTTAGTCCATCGTTTGAGTATGTATTGTGCAGGAAGCTCCTTTGCATTGATTACCTCTCTAAGCACCTTTAAACAATGTTGACACACTATGCCCTTTACTTCAAACTTCTTGCAACTACAACTCAAAAAACCATCTCCATCCATTGTCACATGTTTATTTTTTTTTCCATGTACATCCGTTTGAATTGTGAATATGGTACTCTCACCATCATGAATAGTGCCTACAATGGACGCTTCAATGGATTGCACGTACTCATTTTGGAATTCCTCAAAAATTGTTTTGGTGTAAATATCTGCCATTTGCTTTAACATCACAGTTGGAATGGAAACCCTTGGCAATTTTTGACACAAATTATACTCGGCTTCCAATTCTTTATACCTCTTGTCATAGAGCACCTTCTCAAAATGCTTGAAAAATTCCATCAAGTTATGATCACAATTGAGATAATCCTTCAAAAATGCATTGAATGATTCACTTAGTTGAGTAGTACTCATTCCAGCTGCCCAAGAATTCATAATGTATGGCCATCCCCATTTCTCCTTCACACCAAAAGTTTGCGCCAACCAATGATTGTTGTGTGCATCATACCTATCAAGCATTTGGTCCCATTGTATTTTGAATTCTTCTTCATCATCAATTTGATGCATAAATTTTGAAAAGACACCCTTTACCCCAACATCTTGAAAGAGGGAACTGACATGCTTCACAGCATTTTGCATCAAGTGCCATGTACAAAGCCGATGGTTTGTACTAGGCATGACAACTGGAATGGCCTTAGCCATCGCAGCATCTTGATCGGTAAAAATAGTTTTTGGAGCTTTGTTTGACATTGCCTCCAAAAAAATCTGAAACAACCATGTGAATGATTCGGCAGTCTCATCATACATCAACGCTGCACCGAATACAACAGTTTCTCGATGATGATTAAATCCAACAAAGGTTCCAAAAGGTCTATGTTCATTATTTAATTTGTAAGTACTGTCAAAGGTCACTACATCACCAAATTGAGCATAGTCCATTATCATTTGTGCATCCGCCCAAAATATGTTACTTATTTGCTCTTCACAATCTAACTGGACTGCATAATAAAATGATGGATTTTCTAAACTTTTCTTACGAAAGTATTGCAACACACTACCCGCTTCTCCATATTCCAAATCTTTTTGTCTCTTCGATCTCAAGTAATTTTTTTGGTCTAATTTGGTGAAGCCAAGTGATGCTCTTCCACCACATTCCCTACCAAATAGCTCATAAGCAGACCTAAGAGGAATTCCAGATTCTGCAGCCAATTCTACTTCAATTGCTTGGGTGGTAGATATTTTTCTTTGGGATGGCAACATATGAATGCACTCTTGAGGCACAAGATCATGATTATGATGTTCAACAAAATCAACGGCAACATATTTTCCTAAATTTCTATCTAACTTGATACTAAATCGAGCACCACAACCACACCTCACCTCTTGTCTCGGAAATTTTACTAGTGGATCTCGCTTGTCAATACCCCGAGTTCCCTCTTTGTAACATAAAAAAGTCCGTGAAGTTATTTCCTTAGTATGTTTGTTCTTGTGTGCATATAGCTTCTTAATACTAAATCCCACCTTCCCGCCATAAGTATTGTAAAAATCATATGCAGCTTGTTCAGAGTCAAAGGACATGCCCAATTTTGGCTTCCACCCACAATTAGCCAACTCATTAACAACATTATTTTCTTCGATTATCTGCAATTCGATTTATAGGTTCAATCAATCAATTTATATTACTTCCATCTATGACTTGAATTTTTTTGGACAGGTATGGCAGTGTCCATTTTTTAGATAGGTATGTTAGTGTTCAGATTAATGTTTTTTAATTTGCAGGTTGGCCCCCACCAAGTGCAGGCATATTGGGGACAACCTTCAGCTCCTCTGTAGGTTTAAGGAGGAGAATGTGAAATTATTTTGTTATGGGGAGTGGTTTATTAAGGTAGTTTTATTTTTGGATTTTATTTATTTATTGTTAAATTTTTGTTATCACAGGTATACTGAAAAAGGAAGATGGTGTTTTTAGAAATTTCACATTTATATAAAATCAATCAGAGTATATAAAATCCTTGGGTGGTAGACATTTCACAGGTATATAAAATCAATCAGAGTTACTAATCACTCTTCTTCATTAGTAATTTCTGAATTAACAAAATCCTTCATTATAAAAATCCTTAATTATATATAAAATTCCTTAATTATATCTCAATCCTTAATTAGTAATTGTTGAATTAACAAAATCCTTAATTATATATAAATCCTTAATTATATATAAAAATTAATATAGAGAAATGTATAGAGAAAAATTAATAAACTGAGATCTTTTATATATAACTATCATACTTATAAATGATATTGACAAATCAATCATAGTTACTAATCACTCTTCTTGATTAGTAATTTCTTAATTAACAAAATCCTTAATTATATATAAAATTCCTTAATTATATCTCAATCCTTAATTAGTAATTGCTGAATTAACAAAATCCTTAATTATATATAAATCCTTAATTATATATAAAAATTAATATACAGAAATGTATAGAGAAAAATTAATTATAGCACTGGTATCTTTGTAATATATGTGATTTGCTGGTAAACATCAGCTTCGGTTTTCATGTCTAAATTGTTGTAATGAAGGCCGCAATGCAAAAATTTACCATGAAAATTGTCAATATGATGAAAGCCGAAAGGTTATACGAGTCTTAGGGTGGTCCAATAATTTTATCTCAGGTTGTCAAACTAGACCATTCTATTAATTATTTCCCATGTTTCAGTGAATTGCTTTATATTTACCACTAAAATGTAAACATATACACTGAAATATACATACATACAGCAAGTTACGGCAAAACAGAGGGCAAAACCGAATGAAATATACCTCGTCACAGCCGGACTCGCGTCCCTCCGCCATCGTCGCGCCACAGCCGGAATCGCGTCCCTCCGCCATCGTCGCGTCACAGCTGGAGTCGCGTCCCTCCGCCAACCTCTCTCCATTACCGTCGCCTCCGTCCACCATTGTTCTCCGTCTTCGCAGATGGCGCCGATTCCCTCTCCATTCTCCACCGCCTCTCCGTTCTCCACCGCCTCTCTTCTCTCTCTCTCTCTCTCTCTCTCTCTCGCTATCCAGCAGGTTAGGGCAAAACAGAGGACGAAGCTCAAGCTGAAGTCAAAATGAAATTAGGCGGGAAATTCGAATTTTCGGAACAAAAAAAAAAAAAAAAGCCAACTAAATAAAACGACGTCGTTTTTGCCATACAAAACGACGTCGTTTTGTATGGCTGCTGGGAGGGCTGCTGGAAACCGCGGCCGAAGATCTGAACTCATTCTTGATAGCTACTGTCGGAGAATATTGACTCCCCCTTGCTTTTTGAGCACAGACTCCACCTTTCGAGATACATATCTCCTCAAAGCTTTTGACAAATACAACTAGTGGGCTTGGTTTGAATTTTTTGAATTATGTTTTTTTTATTTTTTATAATTTTTTATTTTTAGTGAATATTTTTAAAATTTTAAAAATTTTTTATTTTTTTAGATATATCTTATTTAGATGTGTTTAAAAAGTAAAATATTTATTAAAAAATATTTTTAAAAAATAATAAATACACAAAAATGCAAAAAAAAAATATACCGAATTTTCATATTTTTTTATATTTTTGGTATTTAGTGAATTTTTTAACTATTTTTTTACAAAAATTATACTTTTTAAGTGTATTTATATTAAGTGTGTCTAAAAATTAAAAAAAATTGCTTAAAATTTTAAAGAAAGTAAAATTTTCTGAAAAGTGTTTTCAGAAAACTCAAACCAAGCAAAGTGATTTTTTTTGTGATTTCAATAATTGCAAAAATCTTCCTTCCTTTAACTGACATTATTAAGATTCTCTCAATCCATGACTGTCTTTACAAGACCTAACAAAAAGTGCCGATATTACTCAATATAAATTATGAAATGCCAAAAAAACCCTCATTGCCTTCTAATTCATTCATCTTCTACAGCCTCACTGCCTTCTAATTCACCTTATACTCGTGTCATCACTAGTACCGACCCATTCACCATTGCCGCACCTCCCACAAAATCAGAAATATAAATAAAGGTATATATATGTAAGATATTTATGTATACATATGTATATATATCAAACATATATATGTTAAATCAATTTTTTTTTTCATTCAATCAAGCATATATATATATTACATAATGTAAGATGCAACTGACCAAACCCACCACAAACCACCCACCACAAACCACCCACCGCAAACCACATTCACACCTTAAACCCACAAATCTGTTAAACAACTCACCCCCAATGCCTCAAACCCACTAGATTTATTAAACCCACCACCGCTGCCTCAACCCATTTGCGTTTGATTTCTAAAATCAATTCTACAAAGAGAGATGAGGTTTACTGCGAAGGTCAAAAAAATTGAGTAAAAAATCTTTTGTTGCAGTCATGAGAAATGAAAAAAAAATAAAAAAAAAAGGAAAGGCAAAGAAAAGAAATAATGAAGAGTATAAAATTTAGAAAGATGGGATCTAATTTACAATGGGTTATGGGTCTTGAGAGAAGAAAGAGAAAAATATGTTGCAGTAGATGAAAGATGAGAAACTAACTCTGCCCCATAACTCATTATAAAGAAAAACAATCAATTATGTTCCATTTGGTCACCCAGAAAATGCAAGAAAATAAATAATAAATAAAAATTCAATCCAAACCAACACCCAACTGATACAAAGCAAAATTTTGAACATTCTTAAACCAAAATAGCAAAATACCAGACCTGATAGCTTATTATTTTCTCTTTAAACATTTTCCCAACAATCCATATACACAAATATATATACAAATCAAAAATTAAACATTAAAGAGCACATTCTAGATATACACCCAATTGATCCAAAGCAAAATTTTCAACTTTCTTACACTAAATTAGCAAAAAAAATGACCCAAACACACACACACACATATATATATATAGAGAGAGAGAGAGAGAGAAGAGAGAGAGAGAGAGAGATGGTTGGTGCCTTTGGATTTGGTGTTTCCATGATTCGAGGTAGGACTGGGTGGCCTGAACTTAATCATTAGTAAGTAGCTAAGGAACGAGAAAATCGTGCCCCTTCTCTTCTCTTCTTCCTCCTCCTCATTTTCTTCTTTTTCTTCTGATCACAACCCATATACTGCCCCAAACCCAAATTGTGACCCAACTTTGTTTCCATCACCGCTCTCAAAACCATAGATCTAGGATTAGGGTTTTGAAATAAGAAGAAGAAGATGAGGGGAAGAGGAAAAGCGTGCGACAAATGGCGGAGGAAATGGAGTGGATAAAGAAGAATAGAAGGAGGAAGAGGAAAGGCGGAGATGGCAGACGAAAAACAACATACGGTAGAAATAAGGAGAGAAAGAACCCTAATGGTACCGGCGAGGAGGAGCTTCTCTCTCTCGTTTTAATCTACCAAACAAAAACAAATAAATAAATAAATAAAACAAAGTTGAACATGGTGAAGAGTGGGTTAACAATCAAAGGATATTTTCGTCTTTTAGTACTCAAATAAAAGGGCAATATGATCATTTTGTATAGGAAAGTAACGTCATTTGTGCAAATTGATAGATTGGGAGAATCTTAATATTGTCAATTAAAGTATGGGAGATTTCTGTAATTACTAAAACCACATGGGAGATCTCTATATTTGTCAAAAATCTCAGGGGAGATAAGTGTAATTTATCCTATATTATTTGAGACTGGTGTCTACTAAAAAATAGAAAAAATTATCATTGAATGAAATTTTCATAAAATAATTATATATTCATAAAAATATTTAAAATTTAAAAAATTTATTCCTGTATTTATGGTATTTAGTGACTTTTTTAAATATTTTTTCACAAAAATTGTACTTTTTAAGTGTATTTATGTTAGGTGTGTCTAAAAATTAAAAAAATATGCTTAAAATATTTTTAAAAATTCAGTAAAAACAAAAAAAAATACGGAAAACAAAAAAGTAAAATTTTCTGAAAAGTGTTTTCAGAAAACTCAAACCAAGCAAAGTGATTTTTTTTGTGATTTCAATAATTACAAAAATCTTCCTTCCTTTAACTGACATTATTAAGATTCTCTCAATCCATGACTGCCGTTACAAGACCTAACAAAAAGTGCTGATATCACTCAATATAAATTATGGAATGCCAAAAATACCCTTATTGCCTTCTAATTGATCCATCTTCTACAGCCTCACTGCCTTCTAATTCATCTTCTACTCGTGTCATCACCAGTACCAACCCATTTACCATTGTCACACCTCCCACAAAATTAGAAATATACATAAAGGTATATATATGTAAGATATTTATGTATACACATGTATATATATCAAACATATATATATTAAATCAATTTTTTTTTTTTAATTCAATCAAACATAAATATATATATTACATAATGTAGGATGCAACTGACCAAACCCACCACAAACCTCCTTCACACCTTAAACCCACAAATCTGTTAAACAACTCACCCCCAATGCCTCAAACCCACTAGATCTATTAAATCCACCACCGCTGCCTCAACCCATTTGCGTTTGATTTCAAAAATCAATTCTACAAAGAGAGATGAGGTTTACTGTAAAGGTCAAAAAAATTGAGTAAAAAATCTTTTGTTGCAACCATGAGAAATGAGGGGGGGGGGAGGAAAAAAAGAAGAAGAAGAAGAAGAAAGGAAAGGGAAAGAAAAGAAATAATGAAGATAATAAAATTTAGAAAGATGGGATCTAATTTACAATGGGTTATAGGTATTGAGAGAAGAAAGAGAAAACTATGTTGCAGTAGATGGAAGATGAGAAACTAACTCTGCCTCATAACTCATTATAAAGAAAAATAATCAATTATGTTCCATTTGGTCACCCAGAAAATGCAAGAAAATAAATAATAAATAAAAATTCAATCCAGATCAACACCCAACTGATACAAAGCAAAATTTTGAACATTCTTAAACCAAAATAGCAAAATACCAGACCTGGTAACTTATTCTTTTCTCTTTAAACATTTTCCCAACAATCCATATACATATATATATATATACAAATCAAAAATTAAACATTAAAGAGCACATTCTAGATATACACCCAATTGATCTAAAGCAAAATTTTTAACTTTCTTGCACTAAATTAGCAAAAAAAATGACCCAACTACATATATATATATAGAGAGAGAGAGAGAGAGATGGTTGGTGCCTTTGGGTTTGGTGTTTCCATGATTCGAGTTAGGACTGGGTGGACTGAACTTGATCATTAGTAGGTAGCTAAGGAACGAGAAAATCGTGCCCCTTCTCTCCTCTTCTTCCTCCTCCTCTTTTTTTTCTTTTTCTTCTGATCGCAACCCATATACTGCATCACTGCCCATCACCGCTCTCAAAACCACAGATCTAGGATTAGGGTTTTGAAATAAGAAGAAAAAGAGGAGGGGAAGAGGAAAAGCGGGCGACAAATGGCGGAGGAGATGGAGTGGATAGAGAAGAATAGAAAAAGAGGAAAGGCAGAAGTGACGGACGAAAAACAATAGACGGCAGAAATGAGGAGAGAAAAAAGATGCCCTAATGGCGCTGGCGATGAGGAGCTTCTCTCTCTTGTTTTGATATGCCGAACAAAAACAAAAAACAAATAAAAAATAAAATAAAAAAAACAAAGTTGAACATGGTGAAGAGTGGGTTAACAATCAAAGGATATTTTCATCTTTTAGTACTCAAATAAAAGGGTAATATGGCCATTTTGTATAGGAAAGTAACATCATTTGTGCAAAATTGATAGACTGGAAGAATCTTGATATTGTCAATTAAAGTAAGAGGGATTTCTGTAATTAATAAAATCACATGGGAAATCTCTGTATTTGTCAAAAACCTCATGAGAGGTAAGTGCAATTTACCCTATATTTAGGAATGGCAACGGGGCGGGGCGGGGCCGGGGATGACCCTCCCCGTCCCCGATCCCCGATAGTAACAAAATCCCCGGCCCCGCCCCCGATCCCCGACGGGGAACCCTTCACCTCCCCCGTCCCCATCCCCTAACGGGGATCGGGTTTTCCCGATCCCAAAGAATCCCCGACAAATTTGTTCAAGTTCAACACACATACAAACACAAGAACAAAGAAAAAAAAATAATAAAATTAATCTGTATATATACAGATCTGTTCAACACCCACACAAGAATAGATGTAATATGGTTCATCAACAACAACAGACAACAGATATAATAATATAGATAAGAATTGGAAAAAAAAAATTTTGTTTCATCAATCAACAAACAACAGATATACATATATATATAGAGAGAAGGGGGCTTCACGATCGGTGGCTTCACGGTCGGTGGCTTCAGATCGGTGGCTTCTTATCTGCATCAAGACATCGATCAGTGGCTTCAGGGTCCTTGTCACGGTCGTCGCTTAAGATCGGTGGCAACGGAGGGATCGGTGGTGGTAATGGCTTCAGATCCGTGGCGGTAATGGCTTCAGATCTGTGGCTTCATCGATCTGTTCAGATCGGTGGATCTGGATGATGTTGATGCTGATAAGAAATGAGAGAGATGAGTGCGTGAGGGAGAGAGAGATGAGCGAACTGGTGGTGAGACTCAGAGAGATTTGAGACAGACAGTGAGTGAGGGAGAGGGAGATGAGAGACGTGAGTGAGTGAGGGAGCGAAGCCCTAACACACTATATTATATATATAAACGGGGGCATATTAGTAATTTCATGTCGGGGAACCGGGGCGAGGATCGGGGCCGGGGTCGGGCCGGGCCGAGGCTTGAACACTAATCACCGTCCCCGGCTCGGAACAGATCGGGGATTAATTTTCAAATACCGTCCCCTCCCGTCGGGAGTATTTTTCGGGAAAAAACCGCTTAAATCGGGGTCGAGATCGGGGATCCCCGTTGGGTCGGTTTCAAATTGCCATCCCTACCTATATTATTTGAGACTTGTGTCTACTAAAAAATAGAATAAATTATAATTGAATGAAATTTTCATAAAATAATTACATATTCATAAAAATATTTAAAATTTAAAAAATTTATTCCTGTATAATTTTTATTTTTTTTTTAAAAAGCATAAACTAAATTAAAGTTTCACAAAAAATTAAGGAATGTATATAATGAGTTCATTTATTATTTTTAATTTTTTATCCGATGTGAGTTTTAAGGTTCATTATAAATAATAATAAAAAAATTGTCTTTACAACTTAATGTCATTTAGGCTTCGTTTGGGAAGTATGTTGGCTTTTTGACTTTTTGACTATTTTAACCTGGAGTCAAAAAGTCTGATTTGGGAAGGGCTTTTGGCTTTTTTGACTTTTTTTAATTTTTTTATGAGAGAAATAATGTAATGATTATGGGTTAGATGTGATATTTTATTTTATTAGGTGAAAAAACCTATTTTATTTGTTGTAACTATTTAAACTAAAAAAACTCCAAAAACCACTCCCCAAACATAGGCTACTCAACAATGACACAACAAAATATGTTTGTTTTTTCTTTTTTTTTTTTTTTCATTTTCTTTATGAATGAAAAAAATGTTAATATAAATATTCCGCCGTCATATTTCAACCCAAAGGTAAGTAAAAACTATAACGTCAGAGAAAGAAACTACATGGTCCGTCATGTAGTAGGCAATCAATTCACGAGAAAAAGATAACACATAAAAGCAGAGGACCACACAAACTCTCACTTGTACTCTCTCTCTTTCTCTCAATATATAAATGAAACCTTAGCTGCCTTAGAGCTCGTTTGGAAAGGAAGGGTTTAGATTTTTTTTTATTAAAATAGTTAAAAAATAATAATAATAATAGTAATAAAATAAATTTTTTAGTTTAATAAGACAAAATATCATATCTAATCTATAATCATTATATTCTTTCTTTCACAAAAAATCAAAAAAGTCAAAAATCATTCTCAAATAAAACTTTTTAATCCCAAATTAAAATAGTCAAAAAAAACTAAAAAAACAAAAAGTCAACCTACTTCCTAAAACAACCCTAAGTCGTTTGGATGCATCTGTTTGATGTTTTAAGAAAAAAAAAAAAAAACCCCTTCTTTGTTTCCCTCCTGTTTTGGGAGCATCCTAAACGAGTGTTCATCTACAAATCCTTCCAAACTAAGGCGGTGTTTGTTTAATGAATTTGGAAACGAAAACGAAAAAGGTCAGTAAAATGTGGATAAATATAATTACATTTCACACATTTTTTATTTTCAAATTCATAAAATAAACATAGTCTAAGAGATGTCAATCGTTCCATACTACTCTTTCTTGTGAGTTTGAATGAAGAAAGCCAAACACTGAAACTGGAAACCCAGTTTCAGCCCTTTCCATTTGACTTTCTTTTTTTTTTTTTTTTTGGGCAAATTCATATCTCACATAATGACCGACAGAAATAGTTGATCCAAGACAAAACCCAGATGATGGAGACCAATTCTGTCTTGAACTATCTTATTTTCAATAAAAAAAATTCTAATTAATCACTTACTTTCAATTCTGTTTCTATCTCATTTCTTTAAGTTCATTTGAAAGTTTTTCTAGCACCTTCTCCAGTTTACTGTATTTGGAGTTTGCTTTTTTTGTGACATTTTTGTTAATTTATTTTTGTATTTAATGAATTTTTTTTATTTTTTTTAAAAAACTTTAGACTTACAGATTCTATCAGATGAGACAAACTAAATTTTTATAAAAAAAAAATAGAAATAAGCCAAAAATAGAAACTTTTGTTCTTCTTTTTTTGGTTTTTTTTATTTTTCTTCTCTTTTTTTTTGTAATTTTTCAGAAAAAAAAATACTTTTTAGATTAGTCTAGATAAGACGGACTTAAAAAGTTAAAAATTTTAACATAATTTTGAAAAATGATCTCTAAAGATAAAAGAAAATTTAAAAAAAAAAAAAAACTTATTCAGAAGTTCCCAAAAATCAAAAAAAAAATTTGTCAATTTTTTTAATTATTATTTTTAAAATTTAGATTAATATATTTAGTGTAATTTCTAACTTATGAGATAAAAATAATTTAAATAAATTTTTTAAAAAAAACTGATGGTCTCTTTTTTTTTGTTTTTGTTTGGGAGATATTTTTGGAGTCTATGTTAACATTATTTTGTATTGGGCCTGTAGATTAAATGCGGTCCACTCTTTATGAGTATAGTCCACGAATAACATAAGAAACTTGTCTAGGCCCAAATTACCAAATCTTTCAGGCCTTCTGGTCACGTTTCAGTGTGCTTTCAATCCAATTAATCCAGTGATTGTTAATAAATTCACTACTATGACCCTATGTTGCCGTTTATGAATTTACTAATAAATTTTATTTATTTAATATATATATATACATTTTAAATTGTGTAGTACAATTTCTATTTGTAATTGATGAAGTAGAAACAATTTATATAAGTTGAAAAAAATTGACTATTCAAAAGTAAAAGAATAGGTGGTGTTTGGGAACTTAGTTCCCAAATTTTTTTCTCATTTTTTTTACTAAAAGACAAAAGTTTTGCAAAACCAAAAAAAACACATCCAAACAAAATATCACATCCAACCCCATAATCATTTCACTTTTTCTCTCACAAACATCACATCCAACTACATAAAAACCCAACTATCTTCCCAAACACTAAAAATTTTTTATCTCATAAAAACCTACATCTCATAAAATCTACATAAAAACTCACTTCCCAAACACCCACTAAGTATTTTTAACTTCTACTTTTTTATTATCAATTTGTAACTTGTAAAAATTTCACCAAACAAACCTTAATACTCAATGTTGTCAAACTCGACCATTTCCCTTTTGGTTTGAATTGTCATAAGAAGACATTTGGATTGAATTGTTCGGAGCGAAAATTAAGTGCACATTTGATATTTATTTATTTATTTGGAATTTTTTTTTTAAATAGAAATGAAAATATATTTAGTAGCTATTTACGTTGCCAAAAAATATATACATTGTACGGGGAGGAAATATTCGTTGCTGTCCGTACTCCTTTCGTCCAAGCTCCTTGTCTATCCAATCAACCTGCGAGCACAACGACGGTGAATTGCCCGACGGTGTGTTGCCCGGCGGTGTGTTGCCAGAAAACCCCTCCGACGATTAAGTTAGCACACACTCAGGGAGAGAGAAGAAGAGAGAGATATAGCACAATGAGTGTTTCTCAGCAAATGATATTCCTCCCCAGCATGGGGGGCGCAGTCATGCTTATATACTTTCTGCGCTCAACTTTGCGCCCATTAGTCTTTTGACACGTGGAGCTGCTCTCTTATCTGTCAGCACAAATCCAGCAAACACCACCTAACCAAACCGCCAGACAACATTAGTGGGAACTCGGCAGCCCGGCGGCATCACCTCGGCCTCACACGACCGTGCTGCGTAACGAGTCCGAGTGCTCCATAGCAATCGAGCTCAGTAGTATTCTGGCAGAGCCGAGTTCAAGATCGGTCGAGTCGGTAAACAGAGGGCCTTTCCCTCCGAGCCAAACGTGTGAACCATGGAACCCGGGGTAGCCGACGATCACCTCGGCCAAATTAGCTCGGTCCAAACATGGGACCTGGACCTCGTGCCTGGAACTCGACCGAGCAAGACCAACTCTAGGGAAGCCCAAGTTAGCTCGGCCTGAACAGGGGGCTCGAGCCTCGATCGGGCAAAACCCACTCTGAACAGGCCCAAGTTAGCTCGGCCCAAACATGCTTGGCCCTATCCTGTCCGGCTTTTACCACGGCCCAAAGCCAGATTATAAATCTCCCTCTCAATTGCCCCTTAATTCCGTCCGCACAAGTGACTGGGATTACATGATCTGACCGGGGTAGATTCTCCCTCGGTTCTTAGTTCGCAAGACGTTAACCGCGCTAATCACTATGCTCGGTTTCTTGATTTGCTCGGTCAACGTCTCAACTTGCCTTCTTGTCTCTTCAATACTGACGCCACCGTCAATAGGGGCACACGTCGATCATTTATGGGCCTTGAGCAGCCAACCCAGCCGTCTCTCCATATTCAAATTTAGGCGGTTCTTTTCTCCTATAAACATACCACTTCCCCCTGCATTTTCTCCCTACTGTCTCTCCTTCGCTCCAGACGACCTGACGTTGCAGTGCCCTCCTCTCTATCAAACACCTTCCTAGCTCTAGACTGATTTCGAGCTCGAAGATTCGACTATCGCCCTCATTCTAGTAAGTTCTTCGAATCTCTTCATTGCTTTTTCATTTGGTATTTCACATTTTAGGGCAGAAAAGCTATAGGTTTTAGGATAGGGCTCCCCAAAAACCTCCTCTGTCCCTACTCTCTTTACTGTTCTTCAACCTCAGTGATGAACGCGCGAGGATCTGGGGCGGACCGGGCTCCAGGTCTTCTTTTGATCCCAAAAAGCACCGAAACTGAGCAAGTTGCGAGTTTACAAAACTCATGTAAAAACCGAGGTAATGGAGTGCTGGACCGCTCAACCGGGCTAAAATCTAGTCTGCTTGAGCGACCGAGCTTCTGGTTTACCTCTGTGACCGAGATAAACTGGCACACCATATGACCGAGCTAAAGTTAAGCTTGTTTTGCGCGACCACGCTCCCACTTACACTTGCACTCCTTTTGCTGCAGAGTCCAAGGGGACCACGCACCAACATTGAGGCTCTCAAAGACCGAACAGCCATCAAACGAGAGTTTTTGCCAAACCAACACAGCTGTGCTAAAACCAACCGGCTACACATGGGGTGCTACCCCTTCCTGGTCGACACGCTGGTCGCATTAGCTGCGTTTCGGGAAGAATACGGCGTCCCCGCTGATGTGCATCTCGAGCTCGGTGCCGAGGACACAGCCCCTTGGGGCAGACTGGACCAGTGCCCTTTCACCGTGCTGTCCATTATCGAAGGCGGCCTTCGCTTCCCGGTCAATCCTCTAATGTGCGAGTTCTTAAGGCGCACCAGGCTAACACCCACACAAGTCTCAACCAACACCTATAGAATAATTAACGGGATAGCCGAGCTGAACAACCAGCTAGGAATCAGCCTAGGATTAGCCGAGATACTCCGCCAGTACACCCTCGGGCATACAGGTGATGGACTAAACTACTACCTAAAGATCAGACCGGGCAAGAAGAAGATAGTAACTGGCACCCCGGATAAAGATATGCACGACGACGAATTTTTCTCGGTGTCTGGAAACGATGAAACAGCCAACATGCCCGGCTGGTACATCAGCAAGAACTTCAGTTCGACATGTAAGCCGTGCTCACTGCTCGGTCAAATTATTTTCCTTTACTATTCTGTACTAATGCCTTTTCTTCATTGCAGCCATCGAAGCTTTGCAAGCTAACTACCATAATCCCAACGAAGTAGCCATCAGAACCGTATTATGGTACCGTAACCAGGATTGTCACGAACTTCTCGGCTACGTACCGACCTACAGATACTCCGCTCCTCGTCGAAGTAGAGTAATAGAATTCCTCCGAGCGCCGTCTCCACCTCTCGATCCAACACTACCGGATGTGCCACTAATCCGGCTGACCGAGGAAGAGGAAATGGCCAAACGAAGCCGCATCAAGAACCTCATCACCGCCACATCCGCCGAGCTGCCGAGCATCCATTTCCGCGCAGCTGCTGCCGGTCAAACAAGCGGGGCCGTGGTTGCGTTGGCGTCAACTGCCGCAGTGCAGCCCAGCAAGGACAGCCGTCGGGCTGGAAAAAGGCCTCGAACCGCCGACCGCTCAGACGAGCTTGTTGCGGTGCTGAACGCCGAGTAACCTGCGGCCACAACTGAGCTGACACCCCCCTGGAAGCCTCAATTGAAGCACCGGGGAAAAGAGATCCCGGCCAGTGCTTCGGTCAAAGGGGATAAAGAGCATCTCCTCGCCTTCGACCTAACAAAAGCCCTACTCCTGCAGAGCAATGTGACCAGCAGCGACCACGTGCCCGACACCCGACTCGTAAAGTCCTCGGTCAAGTCTATGACCCGGGTAAGAATTTTGCATACTTTATTCGAATTTTTCCAAGTGTTTGCTCGGTTCCCTTTCTCTAATCAAACTCTCTTCTTGCAGGCCATCCAGAAACAACACCTTGTAATGGAGCGGATTCACAGACTCCGGCAAAAGGCGACCGACGCTGCCAACTAGGTCGAGCATCTGCAGACCGAGTTGGGACGGTCAAAGGCTTCTTTGGAGATTGCAAACACAGACAACTCCAAATTGCTCGGCCAATTTGGAGCCGCCGAGAAAGAAAGGGACGCTCTCCAAGCCGAGCTGGAAGCGTTGAAACAATCAAGGAAGGATGAGGTGGATGACGCCAACAACGCAGGTTTCAAGGAGGCCGAAGAAAGCTCCACCAAGCAAGTCGAGGGCACCAAGGACACATTCTTCAAGTCTGGTTGGAAGGCTGCTTGCGAACAGCTTGGCCAAGGATCTGGAACCGACGTGTTTGCCTCTCCCCCAGCTGCCTTTATGCCGATGTACATGGTGCCATACGGTAACGACGTCTTCAGTGCATTGCAGGCTAAGGGCGAAGAGGAAAACGGGGATGAAGCCGAGGAAAATGCCGAGGGGGAAAACCGCCCAAAGTAGGCCGGCCAGGTAGAGACCGGCGTCCAAGAAACCACAACTACGGTCGACCTGGAGGCAGTTGCAACTGGGGATGACTTCGCTGACCTTTCCCCCTTAGTTTAGTTTTCTTTCTTTTTTCTTTTTTTTTAAGAATGTAATCGTGCTGCCTGCCCCACCTTATGTAATTCAGTTTCACATCAATGAAAAATTTTGATTTCGTTAACTGTTGCACTGCTTGTTGGACTGTGTTTCATCATCTCGGCAGGAACCTTTAAGCAAAACGTCAACTACTTTAGCCGGGGTAAAGCACCTCAGCTAAATCTTTTGAGTTGGGCAAATCACCAACCCTTTAGCCGGGACAAAGCATCTCGGCTAAAGCCTTGAGTAAATCATTAACTCATTCAACCGGAGTAAAACATCTCGGTTAAAACCACAGAGTTGAGTAACTCCTTAACTCATTTAATCGGAATAAAACATCTCGGTTGAAACCACAAAGTTGAGTAAATCATCAACCCATTCAACCGAAGTAAAACATTTCTGTTGAAACCATAGAGTTGAGTAAATCCTTAACTCATTTAACCAGAGTAAAACATCTCGGTTGAAACCACAGAGTTGAGTAAATCATCAACTCATTCAACCGGAGTAAAACATCTCGGTTGAAACCACAGAGTTGAGTAAATCATCAACTTATTCAACCGGAGTAAAACATCTCGACTCATTTAACCGGAGTAAAACATCTCGGTTGAATCCACAGTTGAGTAAATCATCAACTCATTCAACCGGAGTAAAACATCTCGATTGAAACCACTGAGTTGAGTAAATCATCAACTCATTCAACCGGAGTAAAACATCTCGGTTGAAATCTCAAAGTAGGCACCGAAAACAACAAAATGCTTCAGCAAAGATAAGTCACTTCTATTATATTGACAAAAAGAGTATTACATTCAGAAATACAAGGAGAGCAAGTCCTTCCACAAAAAATTACATAAGAATGTCAAATACTAAAAATAGTATAGTTTGAGGTTGGCCACATTCCATGGTCGGGGTATGCCTTTTCCTTCCAAATCTTCCAAGTGGTATACCCCCTTGTCCGCCAGACCGATTATCTTGTAAGGCCCTTCCCAGTTTGCCCCTAGCTTGCCTTCACCCGACACTAGTGTGTTACCCATGACCTTCCTTAAAACCCAGTCGCCCACTTTAAATGATCTGGGGTGCACGGTTTTGTTGTATTTCCTAGACAATTCTTGTTGGTATGCGGCCACGTGGATCAAAGCCTTTTCTCAGCGCTCTTCAGCTAGATCCAATTCCAGGACGACTGCCTCAGAGTTCATCTCGGGCTCAAAATTTTCACTATGGATGGTGGGCATGCCGATTTCCAATGGGATGACCGCCTCCATGCCGTATGCCAAGGCAAAAGGAGTTTCCCCGGCGGATCGCCTCGGGGTCGTCCGATATGCCCAAAGGACACTTGGGAGTTCCTCGGCCCATTTTCCTTTGGCTTTCTCAAGTCTTTTCTTCAACCCATCAAGAATGGTCTTGTTTGATGCTTCGGCTTGGCCATTGGACTGTGGGTAAGCCGGAGTGGAGTTGTAGAATTCGATCTTCAATTCCTCACAAAGTCCTCTGAATAAGCGCCCGTCAAATTGGGTGCCATTATCAGAAATCAGAATCTTGGGGACGCCAAATCACGTTATCACATTCTGCCAGACAAACTGTTTGACGTCTTTCTCCTTGATAGTCGCTAAGGGCTCAGCTTCCACCCATTTGGTGAAGTAATCCGTAGCCGCAATGAAGAACTTCCAGTTGCCTAGTGCCGTTGGGAATGGTCCCACTATGTCTAGCCCCCACATCGCAAAAGGCCAAGGGCTTGTGAAGGGGAGAAGTTCTCTGGCCGGCTGATAAATTTGGTGGGCGAACTTCTAGCACTTCTCACATTTTCTAACATATTTTTGAGCATCCGCTTGTATGCACGGCCACCAATATCCTTGCGAGATAGCTCGGTAGGCCAAAGACCTTCCCCCAATATGACTTCCGCATATGCCTTCATGAATCTCGTACAGGAATGCATTCACGCTGTTTGGGTGCACACACTTGAGGTAAGGACTAGTGAATGACTTCTTATATAAAGCACCAAATGGAGAGAGCCAAAACCGCTCTGACTTCACCCGGACTTTATGCGCTTCCTTTTTATCGATCGAAAGGGTCCGCCCCTTCAGGAAGAGGATAATAGGGTCCATCCAAGAAGGGCCAAGCTCGATGCAGAGTACTTCTGTCTGCTCGGGTTTCTCAATACTAGACCTTGGAAGAAACTCAATCAGGAAAGGGCTGGGAGATGTTCTGTCGACCATGGAAGCTAAACCGGCTAATTCATCCACACGGCCATTTTCTTCACGACCAATTTGTTAGACCCTTATGGCCTGGAATCGCTTGATGTGTTTTTTTACGAGAGCTTGGTACTTGGCCATTCTATCGTCTTTGGCTTCGTAGACCCCGGACACTTGGTTGACAACAAGTTGAGAGTCACTGTAAACCATCAGCTCGAATGCGCGCAACTGAAGCGCGCTCTTGAGCCCGGCCAATAGCGCCTCGTACTCAGCCTCGTTGTTTGATGTAGGGAATCCGAGGGTGATAGAGTGCTCGATGGTCAGACCATCTGGCAAGATCAAAACTATACCGAGTCCGACACTGTGACGATTTGAGGCTCCATCTACAAAAAGTTTCCATATTTCACCGACAAATAGCTTCCAACACTCTGAGGGGTCCTGGGAGGCTTGAAGGTTGATGGGATCACGGTCGCTCGGCTATTCTGTTGCTGGTTGGCTGCTGTTCGGTTCCATTTCATCCCCCCTCAGCGATGCGGCACTGGACCTAACAGGTTAGTCTGTTATGCCCAAGTCCGGAGTCGCATCGCCGGGCTGTAGTACTGTACCGGTTGGACGTTCTATGGCAGGGCGCGCAAGTTCCGCGTCGCCAACATCGCCCTGCTGTGCAATTTCTATTGAGCTTGCGTTCGCCTCCTTGGCTACCATGGCAAGATCCACCGAACATACTGGATAAATTCCAGGCGAGAATTCAGCAATAAAATCGGCCAATGTCTGTGCTTTTATGGCAGTTCGGGGTTGGAAATTGACGTCGAATTGTCCCAATTCAACCGCCCACTTGAGGATTCGACCAGAGAAATCCGCCCACTCAAACAAGGCTTTGAGGGGGAACTTGGTCAACACGACGATTGTGTGAGCATGAAAATAGTGGGCCAATTTCCTGGAGGCCATCATCAACGCCAAAGCAAGTTTTTCCAGCGACAAGTATCTCAACTCTGCCGGTAGCAAGGTTTTGCTCACGTAAAAGATAGGGAAATGCTAAATACCTTCTGACCGAACAAGCACTGCGCTAACTGCATGCTGAGAAACGGCCTAATAAAGGAAAAGTTCTTCGCCGGACTTGGGTGTCACCAATAATGGAGCAGAAGACAGATATGCCTTGAGCTCGGCCAAAGCCCTGTCACATTCCTCGTCCCATGAAAACTTGATTTTAGGGCTCGAAAGAAGGGGTAGCAGCGATCTGATGACCGACTTATGAATCAGTTAAGTGCGGCGGCCATTCCGGCCAGATGCTGCACGTCCTTCGCCGAGTTAGGCTGCTTCAATTCTTGTATGACTTTGATTTGTGCGGGGTCCGCCTCGATGCCTCGGTTTGTGACTAGGAAGCCTAGGAATTTCCCAGATCCCACGCCGAAGGCACACTTAGACGCATTCAGGCGTAGCTTGTGCTGTTTGAGAATGGCGAACATCTCGGCTAGGTCGGACAAGTGGTCTGCCTGATGCCTGCTTTTGACAACCATGTCATCGATATAAGCCTCCATCGTCTGGCCTAACAGAGGAGCGAACATTTTGGTCACCATCCTTTGGAAAGTTGCCCCGGCGTTCTTTAAACCAAAACGCATGACTTGATAGCAAAAGAGTCCCCTTGGAGTGATGAAAAAGGTTATCTTACGGTCGGGGCCATGCATAGCAATCTGATGATAACCGCGATAGGCATCCAAGAAACTGAGCCTGTTATGTCCGGCCGTTAGATCCACCAGCTGGTCTATTCTGGGCAGAGGAAAGCTGTCTTTAGGGCAAGCTCGGTTGACGGTCTTGTAGTCAACCCAAACTCACCACTTCCCATTCTTCTTGGGTACTACGACCGTGTTTGAAATCCATCGAGGGTAGTGCACTTCCTGAATGGCCCTTGCTTCTAGCAGGTTCCTTACTTCCTCCGCGACTACCTCGACGTGATGAAGAGCCGATCTCCTCGTTCTTTGAATGACTGGCCGCGCGTCTGGGAAAACATTGAGTTGGTGGCAAATAAAGCTTGGATCAATGCCGAGCATATCATATGGCGTCCATGCGAAGACTTCGATATTGGCCATCAAGAATTCCACCATCTCGGTCCGTTCATGGGCGGTCAGGCTGGATCCCAGCAAAAAGAACTTGTTTGGACTTTCCGTGTCATCCGTACTTCCACCAACTCTTCAACAGCCTTGTCCTCGGCCCTAGTGCCCACGTCATCAAGGACACTCTGGTCTTCTGGACCTTCAATCATTTGCACGAAGCCTTTGGCAACTCGGCTCCCATTCACTGCCACGAAACATTGCTTCGACATGACTTGATCGCCCCAAATTTTCTCAACTTCCCCCATAAACGAGGGGAATCTCATAACCTGGTGATAGCTTGATGCTACCGCCTGCATTGCATGAAGTCATCCCCTTCCCAAGATCAGGTTATATGTGGACGGCACCTTCAATACCCAGAACTCCACTTGCTTGACCACGGATTCGGCTTTGACTGGCAAGATTATCTTTCCCATAGGCCACTCCGGTTACGAGTTGAAACCCACTAGTGGCGAAGTTACCGGAGCCAAGTCTGTATCCTGGAATTTGAGTTGCTTGAACGCATCGTAGTACATAATCTCAACCGAGCTTCCCTGGTCAATCAAGATGCGCTTGACATCGAACTCTCTGACGCGGAGGGTGACCATTGGGGCGTCGTTGTGTGGTGTTTGAATGCGCTCTAGGTCCCTTGTGGAGAAGCTAATCACGTCTTTCTCCTCGGTCTTGCCGTTTTTGACCGTGGGTTGGACTGACAAAACTTCCCTCATATGTTCCGTCTTTTTGATCACTCCTCGGAGCTCACACACACACACCGGCTCCACTATGCCATGGATCACATTGAACACTCCCTGAGGGGGCACTTCTAAGTCATCCAAACCATTTGGATCAGCCGGGGCAGGATGCGTGGCTTTGACGCCCCCATCAATGTAAAGGTCTAAGTGACCGGCGGCGACTAACTCCTCCAAGTGTTACTTCAAAGGCAAACAGTCCTCTGTTCGGTGTCCTCGCTCCTGGTGATACGTGCAGTGGTGCCGCGGATTGAAGCCCTTTTGCGCATCGCCTAACTTAGCAGGAAACTGGACGTAATCCTCATCACGGATTTCACTAAGTATGCGATAGATTAGAATCTTAAAGACCGTGGTGATGCCCGTCCGAGTGTTCAACCTTCTGTTAGCATCAGCTGCGTCATCGCAGGGGTATTCTGCTTGGTCATTTCGACGACCTACCCTAGTTTCGATGATTTGGTCCACGGTTAGATTCCCCGGCGCTCATTTGGACGGTTAGGCTCCTGTCCAACCGCATGTACCTTGCCAGCCGACCTCTTGTCTGTTACCACCAGAGTTATCTTCGCGGTGGACGCTGCCACATCATCCTCTACTCGAATGTGCTCATTGATGCGCTGCATTAGTTGCCCCATGGATGTCGGCTGGTTCATGGTAAGCGAGTCCCGCAGCCTATGTCTGACCGGAAGACCGCGCTTATATTAGGTGATTGCCAAGTTGATCGGGCAATCTAGAATCTCGTTGAAGGTTTTCCAGTACCTGGAGTTGTATGCCTTCAGAGTGTCACTCGACTCCATCTTGACACTGAGAAGGTGGTCCACTTCCTTTGGTGTTTTGGTATTGGTTTTGAAATGAGTCACGAATGCTTCCGCCAACCGCTGCCACCTTTCAATGCTTTCCTCCGGCAGCCTCTCAAACCATTTCAAGCCCAATTCGCCCAAACTGGACGGGAAAATAAGGCACATAAGAGCGTCATTGCACCTATGTCCGGCCATAACCTGCCAGAAGTGGCTTACATGCATGTATGGATCGGTCTTTCAGTCATAAAACGTAAACTTGGGCTGGTGAAAGCCCGCCGGGAGCGGTGTGATTTCTATCTCAAGGAAGAAAGGGGTGGCGTTCAGCCTCGCCAAATCTGTGTCTAGAGAGATAGGCACGGCTGGGCGGGGTAGCGGCATTATAACCTCCTTACTGGCGTGACCCCCGTAAGATAGCCGCTAGAGCGCCGGCACCTTTTTGGCCTCCCGTCGGCGAGCTCGCTCCTTCAGGACATCCCTCAAGTCCTCTGAACGGACGGAGTAAGAATATCTCGAAGTGGTCGCGGGACGTGAGGGATGGTAGGTACTATCTTGCGCGCTAGACTTCTCTGCAGGCGTGTCTAGGTCTCCACCCCTATAGCTTCTAGTGATAGAAAGGGAGGGAGTGCGCCGCTGGCTCTGGCTGCCTGAACGACAGGGTTGGGTGCGCTCACTGTGGTCTCCCACTCCAGCAACACCCTTCCCTTTGACTTGGCATTTGAGAGCTTCCATCTCTGCCATCATTCTCTGGATGACAGTGTCTTGGTTCCTTAACTTGTGCTCCAAACGTCTAGCGTACGATTCTCTTCGCCATCGGTGTCCGTCTGGGCTCCGTGAATGACCAAAACTTCTGGCGCGCTTATCTCGCGCATCTCTCGAATGTTCTCCTGGGGAAGTCTCCAAGTCCGCCATGTTCTGAACGGCGGGGAGTTCGTCTCTCCGTCTAGCTGATTCCGAGGTAACACCGTCAATGGCAGACAACGGTATTTCGTCGTTGTTCGCCATTAAAAGCGATCGGATGAGCTTAGAAGACAAGGTTTTGTCTATTGAACATTCCCACAGACGGCACCAATTGTACGGGGAGGAAATGTTCGTCGCTGTCCGTACTCCTTTCATCCAAGCTCCTTGTCTATCCGATCGACCTGCGAGCACAACGGCGGTGAGCTGCCCGGCGATATGTTGCCGGAAAACCCCTCCGACGGTCAAGTTAGCACACACTCAGGGAGAGAGAGGAAGAGAGAGATATAGCACAATGAGTGTTTCTCACCAAATGATGTTCCTCCCCAGCATGGGGGGCGCAGTCATGCTTATATACTTTCTGCACTCAACTCTGCGCCCATTAGTCTCTTGACACGTGGAGCTGCTCTCCCATCTGTCAACATAAATCCAGCGAACACCACCTAACCAAACCGCCAGACAACATTAGCGGGAACTCGGCAGCCCGGCAGCATCACCTCGGCTCACACGACCGTGCTGCGTAACGAGTCCGAGTACTCCACTTGCCGAGCTCCATAGCAACCGAGCTCAGTAACATTCTGGCAGAGCCGAGTTCAAGATCGGTCGAGCCGATAAACAGAGGGCCTTTCCCGCTAAGTCATCCGTGCGAACCATGGAACTCGGGGTAGCCGACGATCACCTCGGCCAAATTAGCTCGGTCCAAACATGGGACCTGGACTTTGTGCCTGGGCCTAGACTGAGCAAGACCAACTCCGGGGAAGCCCAAGTTAGCTCGGCTTGAATAGGGGGCCTGAGCCTCGACCGAGCAAAACCCACTCTGAACAGGCCCAAATTAACTCGGCCCAAACATGCTCGGCCCTATCCTGTTCAGCTTCTACCACGGCCCAAAGTCAGACTATAAATCTCCCTCTCATACATAATCCCATTGATTTATGATTTAAAAACTAAGAAATATAAACCCAAATATTAATAAGATTGAATTAGTCAAATTCAAGCAAAAATTACATCATGGTCCCATTTATTAATAGCTCTAACTAACTAATTTTCTATTATCATTTTGTTAGCTAATAGGCTATTAGTCAATGCAAAAAAACTAAGGTATTAATAGTCCACTCATTGAAGAGGGTTAGCTTGTTCTTTTATTTATTTTTATTTTAAATAGTTTTCTTGATGTCGTTGAGATTGATAATGAGATATCGAATATTGATAAGCAAGTTTATTTAATTAAGTCTATCATAAGGTCAAGCTGAGCTAGCTCACCTTTTGATTGGCCACATTGGCATCTCTTTCTTATTGAGATAATTCTACTACTAAATTAATCATTAAAAAAATACTTAAAAGTAGGCTCGCGCATCAAATTGGGTTCATCGTGGACAATTGTGTGAGATTAAATTTGAATTAATTTTGTAACAAAAAATTGACTATAGAGTCATTATACAATTCCTAAGGAATGTTTTAATTTGTGTGCGATATTAAACCTAAAATATAAGGTAGCCTTTTATTTTCATAATTTTGTTAATGGATGATCTAATGATTTTGACTCAAAAAAATTATATAGTTTTTATGACACATACTTTCATAGAAACATGTTAATAAGTTATTAAATAAGTGTATTAAGATCCCTCCTTAACAAAAAGTTTCGTTTAGGCTTCATTTGGGATAACATCTTGAGCTAAAATAGTCATATAAGACAAAATAGACTATTTTAGCTAAATAAGACAAAATGTCATATTTAACTCATAATCATTTCATTTTTTCTCTCACAAAAGTCATAAAAATCTAAAAATCTATTCCAAACGAGATTTTTTAGCCTCTTGCTAAAATAACTAAAAAGTCAACCCATATCCCAAACGAGCTCTTAGGTTCTTTGTTTGACAAAGACTAAAAAATTTACATTTTTTTAGCAAATTCTTTTAAAAATTTGTGTCAATTTTTTTTTTTTTTTGCTCATCTTTTCAAGTTCTTATAATCTAATCTAAAAGTAAAATTTAAATTTAAATTTAAATTCTAAAAAGCATTAAAAAAAAAGAAAGAAAGAAGAGTTCATTCCATCAACATAGTGACATTGACACCTTAATTTAATAGGGAGCCCTTAACCCATTATTTTCTTGCTAGTGTACACTCCTTACCATTAAGTACAGTAGGCCTCTCTTTAGACACCTTAATTTAAAGGAGGCTACTCTTCTATTCATTTAGTAAATTGAAGTATACTGTTAGATTTGTGAAATCTATTTTAAATCTTGTTTTGATAATTTGAATAGTATAAAGTATAGAACTCGTTGAGTACTTCATGTTTATAAAAAATCACTTTAATCGGATATCGATAACCCCTTGATCGAAATACATTTTGTCAATGATAAATATAATTTTAAAAATAAATTACTAACAAAAATATATTCCGATCAAAGAATTACTGATATTCGATCAATATAATTTTTTACAAATATAAATAACCAATAACCTTCACACATTAAATAATTCATATTATTAAAATAAAATCTGTGATAAATCTCACCAACCTAATACTTGAGAGAAGCCTCGCCCTAATTTATGGTTGGTTTGGAATATTTTAAAAAAGTGCACTTTTTGACTTATTGGCTTATATGGATTGGGTTTGGGTTGGTTTTGATGTAATGTATTAGAGAGATGATGTGATTTAAATAAGATGATTTGACTTAAATAGGATAGTGACTTTTGACTTTTTGTATTATTTCCAAGTTTGGCATGACCTAAATAATACAAAAAGTCAAAAAGTCCCTATCCTATTTAAGTCACATCATCTTATTTAAATCACATCATCTCTCTAACACATCACATCAAACTCAATCAAAACCTAACTCATATAAGTCAATAAATTAAAAAATATACTTTTTTAGAACATTTCAAACCAACCCCAACCAAGCCTCAATAAGAAGGCCTTACCCCACTATCTTATTGGTAGTGCACGCTCCTTACCATTAAAGTACAGATGGGCGAATATTCTTAAAATGGTTTTTTTTTATAATTTATAAATTACAAATATTTTCTTATTAGTATTTTTTATTTAATAGAATTAACTAAAAAAATAAAATTTATAATTATTCTCTTATATAATAGTAAAATTATATAAATTATTAATTAAAATATATTTCTAATATCATTAATAAAAACTGTTAATGCTGATTTATTAATAAAATAGGTGATTTGTTATGAAATTAAAAATTTCAAGGAGTAGAATGTAATTTCTAAAATCATAAGGGTGATTCTTACTTTAATCAAACCTCATGAGTGTATATCTAAAATCACAAGGGCGATTCGTATTTTAATCAAACCTCATGAGTGTATTTCTAATTTACCTCTTTTTTTTTTGCTCTTTTTTTTTTTTTTTTTTTTTTTTTGGTGAAGGACATCTTCTAAAATCTCAAGCAGTGGGGACATGTTTCTTACCTTTTTTTTTTTTTAATAAATTTTTGTGTTTTTAATTTTTTATTTATTTTTAAAGATTTGTTTGTATTGTTAGAATCCTCTATTTCATTAAAATCTAAAATTTAAAATTGTAAAAATATATATTTTAAAATTTTAATTAAAAAAATCAACATAAAGTTATTTAAAAATATTTTCCAAACCAACGTCATGCTTATACCTTGCATTTATGAGGGGGGAAAAAAAACAATAACAACAACAACAACAACAAAAACAAAATATAAGCTATATTTTTTTATAAATTTATTTATGAAAAAATTAGTGAAACATCCCTCTTCAACTTTGCGTAGTAGGAGAGATCCAAGATATATTTTTTTATTAATTAAAGTCCCTCAATATTTTCACAGAAAAAATTCGACTTAAAGAAATTTTGGCCCCGACTCAGAGAAATTTCTCTAGTATGATTACAGAAAAATTTCAAAATTTCTCTGTAAAAATTAAAATTTCTCTACGTCGGGATAAAATTTTTCTGAGTCGGGTAAAATTTCTCTAAGTCAAATTTTCTCTATGAAAATGTTGAAGGACTTTAATTACTATGAAAATATTGTATGTCATTTATCTTATAAAATTTTAATATCATAGACCTTAAAAAAAATTCTCCTTTATTTATTTATTTATTTTTGCAAATTTCTTACAAAATTAATATCTAAATATATTATATTGTTAAATAAGTTTCCCAATCACCATTCAATGAATGTTAATTAATGATCAAATAACATCAAAAAAAAAAAATGGCAAATTACAAGATAAAATCTCAGGGTTTGAGTCATATAACAAAATAAAATATTAATTTTTAATATAATAAAATAAAATAAAATATGAATTTTTAATCTCAGGGTTTGAGTCATATAACAAAATAAAATATGAATTTTTAATTTTATCAATTTAAATATTATAATTTAGATTTGTTTTCAATTTAAAACATTTACTTATTTTTGTTAATTAATATTGATGGGAAAATAGATATTTTAGCCATAAAACTCACGAAAAAAGTTATTTTAGACATTTTATATATATATACTTATATTGAGTTTAATGAATAAAATACTAATTTTTCGTCAATTTTACTTAACAAAAATAGGTATATAGTTTATATTAAAAGTTTTACATAACAAAAATAGATAAATGATTTAGATTGAAAACAAGTTAAAAGATTAAAATTGAAATTGAAAAAATTAAAAATTCATTTTATTACAAGACTTTTGGGTTTTTTTTTTTTTTTTTTTATAATTACCCCCAAAAATTTTAAAACTCAAATATCAATTTTCGGAGGCTTTTGTTGCGTGTTCGATCCACGCTCACGGCAGTTTCAAATTTTTGACTTTGATTTTTTTTATTTATTTATAAAACTCGCCGGCAGTTGGAGACAATGACTCAAATAATTACACACATCACATTTTAATTACTTCGTTTTGTCCTGTGACAACAGACAACCGCTCTCAGCTCTCTCTCTCTCTCTCTCTCTCTCTGCTACTTTCATTCTCTCATCCCTTCAATTACTCTGCACAATCACACTTCACAAGAACCCTAATTCCTCATCTTCATTCCCTCAGAATTCCACACAACTCTCTCTCTATATATATATATAGATATGTATATATGCATAAGTATTTGATTCATTTCCGATGAGGCGAAGAGCTGTTGATTCTCGAAGGTCAGGGAAGAGAAGATATACGAAGGTGCTCTGGTTCACAATATGCGGTGTCTTGTTTTTGCTGTTGTTGGCTCTTTTTGGACGAGGCAAAACATCAACACCGACATCATTAATGAATCAATATGTATGTAATTGTAGGGATATATTTTCTGAGTACCAACACGTGGCATGGTGACGCCGACGTGTCAGCCGAGGTGCCACGTGTCGTGGTAGTTGCACCGAGGTAATCTCGGAGTTGCCGAGGTTATCTCCGAAGATATCGGAATCCGGGATAAGCGAATAAAGGACAAGAGTCCTAGATTGAGAAAAGACTTCAGTGTGGGTAAAGATGAAAGAGTCCCGGATTAGCAGTAATCCTGAGCTCATTGGAGTTAGGCTCCTATTGGGACTAGGATTGTATTGGCTATAAAAGAGAGGCACCCCCATGGGTCTAAGGTATGTTTTGATATACTCAAGCTTGTGAGTTGAATACTTGATTATCTTTGAGAGATTTACTGACTTGATCGTCGGAGTGCCCCCGGGTGGAAGAACCACCGCCGGAGCCTTTTCTTTCTGTGCAGGACAGCAGGGTGCCATCTATTCTGCCTGTGTTCTACAGCTGATTTACTAAGAAGGGCAGTGTGATCGGAAAATCACTCACACAATTTGGCACCGTCTGTGGGAACGAAAGACAAATAGATGGCCAGTAACGCACAAAAAGAAAAGGTTGGGGATGACGCTCCCACAGGGAGCAATAGGCCTATCGAACTTGACATTGAAGGAGACAACCACAATACCGAAACCCGCAACCAGGGGCACGGAGGAAAAGACGTCGGCCAAGAGGGCGACACTTCAAAGAAGACAGACCAAGACAGATACTACAACGAAAATAACCTCCAGGTATGGAGGGATAGGTGCCTACAGAGGGACGAGGAAGTAAAAGATTTGGCAGACAAGTTGGCAGACCTACAGTCGGTCGTCAACTTCATGATGCAAAACAATGTCATGCAGCCACCGTACCCACTGCAGGACACGCCAATCCCAGCAGTTAATACCCAGAAGGGAGGAAGGAAAATTCTCGAAGCACCACAGCACACCAGGAGTGGAAGACACTCCCACCAGACCCCCAGGGAGGTCGGACGAGAAGAGCCAAGACGAGAGAAGTCCCAAAGAACGTATCACACGATGGACCCAGAGCCCAGAGAACATCGGCACGTCCAAGGACAGGCGCTCTGCTTTGACACAACCCATGGAGAAAAATCAAAACAGACCCACCTCGAGGCCGAAAGTAGCGTGCCGAAGAGACTAAAATCGACAGATAGCCGAGCTCCGGGAAGGAGTAAAGAAGACTTGAGAAATTACCTCAAGAGGAAGGAACAGAATGCCGAAGCCGAGGTTACTTCACCCGTCAAACTGAGGACACCATTCTCGGTAGAGCTGGACAAATTTGAGGCACCAAAGAGATTCAGCATGCCGAGGTTTCAAATATACAATGGTAAGTCAGACCCTAACTTCTACGTCGGACTATTTCTGAACTCAATGGCTTTATACAGTGGAAACGAGCCGTTGCTCTGCAAAGTGTTCCCCTCGTCTTTTGGGGAGATTGCATCAGATTGGTTCCACAAATTGCCAAAAGGAAGCGTGAAGACTTGGGAAGGCCTGGCCGAGATGTTTGTGGCCAGGTTCGTGACAAATAAGCTGCAGCCATTAAGGGTGGACGCACTAATGGCCCTGAAGATCAGCAAGGATGAAGGCCTTAGGGCCTATGCAAAAAGATACTACGAGGTGTTCAATCGAATACCTGAATGCAACCAGGAAGTGGCGGTCGTGTCTTTCAAGAACGGCCTGAAAGAAGATTGTTCACTACGGAAATCCTTGGCAAAGACATTGCCAAAGAATATGGAAGAGCTCATGGCAAGGATTGAGAAATATGCCAGAGCCGAGGAAGATACATCGGGGAATAAGGAGGTAAAAAGGGAACAGCTCGCCGAAGCGAGGCCGAAGCAACAACGGATTTAGCAAAGCGGAGATAGAATTAAGGGGTAAGCAAGCAGTAACGACTGTGTTCCGAATCCAGGTCCACAAAGTCCTGGATCAAATCCGAAATTAACCCTATTACAGAGCACCAGCAAAGGTCCCAGGGGAATACATGGGCAGGAACCATGGTAGGCGTTGTGCTTACCACAATGAAGAAGGGCACCCAACTCAGGGCTGCAGGGCCCTAAAAGCATACCTGGAGGACTTAGTAAGGCAAGGCCATCTGAGGGACCTTGTCGACGAGGCAAGAACAAGAGAAGAGCAGGCAAGATTGCCTTAAGCACCAGCAGCTCCGCCTCCCCCAGCACAACAACCACAAGCAGGAGGACCTCGGGTGGTTAGTGTAATCCACTCAAAGGTCAACGAAAACGAGGTCAGAGGAGAGACCCAGAAGGTAAGGCGTTTACAGCATGTCTACCAAGTCGGGGAAAAGAGACATCGGCCAGAGGAGTGCCAAGGACCAATGATAGCTTTTACAGAAGCCGACCTAGAGATGGTCCAACACCCACGTAATGATGCCTTGATAGTATCCCTCCAGGTTGGGGAGTGCCAAGTGAAACGCATCCTGATCGATCAAGGCAACTCTTGCGACATCATGTACGTTAGATGCTACAAGGAGCTGGGCCTTCACCCAGATGACATGGAGGGATCAAACGGCCCGATGGTCGGCTTCAACGGAACGCCAACGTGGCCACTGGGCACCACAAACTTGGAAGTACAAGCCGGTACAAAGAAGATCAAGACAGAATTCATCGTGATTGACACACCTTCACCTTACAACATCATCTTGGGAAGGCCGTGGTTGCATGCAATGGAGGCAGTTCCCTCAACGTTGCATCAACTATTACGGTTCCCAGCAGAACATGGGATTGAAGAAGTCAGAGGAGATCAGCTACAGGCAAAAAATTGCTCCATGGCAGCAATGAAAACAACCTGCAGCATACAAGAACCAGGGAAGGCAGAGATCAAAGACGAGGACATGGAGGTCCTAGATGATGTCGGCAAGGAGCCGGCCGAGAAAAGTGAGGAAACACTGAAGAAAATCCTCGTCCAGGAGAGCGATGAGGAACGTTTCTTTCTCCTCGGCTCCGGCTTGGCCAAGGAAGAAGAAAAAGAACTAGAGGCTTTTTTGAGAACAAACATAGAGGTGTTCGCTTGGACACCTTATGAGATGCCAGGCATTAACCCCGAGGTCACATGCCACAAACTGAACGTCGACAGGTAGGCCAAACCTGTCGTACAGCGAGCCAGAAGACCGACGTTGATGCACGTTGAAGCAGTGGAGGAGGAAGTAGACAGACTTCAAGAGGCCAGGGCCATCAGAGAAGTCAATTATCCGACATGGCTATCAAACATTGTGGTAGTAAAGAAGAAGAACGGTAAGTGGAGGGTATGCGTAGATTTTACAAGCCTGAACAAAGCCTGTCCCAAAGACAGCTTCCCTCTGCCCAAAATTGACCAGCTGGTGGACGCAATATCTGGACATGGAAGGATGAGCTTCCTGGATGCGTATAGAGGGTACCACTAGATAGCTATGTACCCCTCAGACGAAGAAAAGACAGCGTTCATCACTCCAAAAGGCCTGTACTGCTACAAAGTAATGCCCTTTGGACTAAAGAACGCAGGAGCAACTTACCAAAGGTTGGTAACCAAGATGTTCAGACACTTGATTGGCCAAACAGTAGAAGTCTACATCGATGACATGGTCGTAAAGACCAAGGAGCCTCAGGGTCATCTTGCCGACCTAAAAGAGGTATTTGATATCCTCAAATCATATCGGCTCCGACTCAACGCATCAAAGTGCGCGTTTGGAGTTGGATCGGGTAAGTTCTTAGGGTACCTGGTAACGAGAAGGGGCATTGAGGCCAGCCCAGATCAAATCAAGGCCATCCTAGATTTACAGAGTCCAACATCGGCCAAACAGGTACAGATGCTTACCGGAAGGGCCGCAGCCCTAAACAGGTTCATAAGCCGAAGTTTAGACAAGTGTAAACCTTTCTTCAACCTGGTGAAAAAAGCCACAGATTTCCTTTGGACAGAGGAGTGTGAGGCCGCATTGGCCAACTTGAAGAAGTACCTGACTACGGCCCCAGTCCTCTCAACACCTGAACCTAGGGAAGAATTGCTTTTGTATTTGGCAGTTTCAGAACACGTAGTAAGTGCAGTGTTAATCCGAGAAGAAAAAGGGGAGCAAAAGGCTATTTACTATGTAAGCAAAACCTTGGCCAACGCAGAAACAAGGTATCTACCACTGGAGAAATTAATGCTAGCGTTAGTAATAGCTTCAAAGAAATTGAACCATTATTTTCAGGCGCACAAGATTGTGGTCCTAACAGAGCACCCACTAAAGTCCTTGTTACAACAAGGAGACTTAACAGGAAGAATAGCAAGATGGGCCGTAGCCCTAGGCCAGTATGACCTGGAGTTTAGGCCAAGAACAGCAATTAAAGGCCAAGTTTTGGCCGACTTCATGGCAGAATTCACGCCTGAATCCCTCGAACATCGGGCTCCGTTGAACCAAGATGAACGAGGTCCCAGCAAGCAAGGCAAATCCCAGCCAAAGGCAAAAGAGCAAAGGAAGGAAAAACTCAGACCCTGCAGCATTTACATCGGCGACTCATTCAGACTGTTTGTCGATGGAAGTTCAAACCAACAAAGAGCAGGGGCAGGAGTGCTACTGATATCTCCAGATGGGAAATAATAGAACAATCCATCTGTTTGGGGTTCAAGGCCTCAAACAACGAAGCAGAATACGAAACATTAATTGCATGACTAAAGCTGGCAGTAGCAGCAGAAGCAGATGAGGTAATAGTTTTTTGTGATTCACAGTTAATTGTTAACCAGTCAACAGGAGAATTTACAGCCAGGGATGAGAGGATGTCAGCATATGCAAAAGAGGTCATCAGATTGGCAGCCCTATTTCAAAACTGCCGACTTCTCCAAGTAAGCCGAGATGATAACAGCCACGCCGACGCGTTGGCCAACCTGGCAAGTTCAATACAGACTGGCAAAACAAGAACAATTATGATTGACTATATGTCGGGCCCAAGCATAGAACCACAAAACACAAAGCAGGAAGCAATGTGTGTGGACATGGGGCCAAGCTGGATGGATGCAATTGTTGCATTCCTGAAAGAAGAAAAGCTGCCAAAAGACCGCAAGGAGGCACACAAAGTCAGATTAAAGTCGGCAAGATTCAGTCTGACTGCGGAAGGACATCTCTACAGAAGGTCCTTCACTGGACCCCTTTTAAGGTGCGTACACCCTTTTCTGGTTGAAGATTTTTTATATGAAATTCATGAAGGAATTTGTAGAAGCCATGCCGGGGGCAGATCACTAGCCCATAGGGCCATTACCCAGGGGTATTGGTGGCCCTACATGCAAAAAGATGCAGAAGCATACGTGAAGAAGTGCGAACAATGCCAAAGGTTTGCACCTTTGATTCATCAGCCAGCCGCTGACCTGAATCCAGTATCCAGCCCCTGGCCGTTTGCCCAATGGGGTATGGATCTGGTTGGACAACTTCCCCAAGCAACTGGGCAGAGGAAATACTTGCTGGTAGCAACGGATTACTTCACAAAGTGGATAGAGGCAGAACCTCTTGCCAAAATCCGAGATGTGGACGTCAAGAATTTCATATGGAAAAACATTATCACCAGATTTGGCATTCCAAGAGCCATCGTTGCCGACAACGGAACGCAGTTTGACAGCAAACTCATCAAAAACTTTTGTGCGAAGTTCAAGATCAAGAATTACTTTTCAACACCAAGTTTTCCCCAAAGTAATAGGCAAGCAGAAGCATCCAACAAAGTAATTTTGGATGGAATAAAAAAGAGGCTGCAGGCAGCAAAAGGGAAGTGGGTAGACGAATTGCCCAACGTGCTTTGGGCATATCGGACTACGCCGAGAAGATCAACAGGGGAATCCCCCTTTGCCATGGCTTATGGCACAGAAGCAGTCATTCCACTGGAAGTCGGCATCCCAGGGATCCGAACCCAGGGAGTTGAGAATGGGACCAATGATATACTCTTAGCCCGAGATCTTGATCTTTTGGAAGAACGAAGAGAGAAGGCTGCAATTCAGCTTGCAGTATACCAGCAACAGCTTGCCAAAGCTTACAACAAGAAGGCCAATCCAAGAGATTTTCAAGTCGGCGACTTAGTCTTGAGAAAAGTCGTCGGCAACAAGAAGGATCCCAGAGAGGGCAAGCTTGGCCCAAACTGGGAAGGGCCCTACAGAATTACTTCGGTATTAGGCAATGGAGCTTATCGGCTTGAAGACAATGAGGGCAAAGCATTGCCAAGACCTTGGAACACTTGTAATTTGAAATTTTTCTATCATTAGATGTGCATTATTTTTGGCCGATGTGATCAATAAAATCTCTTCCGAATTCTTCAGACACATATGATTGATAAAGATACATAATGTTGTTTCAACAAGACATGAATAATGAGAACCCAAGTGGAACTTTGGTTCACATTGGGGCAGAAAGAAGACAAAGACGCTTAACACTTGTTGAAATTTGTAGCAATTTACAAGTTGAAGTTAAGCAGAGATGGTTCCTTAACTTCACCTGTTGAAATTTGTAGCAATTTACAAATTGAAGTTAAGCCGAGATTAGTGTTTCTCTTCGCTTGTTGAAATTTGTAGCAATTTACAAGTTGAAGTTAAGTTGAGATGGTTCCTTAGCTTCACTTGTTGAAATTTGTAACAATTTACAAGTTGAAGTTAAGCTGAGATGGTTCCTTAGCTTCACTTGTTGAAATTTGTAGCAATTTACAAGTTGAAGTTAAGCCGAGATGGTTCCTTAGCTTCACTTGTTGAAATTTGTAACAATTTACAAGCTGAAGTTAAGCTGAGATGGTTCCTTAGCTTCACTTGTTGAAATTTGTAGCAATTTACAAGTTGAAGTTAAGCAGAGATGGTTCCTTAACTTCATGTGTTGAAATTTGTGGCAATTTACAAGTTGAAGTTAAGCCGAGATTACTGTTTCTCTTCGCTTGTTGAAATTTGTAGCAATTTACAAGTCGAGGCGAAGCCGATGTTATTGCTTACGGACCTATAGCAATCTACAGGGTGGTTAAACCAAAGATCATTGCTTAACACTTGTTGAAATTTGTAGCAATTTACAAGCCGAAATTAAGCCGACATATGATCATCTGTTGAAATTTGCAGCAATTTACAGGTTGAGGTAAAAGCTCAGTATGTTGTTTAAACCCTTGTTGAAATTTGTAGCAATTTACAAGTAGGTTAGACTGAGTTTACTGTTAAACATTTGTTGCCACTTGAGAAAAATTTGCAAAGTTGACATTAAATAGTATATGTTTTACACTTGTTAAAATTCATGAAAAGCTTGCAGGTCAGAATCTTGCCGAAGTAAAACTTATAGTTACTATACCCGAGGTATGTAACCCCGAGAAGATTGCTCAAAGGAGGCAAAGTATGAAAGGCATGCCAAATATTCTAAGTATAGAACCATGCAGAAGCAATCAAGAGAAATTAAAGACTAAAACGTTCAGAGAAAAACAGTTGCAATTTTATACAAAGAAAGCACTACAGCCTAAGTAAAAGTAAATTATTTCGAAATAACAATGAAAGGCACACCGGCCGCGAAAGGAAGCATACATTGTCCAAAAAATCGAAAAGGTACAAAAAAGAAGAAAAGATGGAACATCAAAGTTATGATTCTTCAGTTACAGGTGCAATCTGGGTCTGGACATCGGCCGATTCTTGGAGAACTACCTCGGCAGATTCTTGCGAAACCACCTCAGCAGCCTTCTCTGCCGCAACCTCAGCATCGATCTCCGCAAGTGTTTTATCAAGACTTCTTTCAGCTAAGAGAAGGTCGGATGATAATTGCCCTGGATCAGCTTCCTTGGGCACCTCCTCATTCTCCTCATCTTGGGTTAAGTCCAGGACTTGATCACCCTGAGGAGGGGACTTGGTCTCACTAGCATCTTTGGGCTTCCTTACCAAAGCCTCATCATCATCCTTATCCACATCCTCAGATTCAGACTCAGATTCATCTTCAGCTTGGCTTGAAGATGGAGGTGGAGGAAATGGAAGAGGAATAGCGTCGGCTTGGCGCAGTGGTGAATTGTCAGGAAGATTAAGTTTCTTTGCAAGGGCCATCCAACCAAGGGAGAAGCCCCTGTTGCACGCCTGCCTAACTTGTAGTTTGTATTCCTCTGTAACGTCGGCCATTCCTTGATTATAGGCCTTTTCATCGGCCGCTTTGATTTCGGCGTCTTTTGTAGATAAGGCCTCTTGAAGTTCCTTTTCAGCTTGGGCCTTTTTGTCTTCGGCCTCTCTTTTTTCGGCCTCGGCGACCTTCTTGATAGCCTCAGCAGATTCAGCTTTTTCTTCTGCTATCTGTTGGGCCTTGGTAGCAGCCTCGGCTTGATCCTCTAGTTTCTTCATTTTTAATTGAAGGCTCTTGTTGGCCTTCTGAAGGGAAGAAAACTCCCGCCTCATCTCGGTCAGCTTTTCCCTATTCTGAAAAGATTGCATAGAAAAGGAATGGGCGTGCTGAACAGCCTGAAAGAGCATAAAACAAAAAGTTAGTACAAAAGTTTTGCAAGTATGAAAAAATGAGGAAAGACAGATTACCAAGTGAAGAAACTTACTTGAACACAGTGTTGAAGCATCAGGGCATAATTTTCGTACTCGCTCATTTCGGCGTTTGTCTCTAAATCGCCTGGGAGGAGTAAAGCTGTACTGAGGGCTACACTGACGTTTATGTCACCGGCACTATCATTGGCAAAAACAGGTTTATCTTCCAAGGTAATTTCAGGCCCCCAGGGGACTTTTGGTATTTTGGATCCTGAGGTCATCGCAGACAATGACCTTGGCTTTTTTGATTGTGTGGATTCTGAAGGTTGGGCCTCAGCAGACCTTTTTGCAGAAGCAGAGGAAGTCCTCTTACTCTCAGCCAACTGTGAGATAGGCAGGGCGTCCTCAGCCTCGACCTCAGTGGCTTTGGCCTTTGGCTGGGCCTTCTTGGTTCTTTTCGGCTTTGATGGGGGCATCGTTTGGGTTGGAACAGCATCGACGTCGGTTGGGAGGTCGGCTAGAAGATCTTGGGCGACAGGCTTTGAGCGAACCATTTCGGCAGTTTTGACAAGTCGTCGCCGACGTTTTCTTTCTAGTATTGGGATTAAGTATGGCGCTGAAGTTGATGGTTGATCGGATGGATCCGATGTCGATCCTTGATCTGCTCGGGATGTAGAAGCGGTTATAATTGTGGCAGAAGGTGGGGACAGGCTTTTCTTCTTTCTTCTGGGGACGTCGGGCAAAACTGATTTCTATGTAGGGATAAAGTTGAGAAGGAGATGGGCTTTTCTTTTATGAACTGGCAAATCCAGGAGCTTTTTTAGATCCTTGCTAGGAACGTAAGATTGGCGAAAATTTTTCGGTGGCTTGCGAACGTCTACAAAAAGAAAACAAACATTTTAAACAGATCAAATATTGAAACAGTTGGAAAGAAGCAACTAAGTATTGACATCGGGCTCTTACCCTTGCCCTCTTTAACTGTTCGAGGAAAAGGGAAAAGATGGGCATCTTCGTCTGGGGCAAATTCCCAATTTCCAAAAGCAATGACATAGTCATCTCCAGCCCCTTTGTTGGAGTCTGGGAGGTCGGCTACGATTTTGAATTCGGTAGACCTCGGCTTGAGGTAATAGACGTAACCCTTTTCTTTCAAGTTAAGGGCACACATGGTATAACAAAATTGGATGTCGGCAAGGGTGATCCTAACATTTTCCTGCCTAGCTAAGGCTATGATGCCGTTAATCACACGATAGGAGTTGATGGTCAGTTGCATGGGGTTTAATTTGTAGTAGTAGAGAACTTCACGAAAAAGGGGATTGAGTGGGAGCCGAAGTCCACACTCAATAAAAGCTACTATAGGAAAGGGCATCGTATGATCTGTGGGCATAATTGAGTCATCATCCCCAGCCAGTCTCAGATGGACGTCGGCAGGAATTTCGAACTCTTCCCTAAAGTATTGGAGTTTGGTCGGGGTATCTACCCTATGTTTCCACATACCCATGATTTCGGCGAAAAAGGATTTTTGGTTACAGGGAAAAGATGTTCTTAGAGGGTAAAAGGAACCTCGGCAAAAACCTAGGTAAATACTAGTAAGAATTGTTTTAGTTTTTCCTAAAGAATTGGCAGGTTCTATATGCAAATCCCAAACCTAAATCTATGAAAGCAAAAATTGGAGGTTCAAATCTGGGAAAAACACAGAAAACAAGAAACAAGAACAAGTTTTCAAATTCAAGAGCGAAGGTAGGCTATCAAGAACATAAAGAATACGAGAAGTAAAGGGCCAAGAACAGGAGCAAAAATACAAGAAGTGGAGAACAGTGCGTATGATTCAAAACATGGGCAAGAGCAAAATCATGAGTTAAAAACATCTAAATGTATGATTCACAGGTTGGAAGTTTCAACAAAGCAGTAAAGGCAGCAAGCAATGAAGAACATGGACAGAGTTGAAGACAACAGGAATAAAGGCTTACCAAATAGAATGGAGCCGGTATAAAGGTCGCCGAGGTCAGGCAACGGTTGCAGACACGACGGAACGACGAAAACTTCGCTGGGATAGGAAGAATGGAAACAGTTGCAGAACTTGAGCCTGAGTAATGGCGAATCTGAGCAGGAGTCTTAGAGAGAGAGAGTGAGAGAAATCAAAATGCAAAAGTGAAGAGCCAAAAGAGAGAGACAAAAAGTTTTGTCAAAAACTTGAAACGGCGGCAAAATAGAAGCATTTAATACGCCTGGAGTAACGCAGACGTCAGACGGCGCTGACAGATGAAAGACGGCTTGCAGGCGCGTCATAGGCACGGGCCAATAGAAACGAAACGCGTACGTTAAACGGTTAAGAAGTGATGCATGACAGCTCATGCGCGTAGGGGAGTTCATTTGAATTCTTGTTCTTGAAAGAAGGCATGTCGGCCTGAGAAGAACGACCTCGGCCGAAGAGTTCTCGTGCTGAAATACTGGAAAGAAGAACAATATAGGTTCCATCACCTCAGAATGCCGAGGTAATAGAACCTAGGGGGGAGTTGTGGGGATATATTTTCTGAGTACCAACACGTGGCATGGTGACGCCGACGTGTCAGCCGAGGTGCCACGTGTCGTAGTAGTTGCGCCGAGGTAATCTCGGAGTTGCCGAGGTTATCTCCGAAGATATCGGAATCCGGGATAAGCGGATAAAGGACAAGAGTCCTAGTTTGAGAAAAGACTTCAGTGTGGGTAAAGATGAAAGAGTCCCGGATTAGCAGTAATCCTGAGCTCATTGGAGTTAGGCTCCTATTGGGACTAGGATTGTATTGGCTATAAAAGAGAGGCACCCCCATGCGTCTAAGGTATGTTTTGATATACTCAAGCTTGTGAGTTGAATACTTGATTATCTTTGAGAGATTTACTGACTTGATCGTCGGAGTGCCCCCGGGTAGAAGAACCACCGCCGGAGCCTTCTCTTTCTGTGCAGGACAGCAGGGTGCCATCTATTCTGCCTGTGTTCTATAGCTAATTTACTAAGAAGGGCAGTGTGATCGGAAAATCACTCACACAATAATGTACCAGTTCATTCATAGAATGCTTTTGATTTCTCTCTATCTTCTTCAAATCACTGTTCAATTGGGTGTGTGTATGTATGTGTTGACTCTGGAATGTCTGGTAGCAAATTATGGCGACTTTGTTTTCAACTATTGTGTAGTAGCATGGTTTTAATTCATAACCTAGACAGTTTGTATAATTGGTTTAGCTTCCTAAGTCGAAGCTTCTTATTCGGTTTTAAAAGCTCAAAGCTTAATCATTTAAAAAAAAATAGAAAAAAAAAAAAAGGGTTGAATATTTGAATGTTCTTAGTTTATACAAGTATGGTATGGGAGTGGATTTGTAGGTCATCCCTGGCTTCCAATCCCAGCGATCATTCCCTGTTGGTGGGACCAGAACGGGGCAAGGCCCTTTTGTATTAGCTGTAATCAAGCTTTAATTTTATATATATATATATACTATTATATAAAGCGTACAACTTAGAAGATGGTTTGAAGCTTTGTAACGCTATTTTCTTTTACAATAATGCTCATAAAATTACTGCTAAACAGTTTTCATATATAACATATCTTCCTCCATTTCAAATTGTCCAAAAGTTTAGATGTAAAATTACAAACGCATCACATTTGCACTCACCTCTAGTGTGTATATATATATGTGCGGGGGTGAATTTCACACTGACAGGATCGGAATTATTAGAGTGATTTAGGAACCGTGACTTGCAAGGCAGAGAACACCGTAAGCGTTGCCTAATAGGGGTTTGACTAGAAAAGCGCCTCTGATGCTAAAGTTAGAAATCCAAAAGGAGATAATAAGAGCAAAGGAATGGAAAGAACTAGGGTTTAGAGAGTTTCACAGTATAAGAGTACCTTGACTTCAGAAATTTTCCTCCCATGCTTTTGTTTTGTATTATCAGGAATAGACTTTTTCAATTGCTGCAGGTAATTAGAATGCCTTCTTGCCAACCAACCACGAATTACTGTAGAAAGAGACCACAAGAATAGGAAAATTTTTAACAATGAAATAGCCAGTGACATGTCCAATGAATATTATAAATTACCAGATTGTAAACAGATGATTGCCCTCAGCTGCTCTTCTAGTGTCTTGCGAGCAGCCAGCATTCTCAACTTTATCAATAAATAATACTCCCTCCTAGCTTTCTCACCACGGATAACTGCAAGATTAAATTACCTTTTATTACATAATTGAAACCCCTGTGATAGTAAACAGGTTTCTCTGAATCCAATCTAATTAAGATATCATTGAAAGTGTAGACTTCAATCTAGGACTTGTATTTGGAACTTCAAAGCCTAAACATGTTTCAAGACAAAAGTTTAGTAAGGTTTCAAAGAGCTGCTATCTGTTCTATCGCTACCTGTTCTATCAACCTAAAATGGAACACAGGTTCATGTAAACTTTTAGGTTACCAATTGTCCAAAAGCTTAAGTTGTTGGGAAATGAGCCCAACAATTATATTAAGCAATCTAATACTTCCCCTAGTGTGCAACCTTGTCTCATACATGGAGGGGCAAATACTCTACAAGCACACACATAAGGGGTGTTTGGGAAGCTGAGTTTGAGGCTAAAATAGTCTCAAATAAAAAAAAAACCAAAAAGCTCCTAAATAGATACTTCATATTAAAATATATATATATAGCTCGGCAGTGGGCTATCACAGTGACAATATAGGCACAGCCTACCACAGTCACATTGACAAGTTGTTCCATTATTGGTAAATGATGATTTTGCCCCTTTACATTAATTTTGAAAAATGTGAGGTTAGGGATAAATTTGTTATTTTAACTTCAAACATCATTTCAACACATTTTTCAATACAACAACTCAAATAAAAATCCATCTCATCTTCCCAAATACAAAAACTAAAATAGTCTACTAAAATAGTCAAAAAGTCTCTAAACTAGCCACTTCCCAAACACCCACATAATATAGTGCACAATTAACAAACATAATGGGAGAACAAACACATTACAAGAGTAACAAGACTTGAACCTAGGGCCTCCTTGAACCAGAGTTCTGATACCACATTAAGCCATAGATTGTCCAAAAAGTTTAATGAGCTAACAGACATCATGAAAATAATGAGACTACAAAACCAGTAAAATACCTCTTCTGCGTGGAAAAAACAAAATCCTTAAAAAATATAAACAAATAAACTATACATATCTTACATGATTGCAGTGTTGTTACTCCTTTCTTGAGTTCGTAGAAGTCACGACGAGCCCAATGACCACAAAATCGTTTCTGCACCTCAAGTGTGCCTTGCAGAACTTGTTTTCTCGTATCCTCTAATGCAGCAATCTATGAAACAGCATGATACAACATCACAGAAAACAATTTTCAGGGAAAATATTGCTTGATTTAGAAATAACTACATTTTACAGCTGCAAAAGCTCAGCAGGTTAACATAGAATTTTCTTTCAAGTTCTGAGTTCATGTAACTGAATACTCCTCCAGATAAAACATTTGATTAGGTGAATTTCTTAGTCAAACGTCAAGAATGATTTCTATTTCATTTTTTTCTTTTTTTCTTTTGTTTGATTTGACCATTTTTGTTCAAGTTTATGAAGATAACCCAAAACAAATTACAAAGATGAAATTAAATCCCCATAATTATCATGAAATTAAATCAACAAATTACATGAAATTAAACAAATCCCCACAAATTACATGAAATTACAAAGATGAAATTAAATCCCCACAATTTATGCCCACAAGGAACTTAAGTCCCCACAATTATCATGAAATTAAATCAACAAATTACAAAGATGAAATTGAAACTCATCAAAAAAAAAAAAAAAAAAAAAAGGGACTTTGAAAAAACAAAAAAAAAAGAATATTCTATCCAAGAACTTGATTTCAACTATGGGTTCTGCTGCAGCAGCTTGAATGAAGATCTTTGGGACAATAGAAAATAGATAATGTTACAAAAGAACACAATTTGATCAAAGTTTTTACCTTCTTAATAAAATAACCAACGTTATCATTCCACTCCGATTCCCGAAACCTCGGCGGTGAGGCGGAAGGCTCATCTGCAAGATTTGCAGTGTCTGTTTTCTCCCAACTCTGCTCACATTCCTTTTCTTCTGGCACTGTAATAACATACGGCTCATCTGCAAGATTTGCAGTGTCTGTTTTCTCCCAACTCTGCTCACATTCTTTCTCTTCTGGCACTATAATAACATACGGCGATTCACCGGGAAACTCTTTGTCCTTTTTTCCCCCAAAACTACCAACTCTTGGTCGTTTAACCTCTCGTTTTTTGCTAGATTGATTCAACGACTTCGTTGGAGCAGCCATGGCGATCTCAACATTGAAGTTCGCAGGCAACGACCGCCTGGCGGCGGGAAGTTGAGCCCTGGAAGTGGGCCGAGCGGGCAACGCCGGCGGCTAGTCACGCGACTTGTCATCCTCGTCCTTTCGCCGGAGAGACTCCAACATCTCCTCCAGCGAACTCCGAGTTAGAGACGTCGGAGACACAGACAACATCATTGTATTAGGAGAATTTTCAAAACCCTAAATCAACGAACGACTTCGTTCCTTCTTATAGTCATTCGAAATCTGGTTGATTTGGGGGTTTGAAAATTCTCCTAATACAATGATGTTGTCTGTGTCTCCGACGTCTCTAACTCGGAGTTCGCTGGAGGAGATGTTGGAGTCTCTCCAGCGAAAGGACGAGGATGACAAGCCGCGTGACTTGTAGAAAGCAAACGGAATATCTGTTGCGACAAAATATTTTCCGAAAACATTTATTCTGTTTTTGAAAAATATTTTGTCACAACAGATATTCATCGTTTGCTTTCTACAATTGCTCAGTCTTGACAGCTCATTCATACAAAGTTCCTAGTTTTGTTTCCCAAAATTTCGATTTCATGCAACGTTGAAACTACTTTATAGTCGTCAACACCACCAGCAAAAATTAGGTTTTAATTTGTTCAGAACAAAACGGGTTTGCTTATTCACCCAAAAAAAAACGGGTTTGCTTCCTCACTATCAGCACGAGTTACGAGGTGAAGACAGCAGAAGAAGGAACAAAGGTAAAGTTTAGAGAGAGAGAGAGAGGTGGGGGAAGAGGAAAGATTAATGGCAGAAACAGAAATTATTATCACATTAAAAAGTTGCTTTTAAAAAACTGTTGCGGCTGTTTTTGAAATCAAAACTTCCGTTTTTTGAAAAAATAAAAAATATTTATTGTTGAATCAATTATAAAAACTTTAATAAATGGAAGATTTTGTTTGTTGTTGTTTTAAGAAATTTTGAATTTTCAGGTGGGTGTGGCGTTGGTGTGGGGCGTACGTTTCTTAATAGACCCGCTGAGATGCTTGATAAGGAATCAAAATACTAGTCAGTGTGTTTGGTTTGAGTTTTTTAGATTAAATTTTTAAAAAATCAACTTTTTTAGTTTTTGTGTTTGTTGGTGAAAATACCAGAAACTAAACTATATTATTGATAAATGATGCAAAGAAAATGAGATACAAATAGATCAGGCTGAGGTACGAATATCTCGTTTTCTTTAAGGAGATCAAGCCCACTGCGGTAGAAAGAATCCAAATACCGATGTAGCAGTCACAACACTATGACTTGTCCCCTCCAGGATACAACAGCCCGACCACTTGTCGTATGGTTCAGGCCAACTCTGCACAAGATGGTGAACCCAAAGCTCCACCAATAAAACACCCTTCTTTACTAGTAATCTCTCTTGTATAGAAAATAGTTGGTGTGTGTTGATAGAAAAGAGTAGACTATTTATAGGCTATTAGGACCTTACAGTTACACCAAAAATAATGACCATTAAACAAGTTCATGAATTCTATTTAACCTCCATTTATGACCAAGAGGTTACCAAATTAATGAAACCCCATTTATGAAAAAGATAAATCAATAAATAAATATAAGATATTAAAATGGTCCAACAATCCCCCACTCATTTTAATATCAACAAGGATAAAAGAGATTACCAAACAAAGATAGACTAGTATGCATCATGAAGGTGTGCTCTGCATTGAACCTTCATTAGTGAAACAACAATCTCTACTCCAAAGTCAGTAGTGGTCTCAGACTTGAACTATGACTGCTTAGGGGAAATAAAGAATTACTGCTCACACATAATAATCCAGGTGTTGACATGAGCTTTAATAGCTAGCACATGACGGCCTTGTGCTTATCCCAGTTTTGATGAGCATATTTGAGAATAAGCCTTGTTCTCATAGAAAGCGGCCCCACTTTCATGCTCACATAGGTGAAATCTGTCAAGGATGTTCCTGTAATTTACACACCCCACTCAACAAGAGCTACAGAATTTCATTAAGAGTATAAAAACTCAACCCTCCAACATTACAGGATAAATGCAATTACATCATAGGGATAGATAACAAAATATTAAAGAGTGCATTTTTTACAACCACCATATGATTCGTTCTTCCCATTGAACCTAGTTACAGGATCTCTGGTCCCTAGGTTGGGTATCCTCATACATGGTTTATGATTTTATAGGCTTCAAACCCATCCCCCTCGATGTATTCCAGACCCTATCTCTCGCCAAGGCCTTGGTTAACGGATCCGCAAGATTATCGCAAGATCTTACATAATTCACAGTTATGATGCCATTACTCAAATAGGATCTCACATTACTGTGTTTCCTTTGAATAGGTCTGGATTTACCATTATAAAAATGATTGTTCACTCTACCAATAGCAGCAGTGCTATCACAACGAATTGACACAGGAGGAATTGGTTTTTCCCAAAGCGGAATTTCATGTAACAAATCTCTCAACCAATTCGCTTCTTCACATGTTGAAGCTAACGCTATAAGCTCAGCTTCCATTGTAGAATTAGCAATTATCGTTTGTTTTTTAGACTTCCAACATATAGCACCACCACCTAAGGTAAAAATAAAACCCGAGGTAGAGAGAAAAAATCACCTGACAAAGTGTTCCAATCGGCATCACTATATCCCTCAAGTACCGCAAGATACTTGTTATAAAACAAACCATAATTTTTGGTTCCAGATAAATATCTCATAATTCTTCCCATGGCTAGCCAATGATCTCGACTTGGTTTGCTAGTAAACCTGCTAAGTACTCCAACAGCATATGCAATATCAGGTCTAGTACAGTCAGTAGCATATCTCAAACTACCAATCATGCTAGCATATTCCTTTTGATTAATGACTTCTTTTTCATTTGTTACAACAGATAAGTGTATGCTTGCATCAAAAGGAGTAGCAACATGTTTACAGTCTAGAAAATTATATTTCTTTAAAATTTTCTCAACATAATGCAACTGATCAAGAAAAATGCCATCCTTAGTCTTGGTAATTTTAATTCCCAAAATAAAATTGGCTTTACCAAAATCTTTCATATCAAAGTGGCTATTAAGCATATTTTTAGTCTCATTTATAATATGCAAATTAGAGCCAAAGATAAGTAGATCATCCACATATAGGCTAATAATCACATGTGCATTCTCACAAGTTTTATAATATATGCACTTATCACATTCATTAGTCTTATAGCCATTCTTAAGCATGCAGAAATCAAATTTCTCATGCCACTGGTTAGGAGCTTGTTTTAAACCATAAAGGAATTTAGTTAGCTTACACACCTTACTTTCTTGGCCAGGCTCCACAAAGCCTTCGGGTTGGTCCATGTAAATCTCCTCATCTAGATCTCCATTCAAAAATGCTGTTTTTACATCCATTTGATGAATTTTTAAATCATGAATTGCAGCCACTGCAATCAACAGTCTAATGGATGTAACTCTAGTAACCAGAGAAAAAGTATCAAAGAAATCAAGATCAACTTGTTGCTTAAAATCTTTAGCGACAAACCTCGCTTTATATTTATCTATAGTTCCATCCGGTTTAAGTTTTTTTACGAAGGACCCATTACACCCAATAGGTTTACAACCTGGAGGTAAATCCACTAACTTCCATGTTTTATTTGAAAGTAGTGAGTCTATCTCATCATTTACAGCCTATCTCCAGAAAATAGCATCAGGTGATGATAAAGCTTCTTGTACCGTATGAGGAATTTTTTCCACATTGTAAAGATAATAATCAGGGCCAAAATCTTTTTCAACTCTATCTTGTTTACTTCTTCTTGGTTGGATTTGAAAATTTTCTTTTTCCTGAAAAACTTGAGAATGAGTAGAAGAGCTAGGCATAGATAAAATATTTTCAGATATTATTTGACCCCCACTATTTCTAGATTTGCAAGGAAATTTATATTCATGAAAAATAGCATCACCTGATTCAAAAATAATATTATTTTCCATATCAAAAAATCTATAAGCTGTACTATGCAACGCATACCCAAGAAAAGCACAAGTGGTAGCTCGTTCACCCAATTTAGGTCGTTTCGGATCTGCAAGCCTCACAAAAGCTAAACAACCCCAAACCCTCAAATAACTTAGATTTGGTTTATGCCCCCGCCAAAACTCATAAGGGACAATTTTAGTCTTTTTGTGTGGCACTCTATTTATCACATGGCAAGCTGTCAAAATAGCCTCACCCCAAAAATTTGAGGGAACACCTAAATCAATAAGCATAGCATTCGTCGAGTCAATTAACGTTCTATTTTTTCTTTCAGCTACGCCATTTGATGAAGGTGAATATGGTGGAGTAGTCTCATGAATAATTCCCAATGACTGAACAAAAGAGTTGAATCCTAGAGATTCATACTCCCGGCCTCTATCACTTCTAATTCTTTTAATCTTTTTACCGAATTGATTTTCCACTTCAAGAAGGAATTCTTTAAATTTTTCAAAAGCATCACTTTTATTTTTTTAATAAATATACGTTTGTGTATTTTGAAAAATCATCAATAAAAGTGATAAAATATCGGTGACCACCTCGAGTTAAAATTCCTTCAAACTCACACAAATCAATATGAAATAATTCTAGCAATTCGGTATTTTTTTCAACACTTTTATGAGGCCTCTTGGTAATTTTTGCTTTACTGCAAACTTCACATTTCTCGAAATTTTTTGTCACTTTAGGAATTAATTCTAAACTACTCATGATTCCCATATATTTACTATTTATATGACACAAGCGAACATGCCAAAAATTAACAGAAGACAAAGTGTAAGTCATGTCATAGTAATAATCATAAAATTAATCAATAAAGAAATTTAAGTGATAAAAATGACATTTATACTTATCTGTATTATAGGAAGCCACTTTTGCTTCATGTGCCTCGTAGTCTTCATTCTTCATCTCCTCGGTTGGGATTTTATTTGGATTCTTTCGGTAAGAACATATGCAACTTTCAAAAGACTAAGGTAAAAAAGAACTTTTCCTTTCCACCTCTTAAAATGAACTCCTTTGAACTTGAAGGGCTTGTTGAGAACTCCAATTCCATCATTAGTTTTTTCTGGTACTTGTTCCATGTTTGATCTCCTTAAAATTGTTGGTGAAAATACCAGAAACTAAACTATATTATTGATAAATGATGCAAAGAAAATGAGATACAAATAGATCAGGCTGAGGCACGGATATCTCGTTTTCTTTAAGGAGATCAAGCCCACTGCGGTAGGAAGAATCCAAATACCGATGCAGCAGTCACAACACTATGGCTTGTCCCCTCCAGGATGCAACAGTCCAACCACTTGTCGTATGGTTCAGGCCAACTCTGCACAAGATGGTGAACCCAAAGCTCCACCAATAAAACACCATTCTTTACTAGTAATCTCTCTTGTATAGAAAATAGTCGGTGTGTATTGATAGAAAAGAGTAGACTATTTATAGGCTATTAGGACCTTATAGTTACACCAAAAATAATGATCATTAAACAAGTTCATGAATTCTATTTAACCTCCATTTATAATCAAGAGGTTACCAAAGTAATGAAACCCCATTTATGAAAAAGATAAATCAATAAATAAATATAAGATATTAAAATGGTCCAACAGTGTTTTTTTATTTTTAGTGAATATTTTTTAAATTTTAAATATTTTTTTTACTTTTTTAGATGCATCTTACTTAGATGTATCTAAAAAATAAAAAATTTGTGAAAAAATATTTTTAAAAATTAATAAATACATAAAAATACAAAAAAAAAATGTACTGAATTCTTGTATTTTTTTGTATTTTTGATATTTAGTGAATTTTTAAAAGATTTTTTTTACAATTTTTTTACTTTTTAGATATATTTATGTTAGGTGTGTCTAAAAAATAAAAAAAAAATTGCTTAAAATAGTAAAAAAATTCAGTAAGCACAAAAAAATACGAAAAATAAGAAAGTAAAATTTACTGAAAAGTATTTTTTGAAAAGTGAAAACAAGCAAATGTGAATAAATATGAAAATATTATAATATATATATATAAGAAAATGCTATTATAGCTAAATTTATTTGGATAAATTATATTTTTGTCTTTAAAGTCTTATCTCGTTTTTCACTTTCCTTAATTAAATTATTTGGCTTTTTTTAGATAAGTTATATTTTATTTTTAAAATTTTCTCTCTTTTTTCACTTTCCTAATTAAATTATTTGGCTTTTCTCTAATTAGTTTAACAGTTGACATTAGGACGAGCTTGGTCAAGGTGCAAAAATGGAATTTGAGCTTATTTGTGAGCTTATTCAATAAAAAAAAATTCTCACAAATTTGTTGATTGATTTGTTGAGACATATTTTTCATAGAATCAAATTTCAAATCTTACATCCAAATATAAACGCATCATTATTTGGTTAGGTCAACTCACCTAGTATATAGGTTTGGATCGTACAAAAATTTATCGATCGTATTGTTTAGATTAAATAATGATCCATATTACTATACAATTATCAACATGTGTAAGGAGAAATTTTGATATTATCTAAAATAGTATCTATACTCAAGCATTAATAAATACTCTCATACCCAAATCTAAATCCAAACCCAAACCCTAAAAACTCTCCGTCAAAGTTCCCATATTCTCCATTCATCCCTTCTCTTAATTTGCCACAAACCTCACTTTCTTTTTCCTCCATCTTCCATCCCCATTACAATTTTCTCTTCCTTGGAATTATCTCATACAATTGTTGCCAAACTATAGCCCTCAATCTCGTACTCTAACACCACCCTTACCCACCAATTTTCAATGTCTGCAATTATCCATCACAGCTCGAAGCTTCCCCTGAATTCCCCTAATTTAAAAACGACGCCGTTTTAAATTTTTTTTTTTTTTTTTTGGCAGAAGAAGGAAGATCAGAAGAAGAAGGAGGAAGAGGAAGAAGAAGGGACTGGAGGGGGCCAATAAATCGGGCTGGAGGCGGAGGCAGGGGGCGGAGGCGGAGGAGGAGCCGGAGGCGACGGCGGCCGGAGGCGGGGCTGCGACGAGCTGCTGCTGCGACGATTGGAGCTGCTGCTGCTACGATTGGAGCTGCTTGACGATCGGCCGGTCGGCGGCGGCAAGGAGGGGCCCTCTCCATTCCCTCTTCTCTTTCTCTCTTTCTCTCCTCTTTCTCTCTTTTGGGGGATTCATGGGGAGGAAATCGGGGGAAAAAACATTTTTCTTTTTTTTTTTTACTTACTAGCGTTTGAATCACTTGATATAAGGGGTCCTGTCTTGAGAGTGTTCTGAATATCAAAAATAAAAATAAAAATATATAAGATGATAAAATTTGGTCATCATTTGATATACTCCCTCCGTCCCAAAATAATGGTCCATTTTGGAGAATCCAACTTTTTTTGGTAGTACAATTATTGCATTTGAAAAAAGTTGATTTTTCAAAATTATCATTTTGATAATACATTTTTTGGGAATATCAATGTCATAATTGTACTTTTTATAGGCCATCGAATGCCAAAATCGTGCAACAGTCATGAGATGGCTCGGGGAACATCTCAAACACCTCGAGAGGGACCAATGGAAGTTGTGAAAACTTACGAAACTAGCACGGGATTTCTGGTTTGAAAACTAAGTCGAAAAAGACACTTTTTTTACACATAAGCTTGAAAATAGACTTTGGGGGGTCAAAATCGGGCAACAGCCACGAGACGGCTTAGAGAACACTTCAAACACCTTGGGAGGGACCAATGTGAGTTGTGGAAACTTACGGAACTAACATGGGGATTCCCGGTTTGAAAATTAAGTCCAAAAATACACTTTTTCACACTTAAGCTTGAAAATAGGCCACTGGAGGCCAAAATCATGCAATAGCCACGAGACGGCCTGGGAAACACCTTAAACATGTCGGGCGGGACCAACATAAATTGTGAAAACTTACGGAATTAGTACAGGACTCCCGGTTTGAAAATTAAGTCAAAAAATGTACTTTTTCATACTTAAGCTTCAAAATAAGCCATCGGAGGCCAAAATCGTGCAACAGCCACGAAACGGCCCAGGGAACACCTCAAACACCTCGGGAGGGACCAATGTGAGTTGGGAAAACTTACAGAACTAGCACGGGACTCTAGGTTTGAAAACTAAGCCGAAAAATATACTTTTTCACACTTAAGCTTGAAAATAGGACATCGGACGCCAAAATCGTGCAACAACCACGAGACGGCCTGGGGAACACCTCAAACACCTCGGGAGGGACCAATGTGAGTTGTGAAAACTTACAGAACTAGCACGGGACTCCCGATTTGAAAACTAAGTCCAAAATTGCACTTTTTCACACTTAAGCTTCAAAATAGGCCACTGGAGGTCAAATCGTGCAACGGCCACGAGACGGCTCGGGGAACATGTCAAACACCTCGAGAAGGACCAATGTGAGTTTTTGAAACTTATGAAACTAGCACGAGACTCCCGGTTTGCAAACTAAGTCGAAAATTGTACTTTTTCACACTTAAACTTGAAAATAGGCCATCGGATGCCAAAATCGTACAACAACCACGAGACGACCTGGGCACATGAAACACCTCGGGAGGGACCAATGTGAGTTGTGGAAACTTACAAAACTAGGACAGGACTCTCGGTTTGAAAACTAAGTCCAAAATTACAATTTTTTACACTTAAACTTGAAAATAGACCTTCAGGGGCCAAAATTGTGTAATAGCCATAGGACGGCCCAAGGAACACCTCAACCACGTTGGGAGGAACCAATGTAAGTTGTGAAAACTAACGAAACTTGCACTAGACTCCCGATTTGAAAAATAATTCAAAAAATGCATGTTAAAGTGTATATTTTATGGACAAGATAATAATTGTCTAACTTGCATTTTTTTTTTTTTTTTTTGTGTTTCATTTTTTTGCAGATTCGAGATTTGATATGAACATGTTTAGTAATTTGGAGGGCAAATGGTAGCGCATTTTGTGTTTTTGTTCATATTACCTTGTATGTATTTTGGTTGCGTTGTAAATTTTATATTTTTGTTGGTATTATAGAGCATGTTTGGTAATCCACCCTTGATATTTTATTTTTGTTGATATTAGTAGGCATGTTTTTTGTTGGATATTAGGAGATGTATTTGGTAATCCGCATGCGGTTGATATTATATTTTTGTGGATATTAGTAGACGTTTTTTGTGGATATTAGGAGACATGTTTATAATCCGCATGTAGTTCATATTGTATTTTTGTGGATATTGTTGAAATTCGATTGTGATATTTATGAAAATGAACAGATTTTTGTATTGATTTGTAATAGATATTTTATTGAACAAGTTATTGAAATGTGCAGGGAATTGTTACTGAAAAAAAAAATTTTGGAAGAAAATAGTACCCCCATTTTCAAATTTTTTAATTTTTATTAGTGACAAAATAAAAAAAATGTCGGTATTAGTTTTCAAAAAATATGACGAATAATTTTGTCATTAATGATATAGTACGAAACAAATAATTTCGTCACATTTGCTGAATATTTCATCGCTAAATTGAAATATTTGGCGACAAAATGTTTTTTGTCATTGAATAATTTTCTTTTTTGCTCATTTTAGTGACGAATTTTTTTGTCACCTTAATCCATATCATTGGTGAGGAAAACTTTCATCACTAAAATATATTTGGCGACGAAATATTTCGTCGCCAAAAACAATTAAAATAAAATATTATTTAGTTTTGGTGACGAAATTAATGTTTTAGAGGACAAAAAATTCAACATTTGAAGATGAAACATTTCGTCGCCAAAAATGAAAAATAGGCGACGAAACTGTTTTTCGTCGACGTATAGGCCACGAACGTGGTGACAAATTTTTTTTGTCACAGATCACTTTAGTAACGAAAATTTGATGTTTGGAGACAAAATCAATCTGTCACCAAAGGCCTTTTTTGTTGTAGTAAAAGAAGAATAGAAAGAAGAAGAGGAAAGGCGAAGGTGACGAACGAAAAACAATAGACAGCAGAAATGAAGAGAGAAAGAAGATGCCCTAATGGCGCCGGCGAGGAGGAGCTTCTCTCTCACATTTTGATCTACCGAACAAAAACAAAAAACAAATTAAAAAAAAAAAAAACAAAGTTGAACATGGTGAAGAGAGGTTTAACAATCAAAGGATATTTTCGTCTTTTAGTACTCAAATAAAAGGGTAATATGGTCATTTTGTATAGGAAAGTAACGTCATTTGTGCAAAATGGATAGACTAGGAGAATCTTGATATTGTCAATTAAAGTAGGGGAATTTCTGTAATTAATAAAATCACATGAGAAATCTCTGTAATTGTCAAAAACCTCATGGGAGGTAAGTGTAATTTTACTCTATATTATTTGAGACTCATGTCTACTAAAAAATAGAAAAAATTATAATTGAATGAAATTTTCATAAAATAATTATATATTCATACAAATATTTAAAATTTAAAAAATTTATTCCTGTATAATTTTTTTTTTTTTTAAAAAGCATCAACTAAATTAAAATTTCACAAAAAATTAAGGAATGTATATAATGAGTTCATTTATTATTTTTAATTTTTTATCCAATGTGAGTTTTAACATTCATTATAAATAACAATAAATAAATTGTCTTTACAACTTAATGTCATTTAGGCTTCGTTTGGAAAGTGAGTTGGCTTTTTGATTTTTTGACTTTTTTAGCTATTTTAGTCTGGGACTAAAAAGCTTGGTTTGAGAAGGACTTTTGACTTTTTTAGCTTTTTCAATTTTTTTGTAAAAGAAATAATGTAATGATTATGGATTGAATATGATGTTTTATTTTATTGAGTTAAAAAACTTATTTTATTTTTTGTGACTATTTTAGCTAAAAAAAACCCCAACCACCACTTCCCAAACATAGGCTGCTCAACAATGACACAACAAAATATGTTTGTTTTTCTTTTTCTTTTTTTCATTTTCTTTATGAATGAAAAAAATGTTAATATAAATATTCCGCCGTCATATTTCAACCCAAAGGTAAGTAAAAACTATAACGTCAGAGAAAGAAACTACGTGGTCTGCCATGTAGTAGGCAATCAATTCACGAGAAAAAGATAACACATAAAAGCAGAGGACCACACAAACTCTCACTTGTACTGTCTCTCTTTCTCTCAATATATAAATGAAACCTTAGAGCTCGTTTGGAAAAGGAAGGGTTTAGATTGTTTTGATTAAAATAGTTAAAAATAATAATAATAATAATAAAATAGATTTTTTAATTTAATAAGATAAAATATCATATTTAATCTATAACCATTATATTCTTTCATTCACAAAAAATCAAAAAGCTAAAAGTCTTTCTTAAACAAAACTTTTTAATCTCAAATTAAAATAATCAAAAAAAAAAAACTAAAAAAAGCTAAAAGTCAATCCACTTCCTAAACCAACCCTATGTCGTTTGGATGCATCTGTATGATGTTTTCTGAAGGAAAAAAAAAAAAAAAAAAACTAGTTTGTTTCTCTCCTGTTTTGGGGGCATTCTAAACAAATGTTGATCAGCTACAAATCCTTCCAAACTAAGGCGGTGTTTGTTTAATGAATTTGGAAACGAAAACAAAAACGAAAAGGGTAAAAAAAAATAAATATAATTACATTTCACACATTTTTCATTTTCAAATTCATAAACTAATTAGTTTATAAACATAGTCTAAGAGATGTCAATCGCTCCATACTACTCTTTCTTGTGAGTTTGAATGAAGAAAAGCAAACACTGAAGCTGGAAACCCAGTTTCAGCCCTTTCCATTTGACTTTCTTTTTTTTTTTTTTTGGGCAAATTCATATCTCACATAATGGCCGACAGAAATAGTTGATCCAAGACAAAACCCAGATGATGGAGACCAATTCTGTCTTGAACTATCTATTTTCAATAAAAAAAAATTCTAATTAATCACTTACCTTCAAGTCTGTTTCTATCTCATTTCTTTAAGTTCATTTGAAAGTTTTTCTTGCACCTTCTGTATTTGGAGTTTGCTTTTTTTGTGACATTTTTGTTAATTTATTTTTGTATTTAATGAATTTTTTTAATTTTTTTTAAAAAACTTTAGACTTATAGATTCTATCAGATGAGACAAACTAAATTTTTTTTAAAAAAAAAAATAGAAATAAGCCAAAAATAGAAACTTTTGTTCTTTTTTTGGTTTTTGTATTTTTCTTCTTTTTTTTTTTGTAATTTTTCAAAAAAAAAAAAACTTTTTAGATTCGTCTAGATAAAACGGACCTAAAAAGTTAAAAATTTTAACATAATTTTGAAAAATGATCTCTAAAGATAAAAGAAATTTTTTTTTAAAAAAAATAAAAAACTTATTCCGAAGTTCCCAAAAATCAAAAAAAAAAATTGTCATTTTTTTTAATTATTATTTTTAAAATTTAGATTAATATATTTAGTGTAATTTCTAACTTATGAGATAAAAATAATTTAAATAAATTTTTAAAAAAAAACTGATGGTCTCTTTTTTTTTGTTTTTGTTTGGGAGATATTTTTGGAGTCTATGTTAACATTATTTTATATTGGGCCTGTAGATTAAATGCGGTCCACTCTTTATGAGCATAGTCCACGAACAACATAAGAAACTTGTCTAGGCCCAAATTACCAAATCTTTCAGGCCTTCTGGTCACGTTTCAGTGTGCTTTCAATCCAATTAATCCAGTGATTGTTAATAAATTCACTACTGTGGCCCTATGTTGCCATTTATGAATTTACTAATAAATTTTATTTATTTAATATATATATATATATTTTAAATTGTGTAGTACAATTTCTATTTGTAATTGATGAAGTAGAAACAATTTATATAAGTTGAAAAAAATTGACTATTCAAAAGTGGAAGAATAAGTATTTTTAACTTCTACTTTTTTATTATCAATTTGTAACTTGTAAAAAATTCACCAAACAAACCTTAATACTCAATGTAGTCAAACTCGACCATTTCCCTTTTGGTTTGAATTGTAAGAAGACATTTGGATTGAATTGTTCGGAGCGAAAATTAAGTGCACATTTGATATTTATTTATTTATTTGGAATTTTTTTTTTCAAATAGAAATTAAAATATATTTAGTAGCTATTTACGTTGCCAAAAGAACAAAGGGTGCATATGATAATTGTCAGAGGGCTACGTTAATTGCAATACCATTGCCCTTTCTGCAATAAGTTTACTTAATTACAGGACAGAAAGTAATTTTCTCAAGAAAAGGGTGCATATGATAATTGTCATTTGTTCAGTTATATATATGAAAACTATGGTCCACAGAAGATGTGGAACAATGCCTTTGAAATTCAGCACAAAAATTTGCGTTGGATAAAGACAGCATGACGATGCAGTCTAAACCAAGCCAAAAAAATGGGGATGTTGTGTGTGATTTAAGATGCCGGATTTACATTTGAAACTTTATTAAAGAATCACAAGCCCAAAAAAGTGTTTTTGCATGCAGGTTTGACTTTGCCACTCTTGTACAGGCCACAGAATGAGCACAAAAGCTCAGCTTCTGCATAGCAGAAAAAGAACATTGAAATGGTCTTAACTGATGTATATTCATACGGACAAAATATTAATAAATAAATAAAAAGAACAAAAATGTACCGTGACATTGAGGCAGTTTGAATTTAATGAATTCCCCTTGACTGATCAAAAAAAAATTCAATCATTTAGACAATAATGTCAAATGAATCGAATGATCTCTTCAATTGGTCAAGACAATACAGTTTATAGTTGCCCTCTCTGTTTCATTTGACATTTGGTCCTCTCTTGTTAATGTCATACTTATCTTGCCTTTGATGTTGGAGACTTTTTTGATGTGATATTATGATACTGAAATCGAGAGCTGAAAACATATCTGAAGCTGAGAAGTAGTATTCATTTGAGGAAAGAACTCACAAGCAATAGGATTATCTGGAGTGTGATCTTGGGTCATGCTGCACTCTAGTGGTGCTCACGAAACATAAACTGAGTTCCAGCTATTAGTTGGCTAGTTGTGTGTTGATAAATTTACTAAGAATGTATAGACTTTAGCTATAAAATAAGTAACCTATTTTGGCCTTCAAAATCACAGGCTATGCAGCATTTCTGCAGGGAACTCTCATTGAACATGTTAGTGCTGGGTGCTAAGAACAAACAAACAACGAGAAATTGTCAAATTTAGAGTCACTACACAGATTGCTCAAACGTTAGCTGTCCTGAGTCTCTGGTCTTGCATCCTCAATAAGCTAGCAGGAGCCAATCATTAATTTACCACTAGCTTCTTTAGCAGTCAGCCAGTTGATCATATTTTTGTGTTAGTACCAGCAGCGACGGAGGTCAACTGGAGATCCTAACTTGTAGGAATGCTTGAGAAACAGAAGATGAAAAGTTTTTGGAGCACAATTTTTATCACCTTAAGATTGAAAAAAGCAGTCAGTTCACAGACCTTGTGGAAGGGATGAAATTGGTGAAACTTTGTTAGATAGGCTATGGTTTTGGTTTCTTTAGTGTTGATATCTCTGTTGAGGAATCCTATTCTATAAAAACTGTTGAAATGTACTACTGTTTTTTTTTTTTTTTTTTTTTTTTTGGGGGGGGGGGGGCATTTTTTTTAATATCATAATCTTTTTAGTATTTACGAGATTTAAGACTAAAAGATAAAACATTATCCTAAAGAAAAAATAAATACACAAATTGGCATTACTAGAAAGAATCACAGTGCTTTTATTTGTTAGATTATTTTATTTGGTCTGAGCTCACTGAACAACAAGAACCAAACAATACATTTGAATTCAAGGATGGACCACAAGAAAGATACATCTCCAGCTGTATATCCTAATACAGTCACAATTCCTGTCCATCAGAGAGAGTCCTACCTTACCCACTGTAACTGTATAGAAGTGTGACAACAGAGATGAATTGTGGATAGAAGGATATGAAATGGAGATACTTAAAAATCTTTTGAAACCTTGTGATTGGTTGATGAGAAAGTGGTAAGACTGAGTTTGTCACCACCACAACTTCCATTCATCCAATCTTAACCACCCATCTTTGATTCTCATTTCCTGCACACACACACACACACACACACACACACACACACATAGATATATATAATGTGGATGGTAATACAAGAAAAAGAAAACAGTTTTAAACTCAATTCTGAGGTTTGAAAAACCATAGCAACAATGTCAACTGCAACCAGCACTAGCACTGTCCTCAGACCCACTCCATTTCTGGGTCAAACCAGGGGAGCAAATGCCAACCCTCTCAGAGATGTTGTCTCTATGGGCACTGGCAAATTCACCATGGTACATCTCTCTCTCTCTCTCTCTCTCTCTCTCTCTCTCTCTCTCTCATATTTTCTTGTGTTGGTAAGTTGAGAAAAGTTGTGGGTTAATGGTTGTGGTGTGAACAGGGGAATGAATTATGGTACGGGCCGGATCGGGTGAAGTACTTGGGACCCTTTTCAGCTCAGACTCAGTCATATCTGACGGGAGAATTTCCCGGTGATTATGGATGGGACACTGCTTTGTCTACTGATCCTGAAGCTTTTGCCAGGAACAGGGCTCTTGAGGTAAACCTGCTGATCTAGTTGTTAATTTCTTCATTGAACCTGAAAGTTTGGTTATGAAATGAATCAACTAGGCAATGGAAAGTGCATTGGCATTTCTCTATCTTATTTACTAAAAATATAAACAAATAACTACTATAATCCCATTTGGTGCAACTTTAAGCTAATAATCTAAACTAGGAAGTTAAAAACATCCCCTCTCCTATATCTCAATAATCTAAACGTGTAACTTTTTTTCAATAAGAGGGAAAAAATAAACGAAATATAAGAATTTTTTTTTTTTACGAAATCCCTTCTCTTTTCTATTTCCTAAGAGCCAAACTGACCATGACACAATTGTTACTTAACTTTCAGGTCATCCACGGAAGATGGGCCATGTTGGGAGCCCTAGGTTGCATCACCCCAGAAGTCCTTGAAAAATGGGTCAAAGTGGACTTCAAAGAGCCTGTTTGGTTCAAAGCTGGAGCCCAAATCTTCTCCGAAGGTGGCCTAGACTACTTGGGCAACCCAAATCTTGTCCATGCCCAAAGCATCCTGGCAGTTTTGGGTTTCCAAGTGGTTCTTATGGGCCTTGTTGAGGGCTTCCGCATTAACAGCCTTCCTGGAGTCGGAGAGGGAAACAACCTATACCCCGGTGGACAATACTTTGACCCACTGGGCCTTGCCGATGACCCGGTCACCTTTGCCGAGCTCAAGGTGAAGGAAATCAAGAATGACAAGCTAGCCATGTTCTCAATGTTTGGTTTCTTTGTCCAAGCTATTGTCACTAGTAAAGGCCCACTTGAGAACCTGTTGGACCACCTTGACAATCCTGTGGCTAACAATGCTTGGGTCTATGCCACCAAGTTTGTACCCGGATCATAAATTCATGATAATCACTGATCTTGTGTTGTGTTAATGTATGAAAATGGTTTTTTTTTTTTTTTTTTTTCTAGGTACATTTTATAGTTACCACTTTGTTGGATTAAAATGTTCAGACGGCTTACCTTGTGCAATTATGTAATTTAAAAATTTACAATCCATTTATTTCGATAAAAAATATTTTTCCAAAATACTTGTTGCATTTTATTGCATTTGAGTAAATTAACTAAAAATATTTTCCACCACAGAAAATAAGCTAATTCTAACAGAAAAAAGTTGTCCACCTTTAATAAGCAAAAAAATATTTTAGGAATCGAACACGACAAACTAGAATCTTAGGCCAAGTTTGGGAAGACTAAATAAGTGCACTTTTTGATTTTTTATGAAATATGGGTTGGATTTGGGTTGGGTTTGAAGTGATGTGTTAGAGAGGTGATGTGACTTAAATAAGATGATGTGACTTAAATAGGATAGTGACTTTTTGACTTTTTGAATTTTTTAGAAGATGTCAAACTTGACCTTACTACTGCAACCACACCACTACCACAAACACTTGCACAGCAAAGAGAAATTAAACATGTAGCTCCGAAATGATCTCCCGAACCAAAGATCAATTTCATGATGAAGTTAAATGAGACTTGTACTCTTTCTTTCACGTCTCAAACCTAAGTTTCAGCTTCCGAAGCTCGTAAATAGGATGCCCTGATTTGACCACAGCAATGGCTTTGGCCTCTTCATCAAAATCCTGCTTCCGTTGCTCAAACTCCTTCACTAGATGACCGACAGCATTCAAACCACCATTAATCTCTCGTCCAGCACCGACATCTCTACCAATATGTGAAACCTTGATGGGCGTGTTTCCACCGGTAGTTTGTGCTCCCATGGACATGGTTTCCTCGGAATCATAATAGTGGGGCGAAGCGAAACCATCTACCCTCCCAGGTTGAATTGCAGTGTTGTCAGTAGCAAGACTCCTCTTGACCGCATCCAGATTCACCTGAAGTAAATATTACAACAATTTATATTTAGGCACATCAGAAATTCAGTTGTGCGGCACAGAATTCCCAAATATTTGGCTACAACTGGTCTGAGGGAGTTAATACAAAAGCTTTTTTTTTTCTTTTTGATGCCCCCAGATTAGATCAGCAACTTGTACAAAATAGAATAGATAAAACAACTGTGTATTTATGCCGTCCCCAGTTAATGGAATTTTATGAACTTTAGAATTCTTTTCCCTTCTCAAAACTTAATCAGAATTCAATCTGCCATAAAGAAGTGGTCATAACCCAAGAAATTTATTTGTTTCTACAAATGGAAAAGTCTAATAACCATTAAATTTACATCAAATAATAGTCCAGTAAGGAATTAGAGGCACATCATGCCAATACTAAAGAGAATTTAGAGCCTATCCAGTAGCTAGAGATCAGCTAAAACCAGGTCAATGTTACAGAAAAACCTCAATATCACTCACTGATTAATAGTAAGTCCTAGACCCTCTTTCTTCGTAAGATCTTGGTTCTAGTATAGCTTCTTTTTTTCTTGTTTTTCTTTATATATATATATATATAAATCTAATAAATCCTAGTATAGTTCTCAGTGCTTTCTTTGCATCCTTACAAATTTAAATAAAGGAAGGAGTTTTCAGTTGTCCCATGACACAGTCGACAGATGCAATGTCAGCCTCAGATAATGATCAAGATCCACCAATGATAGTTTATGTGCAACAGATCCATTGACTAATTGAACTGAATGAGCCAAAGCAATCCAATTTGCACTTTTTCCCAATTATTACTTTGTCCCAGCAAATTTTTTTTGTATTTATTTGGCTGACCATAATAATATATGTATAAAGTTCTATCCACATGCATTCATAAACATGCAAACTTACTTGCAAAGACACCATCTCCTTCTGCCACATGGCCTCCACGGATTTCATCTTTGTCTCATATTCTGACCATCTTGCCTTGACTTGCTCTAGTTGCTCCCTCAATGCTGCATTTTCCTGTTCCTTTTGCCCTAGAGTGGCTTCTGCCTTTGCAACACGCCTCTGAAGCTCTTGTAAAACTGAAGGCAGAACAGGTGCTTGCGATACCTCCTGCTCAATGTCCAAAAAATTTAAAAAGGAAACATTACTTGATTTTCCATCATGACTATGTTCTCAGACTTTCTATACTCAGAAGAAGGCATCCGTGTGCATTTATCTAACATTTCCAGAGTACTGATAGTGTTCCTTACAACTTTCTTTCAACTTGTAAGACTACTCATTAGGCTCGGCTGTGCAGTTAACAAGTATTACATTAACAGAACAATATTTACACGTGTAAGTTCATAGTTTTAATAATGATAATATAAGCTTAAGCTAAGATGTGGCTGGCAATCTAGAGACAGAATACTCATTTATTTACTTATTGTAGACAGTAAACAATACCGGTAATTTTGTGAAATTTTATGGCAACAAATGCATTTTAGTGCCACTTTCACAAAAGTCATAAAGGGATATATAGGACGAGCTAACCAAAAGAAGGCATGCTGCACATAAGGACAAACTCCTAATCATATGATCTCCATAGCATTAATATGGCAATGAACCGCAGCCCCATCAAAAGTACACAGACCTGCACACACACACACCATGGAGAGAGAAAGCGAGGGAGGAGCCTCATATGAAGATGAGTTGGCAAAACTCAAAAGTCCCCATAGTATGAAACAGCATGATACAACATCAGAGAAAACAATTTTCAGGGAAAATATTGCTTGAATTAGAAATAACTACATTTTACAGCTGCAAAAGCTCAGCAGGTTAACATAGAATTTTCTTTCAAGTTCTGAGTTCATGTAACTGAATACTCCTCCAGATAAAACATTTGATTAGGTGAATTTCTTAGTCAAACGTCAAGAATGATTTCTATTTCATTTTTTTCTTTTTTTTCTGTTTTTTCTTTTGTTTGATTTGACCATTTTTGTTCAAGTTTATGAAGATAACCCAAAACAAATTACAAAGATGAAATTAAATCCCCACAATTATCATGAAATTAAATCAACAAATTACATGAAATTAAACAAATTACATGAAATTAAACCTCTCGTTTTTTGCTAGATTGATTCAACGACTTCGTTGGAGCAGCCATGGCGATCTCAGCATTGAAGTTCGCCGGCAACGACCGCCTGGCGGCGGGAAGCCGAGCCCTGGAAGTGGGCCGAGCGGGCAACGCCGGCGGCGAGTCACGCGGCTTGTCATCCTCGTCCTTTCGCCGGAGAGACTCCAACATCTCCTCCAGCGAACTCCGAGTTAGAGACGTCGGAGACACAGACGACATCTTTTCAAACCCCCAAATCAACGAACGACTTCGTTCCTTCTTATAGTCGTTCGAAATCTGGTTGATTTGGGGGTTTAAAAAGATGTTGTCTGTGTCTCCGACGTCTCTAACTCGGAGTTCGCTGGAGGAGATGTTGGAGTCTCTCCGGCGAAAGGACGAGGATGACAAGCCGCGTGACTTGTAGAAAGCGACAAAATATTTTCCGAAAACAGAATATTTTGTCGCAACAGATATTCATCGTTTGCTTTCTACAATTGCTCAGTCTTGACAGCTCATTCACACAAAGTTCCTAGTTTTGTTTCCCAAAATTTCGATTTCATGCAACGTTGAAACTACTTTATAGTCGTCAACACCACCAGCAAAAATTAGGTTTTAATTTGTTCGGAACGAAACGGGTTTGCTTATTCACCCAAAAAAAAACGGGTTTGCTTCCTCACTGTCAGCGGGAGTTACGAGGTGAAGACAGCAGAAGAAGGAAGGAAGGTAAAGTTTAGAGAGAGAGAGAGAGAGAGAGAGAGAGAGAAAGGTGGGGGAAGAGGAAGGATTAATGGCAAAAACAGAAATTATTATCACATTAAAAAGTTGCTTTTAAAAAACTGTTGCGGCTGTTTTTGAAAACAAAACTTCCGTTTTCTTAAAAAATAAAAAATATTTATTGTCTCATCAATTATAAAAACTTTAATAAATGGAAGATTTTGTTTGTTGTTGTTTTAAGAAATTTTGAATTTTCAGGTGGGCGTGGCGTTGGTGTGGGGCGTACGTTTGTTAATAGACCCGCTGAGATACTTGATAAGGAATCAAAATATTAGTTAGTGGGTTTGGTTTGAGTTTTTTAGATTAATTTTTTTTTTAAATTGACTTTTTTAATTTTTCTGTTTTTTTTGTTTCTAGTGAATATTTTTTAATGTTAAACATTTTTTTTATTTTTTTTAGATGCACCTTATTTAGATGTATCTAAAAAGTAAAAAATTTGTGAAAAAATATTTTTTAAAATTAATAAATACATAAAAATATTAAAAAAAATGTACTGAATTCTTGTATTTTTTGTATTTAGTGAATTTTTAAAAGATTTTTTTTACAATTTTTTTAATTTTTGGGTATATTTATGTTAGGTGTGTCTAAAAAGTAAAAAAATTGCTTAAAATATTTAAAAAATTCAGTAAAAACAAAAAAATACGAAAAATAAGAAAGTAAAATTTGCTGAAAAGTATTTTTTGAAAAGTAGAAACAAGCAAATGTGAATAAATATGAATATATTATAATATATATATATATGTAAGAAAATCCTATTATAGCTAAATTTATTTGGATAAATTATAATTTTGTCTTTAAAGTCTTATCTCGTTTTTCACTTTCCTTAATTAAATTATTTTTGTCTTTAAAGTCTTTACTGTATTTGGAGTTTGCTTTTTTTGTGACATTTTTGTTAATTTATTTTTGTATTTAATGAATTTTTTTAATTTTTTTTAAAAAACTTTAGACTTATAGATTCTATCAGATGAGACAACCCAAATTTTTTTTTTAAAAAAAAATAGAAATAAGCCAAAAATAGAAACTTTTGTTTTTCTTTTTTTGGTTTTTGTATTTTTCTTTTTTTTTTTATAATTTTTCAAAAAAAAAAAAAAGCTTTTTAGATTCGTCTACATAAGACAGACCTAAAAAGTTAAAAATTTTAACATAATTTTGAAAAATGATCTCTAAAGATAAAAGAAAATTTTAAAAAAAAAAAAACTTATTCAGAAGTTCCCAAAAATCAAAAAAAAATTGCCAATTTTTTTAATTATTATTTTTAAAATTCAGATTAATATATTTAGTGTAATTTCTAACTTATGAGATAAAAATAATTTAAATAAATTGTTTAAAAAAAAACTGATGGTCTCTTTTTTTTTTTTTTTTTTGGGAGCTATTTTTGGAGTCTATGTTAACATTATTTTATATTGGGCCTGTAGATTAAATGCGGTCCACTCTTTATGAGTATAGTCCACGAATAGCATAAGAAACTTGTCTAGGCCCAAATTACCAAATCTTTCAGGCCTTCTGGTCACGTTTCAGTGGGCTTTCAATCCAACTAATCCAGTGATGGTTAATAAATTCACTACTATGGCCCTGTGTTGCCATTTATGAATTTACTAATAAATTTTATTTATTTAATATATATATATATTTTTAAATTGTGTAGTACAATTTCTATTTGTAATTGATGAAGTAGAAACAATTTATATAAGTTGAAAAAAATTGACTATTCAAAAGTGGAAGAATAAGTATTTTTAACTTCTAATTTTTTATTATCAATTTGTAACTTGTAAAAATTTCACCAAACAAACCTTAATACTCAATGTAGTCAAACTGGATCATTCCCCTTTTGGTTTGAATTGTCATAAGAAGACATTTGGATTGAATTGTTCAGAGCGAAAATTAAGTGCACATTTGATATTTATTTATTTATTTGGAATTTTTTTTTTTAAATAGAAATTAAAATATATTTAGTAGCTATTTACGTTGCCAAAAGATATATACATAATCCCATTGATTTATGATTTAAAAACTAAGGAATATAAACCCAAATATTAATTAGAGAGAGAGAGAGAGAGAGAGAGAGAGAGAGAGAGAGGTGGGGGAAGAGGAAGGATTAATGGCAGAAACAGAAATTATTATCACATTAAAAAGTTGCTTTTAAAAAACTGTTGCGGCTGTTTTTGAAAACAAAACTTCCGTTTTCTGAAAAAATAAAAAATATTTATTGTCTCATCAATTATAAAAACTTTAATAAATGGAAGATTTTGTTTGTTGTTGTTTTAAGAAATTTTGAATTTTCAGGTGGGTGTGGCGTTGGTGTGGGGCGTACGTTTATTAATAGACTCGCTGGGCTGAGATACTTGATAAGGAATCAAAATATTATTCAGTGTGTATGGTTTGAATTTTTTAGATTAATTTTTTTTAAAATTGACTTTTTTAGTTTTCGTATTTTTTTGTTTTTAGTGAATATTTTTTAAATTTTAAAATTTTTTTTTACTTTTTTAGATGCACCTTATTTAGATGTATCTAAAAAGTAAAAAATTTGTGAAAAAATATTTTTAAAAATTAAGAAATACATAAAAATACAAAAAAGATATTTACTGAATTTTTAAAAGATTTTTTTTACAATTTTTTTACTTTTTAGGTATATTTATGTTAGGTGTGTCTAAAAAGTAAAAAATTGCTTAAAATATTAAAAAAAATTCAGTAAAAACAAAAAAATACGAAAAATAAGAAAGTAAAATTTGCTGAAAAGTATTTTTTGAAAAGTGAAAACAAGCAAATGTGAATAAATATGAATATATTATAATATATATATATATATAAGAAAATGCTATTATAGCTAAATTTATTTGGATAAATTATATTTTTGTCTTTAAAGTCTTATCTCGTTTTTCACTTTCCTTAATTAAATTATTTTTGTCTTTAAAGTCTTTACTGTATTTGGAGTTTGCTTTTTTTGTGACATTTTTGTTAATTTATTTTTGTATTTAATGAATTTTTTTAATTTTTTTTTAAAAACTTTAGACTTATAGATTCTATCAGATGAGACAAACTAAATTTTTTTTTAAAAAAAAAAATAGAAATAAGCCAAAAATAGAAACTTTTGTTTTTCTTTTTTTGGTTTTTGTATTTTTCTTTTTTTTTATAATTTTTCAAAAAAAAAAGCTTTTTAGATTCATCTACATAAGACAGACCTAAAAAGTTAAAAATTTTAACATAATTTTGAAAAATGATCTCTAAAGATAAAAGGAAATTTTTAAAAAAAAAAACTTATTCAGAAGTTCCCAAAAATCAAAAAAAAATTGCCAATTTTTTTAATTATTATTTTTAATCAGATTAATATATTTAGTGTAATTTCTAACTTATGAGATAAAAATAATTTAAATAAATTTAAAAAAAAAACTGATGGTCTCTTTTTTGTTTTTTTTTGTTTGGGAGCTATTTTTGGAGTCTATGTTAACATTATTTTATATTGGGCCTGTAGATTAAATGCGGTCCACTCTTTATGAGTATAGTCCACGAATAGCATAAGAAACTTGTCTAGGCCCAACTTACCAAATCTTTCAGGCCTTCTGGTCACGTTTCAGTGGGCTTTCAATCCAATTAATCCAGTGATTGTTAATAAATTCACTACTATGGCCCTATGTTGCCATTTATGAATTTACTAATAAATTTTATTTATTTAATATATATATATATATTTTTTTTAAATTGTGTAGTACAATTTCTATTTGTAATTGATGAAGTAGAAACAATTTATATAAGTTGAAAAAAATTGACTATTCAAAAATGGAAGAATAAGTATTTTTTTTTTGGATAACCGAGTGTCCGGGCCAGCTTACGCGCACCTCGACTAATCTCGGGACCCTGAAGTTAACGACCGGGCAAACCTCCAGTGGCCCGCCAGGAGCACAACGGGGAGTGGGATTCGAACCTGAGACCTAGAGAGAAGCAAACTCCTAGGCCCCAAGTCCCTTGGCCTCAACCAACTGGGCTACCCTTGCGGGTTAAAGAATAAGTATTTTTAACTTCTACTTTTTTATTATCAATTTGTAACTTGTAAAAATTTCACCAAACAAGCCTTAATACTCAATGTAGTCAAACTCGACCATTTCCCTTTTGGTTTGAATTGTCATAAGAAGACATTTGGATTGAATTGTTCAGAGCGAAAATTAAGTGCACATTTGATATTTATTTATTTATTTGGAATTTTTTTTTTAAATAGAAATTAAAATATATTTAGTAGCTATTTACGTTGCCAAAAGATATATACATAATCCCATTGATTTATGATTTAAAAACTAAGGAATATAAACCCAAATATTAATTAGATTGAATTAGTCAAATTCAAGCAAAAATTACATCATGGTCCGATTTATTAATAGCTCTAACTAACTAATTTTCTATTATCATTTTGTTACCTAATAGGCTATAAGTCAATGCAAAAAAACTAAGGTGTTTCGAGTTTATGCCATGGTTATATAACACATAAAGCCAATTATTATAGTCCACTCATTGAAGAGGGTTAGCTTGTTTTTTTATTTATTTTTATTTTAAATAGTTTTCTTGATGTCGTTGAGATTGATAATGAGATATCGAATATTGATAAGCAAGTTTATTTAATTAAGTCTATCATAAGGTCAAGCTGAGCTAACTCACCTTTTGATTGGCCACATTAGCATCTCTTTTTTATTGCGATAATTCTACTACTAAATTAATCATTAAAAAAAATACTTAAAAATGGGCTAACGCATCAAATCGGGTTCATCGTTGACAATTGTGTGAGATTAAATTTGAATTAATTTTGTAACAAAAAATTGACTATAAAGTCATTATACAATTCCTAAGGAATGTTTTAATTTGTGTGATATTAAACCTAAAATATAAGGTAGCCTTTTAATTTCATAATTTTGTTAATGGATGATCTAATGATTTTGATTCAAAAAAATTATATAGTTTTTATGACACATACTTTCATAGAAACATGTTAATGAGTTATTAAATAAGTGTATTAAGATCCCTCCTTAACAAAAAGTTTCGTTTAGGCTTCATTTGAGATAACATCTTGAGTTAAAATAGTCATATAAGACAAAATAGATTATTTTAGCTAAATAGAACAAAATGTCATATTCAACTCATAATCATTTCATTTTTTCTCTCACAAAAGTTATAAAAATCAAAAAATCTATCCCAAATCAAACTTTTTAGCCTCAGGCTAAAACAATCAAAAAGTCAACTCATATCCCAAACGAGCTCTTAGGTTCTTTGTTTGACAAAGACTAAAAAATTTACATTTTTTTAGCAAATTCTTTTAAAAATTTGTGTCAATTTTTTTTTTTCTTCATCTTTTCAAGTTCTTATAATCTAATCTAAAAAAAAAAATTAATTTAAATTCTAAAAAGCATTAAAAAAAAAAAAAAAAGCGTTCATTCCATCAACATAGTGACATTGACACCTTAATTTAATAGGGAGCCCTTACCCCATTATTTTCTTGCTAGTGTACACTCCTTACCATTAAGTACAGTAGGGCTCTTTAGACACCTTAATTTAAAGGAGGCTACTCTTCTATTCATTTAGTAAATTGGAGTATACTGTTAGATTTGTGAAGTCTATTTTAGATCTTGTTTTGATAATTCGAATAGTTTAAAGTATAGAACTCGTTGAGTATTTTATGTCTATAAAAATCACTTTAATCGGATATCGATAACCCCTTGATCGAAATACATTTTGTCAATGATAAATATAATTTTAGAAATAAATTACTAACAAAAATATATTCCGATCAAATAATTACTGATATGCGATCAATATAATTTTTTACAGATATAAATAACCGATAACCTTCACACATTAAACAATTCATATTATTAAAATAAAACCTGTGATAAATCTCACCAACCTAATACTTGAGAGAAGCCTCGCCCTAATTTAATAAGAAGGCCTTTTTTTTTTCTTTTTTTGTTACAAGAAAATCCTCCTTATCCTACCGTGGCAGCGCCCCTTGCAGAGATCATCAGGGTGTCCTGTTAGCCGTTCCGAGCGACAAGACTATAACCTAGGAACTTGCCCCCACCTCCCAAGACAAACTCCGTTTAAGTTAGGACACGCACAGCGGAGGAGCATTGAACCCACACCAAGTGCTGATTAGACAACTTGAGGTCCAACCTCCTAACTAACTGTGCTTCACTCAGGAGATTAGCCCAAGAAAAAAGGGAATTAAACCTGTGACCTTAAGGTTTAAACTCCAAACCTTAACAACAATGTCACCCACCCCTGGGTTAATAATAAGAAGGCCTTAACCCCACTATCTTATTGGTAGTGTACGCTCCTTACCATTAAAGTACAGATAGGGGAATATTCTTCAAATGGTTTTTTTTATAATTTATAAATTACAAATATCTTCTTATTAGTATTTTTTATTTAATAGAATTAATTAAAAAAATAAAATTTATAATTATTCTCTTATGTAATAATAAAATTACCTAAATTATTAATTAAAATATATTTCTAACATCATTAATAAAAACTGTTAATGCTGATTTATTAATAAAATAGGTGATTTGTTATGAAATTAAAAATTTCAGGGAGTAGAATGTAATTTCTAAAATTATAAGGGCAATTTTTATTTTAATCAAACCTCATGATTGTATTTCTAAAATCACAAGGGCGATTCGTATTTTAATCAAACCTCACGAGTGTATTTCGAATTTACCTTTTTTTTTTTTTTTTTTTTTTTTTGTGAAGGACATCTTCTAAAACCTCAAGCAGTGGGGGCATGTTTCTTAACTTCTTTTTTCTTAATAAATTTTTGTGTTTTTAATTTTTATTTATTTTTTAAGATTTGTTTGTATTGTTAGAATCATCTATTTTATTAAAATCTCAAATTTAAAATTGTAAAAATATGTATTTTAAAATTTTAATTAAAAAAATCAACATAAAGTTATTTGAAAATATTTTCCAAACGAACGTTATGCTTATACCTTGCATTTATGAGGAAAATAAAATAACAACAACAACAAAAACAAAATATAAACTATATTTTTTTATAAATTTATTTATGAGAAAATTAGTGAAACATCCCTCTTCAACTTTGTGTAGTAGGAGAGGTCCAAGATATATTTTTTTATTAGCTAAAGTCCCTCAATATTTTCACAGAAAAAATTCGACTTAGAGAAATTTTGCGCGACTCAGAGAAATTTCGGCCCCAACTCAGAGAAATTTCTCTAGTATGATTATAGAAAAATTTCAAAATTTCTCTGTAAAAATTAAAATTTCTCTATGTCGGGATGAAATTTTTCTAAATTGGGCAAAATTTCTCTAAGTCAAATTTTATCTATGAAAATGTTGAAGGACTTTAATTACTATAAAAATATTGTTTGTCATTTATCTTATAAAATTTTAATATCATAGACCTTTAAAAAAATTCTCCTTTATTTATTTATTTATTTTTGCAAATTTCTTACAAAATTAATATCTAAATATATTATATTGTTAGATAAGTTTCCCAATCACCATTCAATGAATGTTAATTAATGATCAAATAACATAAAAAAAAAAAAAATGGCAAATTACAAGATAAAATCTCAGGGTTTGAGTCATATAACAAAATAAAATGTGAATTTTTAATTTTATCAATTTAAATATTATAATTTAGATTTGTTTTCAATTTAAATCATTTACTTATTTTTGTTAAGTAATATTGATGAAAAATAGATATTTTAGCCATAAAACTCACGAAAAAGTTATTTTAGACATTTTATGTATATTTATATTGAGTTTAATGATTAAAATATTAATTTTTCATCGATTTTACTTAACGAAAATAGGTAAATAGTTTAAATTAAAACTTTTACATAACAAAAATAAATAAATGATTTAAATTGAAAACAAATTAAAAGATTAAAATTTAAATTGATAAAATTAAAAATTAAAAATTCATTTTATTACAAGACTTTTGGGTTTTTTTTTTTTTAATAATTACCCCAAAAATTTTAAAACTCAAATATCAATTTTCGGAGGCTTTGTTGCGTGTTCGATCCACGCTCACGGCAGTTTCAAATTTTTGACTTTGATTATTTTCTATTTATTTATAAAACTCGCCGACAGTTGGAGACAGTGACTCAAATAAGAATAATGTGCAGGACCCCCTTTTTAGGACCCCCTTTGGACCCCCTCTTGATTTGATTGGTCACATTTTTCTTCTTTTCTCTTTTTTTTTCTTTTCCCTCCAATCACCACCCGCCACGTGTCAAAGGGGGGTGGTGGGGGTGGTGATTTGAGGGGGTGCCAATCACCACTGCTCAAATAATTACACACATCACATTTTAATTACTTTCAAATCCTTCGTTTTGTCCTGTGACAACAGACAACCGATCTCAGCTCTCTCTCTCTCTCTCTCTCTGCTACTTTCATTCTTTCATCCCTTCAATTACTCTGCACAATCACACTTCACAAGAACCCTAATTCCTCATCTTCATTCCCTCAGAATTCCACACAACTCTCTCTCTCTCTCTCTCTCTCTATATATATATATATATATAGATATGTATATATGCATAAGTATTTGATTCATTTCCGATGAGGCGAAGAGCTGTTGATTCTCGAAGGCCAGGGAAGAGAAGATATACGAAGGTGCTCTGGTTCACAATATGCGGTGTCTTGTTTTTGCTGTTGTTGGCTCTTTTTGGACGAGGCAAGACATCAACACCGACATCATTAATGAATCAATATGTATGTAATGTACCAGTTCATTCATAGAATGCTTTTGATTTCTCTCTATCTTCTTCAAATCACTGCTCAATTGGGTGTGTGTATGTATGTGTTGACTCTGGAATGTCTTGTAGCAAATTATGACGACTTTGTTTTCAACTCATTGTGTAGTAGCATTGTTGAAATAATTAATGTATAGAGAAATAGAGAAAGAGAATAATGTATATTGATGTAATCGATTGATTGATTAGGGGCTTCTTATATAGGAGATGATTTATAAATTGTAATGATGAAAAACTAAAGCACTAACATTCCACTATACATAAAGTCTAAACCACTAACATAAAGCTAACACACTAATATATAGGAGAGGGTGTGGAGAGTAGGTGGAGTAGGTGGTAGGTGTAGGTGGAGTAGGTGGTAGGTGTAGTAGGTGTGGAGGTTTTACATTCAACAGCCCCCCTCAAACTCAAGGGGGATAGGAACTAACCAGCTTGAGTTTGGAGAGAGTAACAAAACAGGAAAATAATCTGACAAATAAAATAAAAGTGGATAGGAGACACTGTATGGTTGTGTCAGACCGTTGTAGAAGATTGTATGGTGATGGCAGACCGATGTAGAAGACAGTTTACGGGGTCATGTCGGACCGTTGTAGAAGACACTATATGGCTGTGTCGAACCGTTGTAGCAGATAACCGAAATCAATGTCGGGACAGTTTACAGAGTCTTGTCGGACCCATGTAGGAGCTAACCGGAATCAATGTCGGGACAGTTTACCGAGTCTTGTCGGACCCATGAAGGAGCTAACCGGAATCAATGTCAGGACAGTTTACAGAGTCTTGTCGGACCCATAAAAAGTCGCACCCTCAAAAGGTGTGCCCAATCTATCAAAAGGCGTGCCCGACAGAATTCTTCGAGCGGCGAGCCATCAAAAGGCGCGCCTGATACGCGGCGAGGCACGTGCCCGCCTTGGCTGGTGCACCCGGTTTGTCGTCTGGCGGTGAGAGGCGCGCGATGCGCGTGTCTGCCTTGGCTATTTAAACCAAGACGGAGGCTGAGTCTGAGGCATAACAAACCAGCTGAAACCTCTTCGTTCTCTGACATTACCATTCTGAAAGCTCTGATTCTCTGAAACACTCTGTTGCCCAGAAAATGGCCTCTTCTTCCCGCCCTCTCTCTCTTTTTCCGGATCTTAATGGTCCATCGAGCTCCTCTGGGCCAAGTACCCCTGCGCTTACTCAACCTAGTCTTCCCACACTATCAGTTGAGCAAGTGATGGCAACTCAAAATGATATCGAGGCCAACCACTACACGTTGAGGTCCTGTATGGAGACAGTGGCAGCGGTCACGAACCTGTCTCACCGTCTGCAAAACAAGGCGTGTGAGGTATACCAGGTCAACGCCCAACTCTCCCTACTCCAGTGCATGTACAGAGATGCACGGGCAGAGATTTGTGCCTTGAAGGCTGAAAACAAGGAGCTGAAAAGGCAAACCACCTCCATGGCTAGATTTGGGGCACCTACGTACCTCACCTTTGATGGCCGGCGGGGAGCAGACTCTGTCGGCGAAAATACTGTGGTAGTTCTTGGCGGAAGTACTGGAGACGGGCCTTCGAAGGTAGACGATAAAAAGAACGACAAAAAACGGAAGAGCTTGGCGACGGAAGAGCCGAGTAAGTGAAGTTGGTGCGTGGCCGTCACCGGAAAAGAAAGAAGAAAAACAGATCCCTCGTTGTTTTTTTTTTTTTTTTTTTTTTTTTTGGTGTAAAATGGTGATCGGGTTTGATTCCCGGGATGAATAAAATAAAGTTGGTGTGCAAATCTGAATGGTATGAATTTGATTTGAAAAAGATTAAAAATAATGTGAAAGAAAAATAAAGAAAGAAATAATAAGAATATATTTGAAATCAAAACGAAAGGTGGAGAGTGGTTCACATGGTTTTGGGGCCCACGGTTTTTTTAAAATCAGTAATGGGTTAAAATCAGTAATGGGGTTTGGATTTTTTTTTTATTTTTTTATTTTTTTTTATTTTTTTTTATTTTTTATTTTTTTTAATAAGAATAAGAATAAGAATAATAATAATAATAATAATAATGTATTAATGGAAAGCATGTGCGTTTGTGGAGGAAAGTGGACAGAGGTGATGTTTAATTTAAATAAAAGAAAAGAGTGGGTTCAAAAGTAGTCTTGGTGGGGGAGAAAGGGATGAGAGAGAGAGGTAGTGGGTTGATTAAAAAAATGTTTTCATCATGAGTGTAGGCAGTGGTCATGAGGGCTGATTTAATAGCACTGGGGCTCCAATCTGGATGAGCTGCTTTGAGCAGTGCTGCTGTGTAGGCAGTGGTCATGAGTGTATGAAAAGAATCAAACCGAGACGAAGCCATGTGAGTAGGCAAAATGGACAGCGAATCACATTCCCTGGAGAAGCTGATGAAGCGCCTGACACGGTTACAGGGGATATAGTCTTTGTTCTACAACAGAAAGAGCACCCTAAGTTCAAGCGCAAGGGTGATGATATATTTGTTGAACACACCTTGACACTAACTGAGGCACTCTGTGGCTTCCAGTTTATTATAACCCATCTTGATAACAGGCAGCTCCTAATTAAATCCCAACCTGGAGAAGTAGTCAAGCCTGACCAATTCAAGGCAATAAATGATGAGGGAATGCCAATTTACCAGAGGCCCTTCATGAAAGGGAAGTTGTATATTCACTTCACTGTGGATTTCCCAGAGTCCATCGCACCTATGGAGTTGGATGAATGTGAGGAGACTACACTGCATGATGTTAACATTGAGGACGAGATGCGTCGGAAGCAGCAACAGGCCCAAGAGGCATACGATGAGGATGATGATATGCATGGTGATGACATCCAGTGGCAAACTGACACATCCGAGGAGGCAGCTCGGCAGCGGATTCAGGAACAGTTGAGTGCTGTTACAGCTGGTATGGTGATGCTTGCAACCACTCAACAAGGGCTCAAGTCCTTTCTGGGATCTCTTTCTGGTACTCCCCAGGAGGTCATGGATGCCCTCTTTGAAGCTCTCTTTTCCGGTGCCGGAAAGGGGTTTTCGAAGGAGGTAGCCAAGAAAAAGAACTATCTTGTAGCTGCCACTCCGGAGGAGGGATCGCAGCTGGTTCTGCTTAATGCAATCGAGGCCTTCTGTGTTGGGAAAGCCAGCCCTGAGGTGGTGAAAAAGGTTGTGACAGAGGCAGTAGGTTGAGGTCCGGCGGGCGGCCAAGGAAAGGTTGCCGCCCGCCAGAAGACGAAGAACACTAAGAGCTTAACCTATAGCTCTGATACCATGTTGAAATAATTAATGTATAGAGAAATAGAGAAAGAGAATAATGTATATTGATGTAATTGATTGATTGATTAGGGGCTCCTTATATAGGAGACGATTTATAAATTGTAATGATGAAAAACTAAAGCACTAACATTCCACTATACATAAAGTCTAAACCACTAACATAAAGCTAACACACTAATATATAGGAGAGGGTGTGGAGAGTAGGTGGAGTAGGTGGTAGGTGTAGGTGCAGTAGGTGGTAGGTGTAGTAGGTGTGGAGGTTTTACATTCAACAAGCATGGTTTTAATTCATAACCTAGACAGTTTGTATAATTGGTTTAGCTTCCTAAGTCGAAGCTTCTTATTCGGTTTTAAAAGCTCAAAGCTTAATCATTTGAAAAAAATAGAAAAAAAAAAAAGGGTTGAATATTTGAATGTTCCTAGTTTATACAAGTATGGTATGGGAGTGGATTTGTAGGTCATCCCTGGCTTCCAATCCCAGGGATCATTCCCTGTTGGTGGGACCAGAACAGGGCAAGGCCCTTTTGTATTAGCTGTAATCAAGCTTTAATTATATATATATATATATACTATTATATAAAGCGTACAGCTTAGAAGATGGTTTGAAGCTTTGTAACGCTATTTTCTTTTACAATAATGCTCATAAAATAACTGCTAAACAGTTTTCATATATAACATATCTTCCTCATTTCAAATTGTCCAAAAGTTTAGATGTAAAATTACAAACGCATCACATTTGCACTCACCTCTAGTGTGTATATATATATGTGTGGGGTGAATTTCACACTAACAGGATCGGAATTATTAGAGTGATTTAGGAACCGTGACTTGCAAGGCAGAGAACACTGTAAGCGTTGCCTGATAGGGGTTTGACTAGAGAAGCCCCTCTTATGCTAAAGTTACAAATCCAAAAAGAGATAATAAGAGCAAAGGAATGGAAAGAACTAGGGCTTAGAGAGTTTCTGTTTGTCCTCTAAAGAAGATATATACTGTGTGAGTGATTTTCTGATCACACTGCCCTCCTTAGTGATTCAGCTGTAGAACACAGGCAGAATAGATGGCACCCTGCTGTCCTGCACAGAAAGAAAAGGCTCCGGCGGTGGTTCTTCCACTCGGGGCACTCCGACGATCAAGTCAGTATATCTCTCAAAGATAATTAAGTATTCAACTCACAAGCTTGAGTATATAAAAACATACCTTAGACCCATGGGGGTGCCTCTCTTTTATAGCCAATACAATCCTAGTCCCAATAGGAGCCTGGCCCTAATGGACTTAGGATTACTGCTAATCTAGGACTCCTAGTGGGATTAGGATAAACTCTCTAAGAGTCTTATCTTTACCCAAATTGAAGTCTTCTCCCAATCTAGGACTCTTGTCCATATCCAGGTTGAGTTCCCTCTTCATTCTATGACTCTTGTCCCCTATCCGCTTATCTCGGATTCCGATATCTTCGGAGGTAACCTCGGCCTATCCGAGATGACCTCGGCACAACGGTCAAGACACGTGGCACCTCGGCTGACACGTCGGCGTCACCTTGCCACGTGTTGGTACTCAGAAAATATATCCCCACAACTGCCCCCTAGGTTCTATTACCTCGGTATTCTGAGGTGATGGAACCTACACTGTTCGTTCATCTGTGCCCCTCTGTCCGAGATCAAACTCACCGACCTCAAAGTTCCCTGGACCTTACTGTCCACTTGTGTCAAGTTTCAAGATTCATGCCTTCCAGGCTACTTGAGATCGCACCTCCTAGCCGAGGTTTATGGTTCCATCAATTCGTAAACTCCAAAAAGCTTTGCAACTGCTTTGCTCACATTCTCCGGTGGGTTCCTGACTTCCAGTCATCTTTTTGACTCCGGCAATCTTCATATCGGCGTTCATTTCTCTTGGTAGGTTCATAAACTCTTTTATTAAGATCAATCTTTCATAACTCTTATGAATCTGTTTACTTGCCCTCTGTTGTCTTCTATTTTCGTCTGTTTTCAAGTTTTGAATTGTTTGAATGCCTGGCACTGTTCTTGCCATATCCGCTTTCTGTTGCTAGCATCGTGTCTGGGTCATTTACTTTCTTGTTCTTCACATACTTACTTAGTGCCTGTGTACTTTGGCTTTATTCTTGAACTTTATTGTCTTCTTGACTCTGATTTTTCTCTTTTTTCATTCAATCATCTGGCTTTTTCTCTTTCTAGCTCTTTTCCTCAAATCCGCCATTGTTCCAAGCTTTCAAGCTCTGCAACTGTCTTCGTTCCTCTCCTCCAGTGAAGCTTATGTCATTCTGTTATTTTCGCATCCGTCGCCAGACTTCGGCAATTCTCATTCCGGCTTCCCTCTTTTTGGTAAGCCACTTTTCCTCCTGGTTTTATTTCTTGTTGCTTTCCAAATCATCTTCTTGAATACACACTGTTCACATATCTGTTGATTTCTGCCACTGTTCTTGGCTTGACACACCTGTGCAATCTTTTTGTCTTAATTTCCTGATAGCTTCATCACCATTTTTGATTTACGAGTTACATTCTTGTTTCTGTTTTCTGTGTCTTTTCCCAGATTTTTGCTTTCAATCCTTGCTTTCAAAACTCCGAGGTGCCAATCGCCGAGAAGAGCTTTGATCAAACTCTTCAGGAGGTTGATGTTGAGCTCAAGGCCGAGAAGGCTGCGGAGAAGTCTTCCTAACTGTCTTCTATATTCTGCCATTGATGCGGAGTAGTTTGCTTCCTTCTTGAAATTGATGCCGAGGTAGCGGTAGAGAAGCTCCTCCAATTGACTGCCGAGGCTGAACCATTGTTGTCCGTCGAAGCAGGTTAGTCCGACATTCTTGCTTTCAGTCCCTAGTTCTTTTAAGGTCTTCATTTTTGTACTTGCCAACCTTCTCTGCTTTTAACAAACTAGTTGGTCATCTCGGATGATCATATCTCGGAAACGTCTTTCAGTGTTATCTCGGCTATACCAAACTTGTAAATTGCTACAAATTTCAACAAATGGTAGACTTCATAATCTTCGGTTAACTCATCTTGTAATTTGCTCAAAAATTTCAACAAGTGTTAACATTCCTTGCTCCTTAATTATCATTCCTTCCCCCTGCACCTTCTCCCTGCCCCCTAATGTGAACATAAGTTGCACTTAGGATCACTTTAGGGAAGTTGGCTTCGTACCGTAGTCACAGACCTGATGTGTTCTTCTTTCGCCGATGTATTAAACTTCTGGTATTTAATTCACCCCCTTTAGACCCTCTTTCTCTTGGCCTTTGCAAACTATCATCGCTGTTTCTTGAAACATTTATTCCTTTCACAATTCTGGTCACCACTTCTGGCGTGCACTTAGTGGTTCTGTTCTAATCAAAACGACGTTTGACTCCGGCGAATCTTTTCCTGACATTTAACTTTGTGCACTCTTTAACTTGTAAATTTTCTCAGAATTTCAACAAGTGTTGAACATCATCTCGGCTTAACTTCGGTTAAGCATCATCTCAGTTTAACTTCGGTTAAACATCATCTCGGCTTAACTTCGGTTAAACATCACCTCGGTTTTTGAAGTTTTTTCCTTTTTTGTCGCTTGTACTCTTGTACCTTTTTGTTTTTTAGACAATGTAAGTTCTGCATATGGCTGATGTGCCTCCTTGTTCTTGAATGTCTAATTTAACTTTCCTTCTCTGAATGCTTGTGCCTTTGTCTTTTCTTGACTGCCTTTGCATGATTCTATACTTAGAATATTTTGCGTGATTTACATAATTCTTCCTTTGCACAATCTTCTCGGGGTTACATACCTCGGGTATAATAACTGCAAGTTTTACTTCGGCAAGATACTGACCTGCAATCTTTTCATAAATTTCAACAAGTATAAAACATATACTTTTCAATGTAAACTTTGCAAACTTTTCTCAAGTTGCCATAAATATGTAAACAGTAACTTCGCTCTAACCTACTTGTAAATTGTTACAAATTTCAACAAAAACTAACATATACAGTAAACTTTTCTCAAGTTATAGCAAGTGTTAAACAGTGATCTACTTGTAAATTGCTACAAATTTCAACAAGAGTTTAAACAATATACTTAGCTTTTACCTCAACCTGTAAATTGCTGCAAATTTCAACAGATGATCATATGTCGGCTTAACTTCAACTTGTAAATTGCTACAAATTTCAACAAGTGTTAAGCATCTTTTTTGGTTTAGCCAACCAGTAGATTGCCATAAGTCTGTAAGTAATAACATCGGCTTCACTTCGACTTGTAAATTGCTACAAATTTCAACAAGCGAAGAGAAACAGTAATCTCGGCTTAACTCCCACTTGTAAATTGCTATAAATTTCAACAAGTGGTAAACTTTGTATCGGTTTGACCAACTTGTAAATTGCTACAAATTTCAACAAGTGGTAAATAAGGAATAATCTCGGCTTAACTTCGGTTAAGCATCTTCTAGGATTCAAGCCGGGGTTTTCAACCCGGCCAGCTTTAGTCTGATCTTGTGTGTTTTCTTTTTATCCTCTGGAATCTTGGATTTGCTCACTCAGGCTGAGCTCTCGTCTTTTCGGGCCTACTCATCTAGGCCGAGATCATGTCTTCTCGGATCCGGGATCTAGAATCCAAGATCTGCTCACTCAGGTTGAGCTCTTCTATACTTGAATGTTATCTCCTTGGGAGCGCTCATGCCCCCTGTGTTTGCATCCCTTCTGGAAGGGTCTTCGTTCCTCCTCAAGTATCTATCCTTCCATACCTGGAGGTCATCTTCGTTGTAGTATCCGCTTTGATCTGTTGTCTTTGGTGCGTCACCTTCCTGGCCGGCGTCTTTCACTCCGTGACTCTAGTCACGAGTTTCTGTGTTGCGGTCGTCCCCTTCAACGTCAAGGTCGATAGGTCTCCTACTCCCAGTTGGAGTGTTGCCTTCAATCTGATCCTTCTGTCCGTTATTGGCCATCTATTCTTCTTTCTTTCCCACAGACGGCGCCAAATTGTGTGAGTGATTTTCTGATCACACTGCCCTCCTTAGTGATTCAGCTGTAGAACACAGGCAGAATAGATGGCACCCTGCTGTCCTGCACAGAAAGAAAAGGCTCCGGCGGTGGTTCTTCCACCCGGGGCACTCCGACGATCAAGTTAGTATATCTCTCAAAGATAATTAAGTATTCAACTCACAAGCTTGAGTATATAAAAACATACCTTAGACCCATGGGGGTGCCTCTCTTTTATAGCCAATACAATCCTAGTCCCAATAGGAGCCTGGCCCTAATGGACTTAGGATTACTGCTAATCTAGGACTCCTAGTGGGATTAGGATAAACTCTCTAAGAGTCTTATCTTTACCCAAACTGAAGTCTTCTCCCAATCTAGGACTCTTGTCCATATCCAGGTTGAGTTCCCTCTTCATTCTATGACTCTTGTCTCCTATCCGCTTATCTCGGATTCCGATATCTTCGGAGGTAACCTCGGCCTATCCGAGATGACCTCGGCACAACGGTCAAGACACGTGGCACCTCGGCTGACACGTCGGCGTCACCTTGCCACGTGTTGGTACTCAGAAAATATATCCCCACATATACCTTTTATAAAGTTCCTCCCTTGCTCTCCAATCTGCACATGAGGATAACCGCCTCACGTGCCTACCTGCTCAGCTCATCGTCATGCCTAGAATAAGGGGGCCACCATTTTGTTAGGCTTAACGTCCATTAGTGTAATTCGTTATCCGATGTGACTAAAGATGCTTCCCCATCTGACCTGACCGAATATCTAAAGCCTCTCGTGATGTGGCCTTCTTCCATGAACAAACCGTCACCTATCCACTTACGCTCTTAGATCAGTGCTTCCTTAATCAATCCATGCTTTTCAGCACCACTGCTCTTAAAGGAGTTCGGTCAAAGTTGGCTGACCAATCCAGCTTCACAAGGTCATTTTGACCCCCTTCAATATGTACACACATATATATATATATGTTAATTTCAAGGTATGTTCCACTTAGTTATTTTGTTTTATTTTGATCATTTCCATATGTATGATCACTTCACCAATCAATCATTGCAATCAAAGCTATAATAGTTTTTTTACTATAGTTTCCAACCTGTTTATTTGAACTTTTTCATTGCTTTGCTAAATGGATTGATATCAAATTAAATTCTGGATTTGTTGGTCTGCATTCTCCATCACTACACATCCTTTATTCAGATAAACATTGTCACCATATAACAGCCGGTGACTCGAACATTAGGTGTTAGCTAGAAGTGGATGATCCACCGCTAAATTGATTACTAACTATACTAATTAGACATCATTTTCATTCTGATTCTATATTGACTTGTTTTCTTGTGTATCCCACTAGAGTACAGGACAGTCTATATTGATGGCTTATTTTGACATTAGGACGAGCTTGGTCAAGGTGCAAAAATGGAATTTGAGCTTATCTGTGAGCTTATTCAATAAAAAAAAATTCTCACAAATTTGTTGATTGATTTGTTGAGACATATTTTTCATAGAATCAAATTTCAAATCTTACATCCAAATATAAACACATCATTATTCAGTTAGGTCAACTCACCTAGTATATAGGTTTGGATCGTACAAAAATTTATCGATCGTATTGTTTAGATTAAATAATGATCCATATTACTATACAATTATCAACATGTGTAAGGAGAAATTTTGATATTATCTAAAATAGTATCTATACTGAAGCATTAATAAATACTCTCATACCCAAATCTAAATCCAAACCCAAAACAAAGTTCCCATATTCTCCATTCATCCCTTCTCTTTTAATTTGCCACAAACCTCACTTTCTTTTTCCTCCATCTTCCATCCCCATTACAATTTTCTCTTCCCTGGAATTATCTCATACAATTGTTACGAAACTATAGCCCTCAATCCCGTACTCTAACACCATCCTTACCCACCAATTTTCAATGTCTGCAATTATCCATCACGGCTCGAAGCTTCCCCTGAATTCCCCTAATTTAAAAACGACGCCGTTTTAATTTTTTTTTTTTTTTTTTTTTTTTTTGCAGAAGAAGGAAGATCAGAAGAAGAAGAATGAGGAAGGAAGAAGGAGGAGGAGGAGGAAGAAGAAGGGACTGGAGGGGGTCAATAAATTGGGCTGGAGGCGGAGGCAGGGGGCGGGGGCGGAGCTGGAGGCAACAGCGGTCGGAGTCGGGGCTGCGACGAGCTGCTGCTACGACGATCGGAGCTGCTGCTGCTACGATCGGAGCTGCTCGACGATCGGCCGGTCGGCGGCGGCGGCAAGGAGGGGCCCTCTCCATTCCCTCTTCTCTTTCTCTCTTTCTCTCCTCTTTCTCTCTTTCGGGGGATTCGGGGGGAGGAAATCGGGGGAAAAAAACATTTTCCTTTTTTTTTTTACTTACTAGCGTTTGAATCACTTGATATAAGGGGTCCTGTCTTGAGAGTGTTCTGAATATCAAAAATAAAAATAAAAATATATGAGATGATAAAATTTGGTCATCATTTGATATACTCCCTCCGTCCCAAAATAATGGTCCCTTTTGGAGAATCCAACTTTTTTTGGTAGTACAATTATTGCATTTGAAAAAAGTTGATTTTTCAAAATTATCCTTTTGATAATACATTTTTTGGGAATATCAGTGTCATAATTGTACTTTTTATAGGCCATCGAATGCAAAAATCGTGCAACAGTCATGAGATGGCCTGGGGAACATCTCAAACACCTCGAGAGGGACCAATGTAAGTTGTGAAAACTTACGAAACTAGCACGAGATTTCTGGTTTGAAAACTAAGTCGAAAAAGACACTTTTTTTACACATAAGCTTGAAAATAGATTTTCGGGGGTCAAAATCGAGCAACAGCCACGAGACGGCTCAGAGAACACTTCAAACACCTTGGGAGGGATCAATGTGAGTTGTGGAAACTTACGGAACTAACACGGGGATTCCCGATTTGAAAATTAAGTCCAAAAATACACTTTTTCACACTTAAGCTTGAAAATAGGCCACTGGAGGTCAAAATCGTGCAACAGCCACGAGACGGCCCGGGGAACACCTCAAACATGTCAGGCGGGACCAACATAAATTGTGAAAACTTACGGAATTAATACAGGACTCCCGGTTTGAAAATTAACTCCAAAAATGTACTTTTTCACACTTAAGCTTCAAAATAAGCCATCGGAGGCCAAAATCGTGCAACAGCCACGAGACGGCCCAGAGAACACCTCAAACACCTCGGGAGGGACCAATATGAGTTGTGAAAACTTACGGAACTAGCACGGGACTTTCGGTTTGAAAACTAAGCCGAAAAATGCACTTTTTCACACTGAAGCTTAAAAATAGGACATCGAACGCCAAAATCGTGCAACAACCACGAGACGGCCTGGGGAACACCTCAAACACCTCGGGAGGGACCAATGTGAGTTATGAAAACTTACAGAACTAGCACGGGACTCCCGGTTTGAAAACTAAGTCCAAAATTGTACTTTTTCACACTTAAGCTTCAAAATAGGCCACTGGAGGCCAAAATCGTGCAACAACCACGAGACGGCTCGGGGAACATGTCAAACACCTCGAGAGGGACCAATGTGAGTTTTTGAAACTTATGAAACTAGCACGGGACTCCCGGTTTGCAAACTAAGTCGAAAATTGCACTTTTTCACACTTAAACTTGAAAATAGGCCATCGGATGCCAAAATCGTGCAACAACCACGAGACGGCCTGGGCACATCAAACACCTCGGGAGGGACCAATGTGAGTTGTGGAAACTTACGGAACTAGGACAGGACTCTCGGTTTGAAAACTAAGTCCAAAATTACACTTTTTTACACTTAAACTTGAAAATAGACCTTTAGGGGCCAAAATCGTGTAATAGCCATGGGACGGCCCGAGGAACACCTCAACCACGTTGGGAGGAACCAATGTAAGTTGTGGAAACTAACGAAACTTGCACCGGACTCCCGATTTGAAAAATAATTCGAAAAATGCATGTTAAAGTGTATATTTTATGGATAAGATAATAATTGTCTAACTTGCATTTTTTTTTTTTTTTGTGTTTCATTTTTTTGCAGATTCGAGATTTGATACGGACATGTTTAGTAATTTGGAGGGCAGATGGTAGCTCATTTTGTGTTTTTGTTCATATTACCTTATATGTATTTTGGTTGCATTGTAAATTTTATATTTTTGTTGGTATTATAGGGCATGTTTAGTAATCCGCCCTTGATATTTTATTTTTGTTGATATTAGTAGACATGTTTTTTGTTGGATATTAGGAGATGTATTTGGTAATCCGCATGCGGTTGATATTATATTTTTGTGGATATTAGTAGACGTTTTTTGTGGATATTGTTAAAATTCGATTGTGATATTTATGAAAATGAACAGATTTTTGTATTGATTTGTAATAGATATTTTATTGAACAAGTTATTGAAATGTGCAGGGAATTGTTACTGAAAAGAAAAAATTTCAGAAGAAAATAGTACCCCCATTTTCAAATTTTTTAATTTTTATTAGTGACAAAATAAAAAAAATGTCGGTATTAGTTTTCAAAAAATATGACGAATAATTTTGTCACTAATGATATAGTACGAAACAAATAATTTCGTCACATTTGCTGAATATTTCATCGTTAAATTGAAATATTTGGTGACAAAATGTTTTTTGTCATTGAATAATTTTCTTTTTTGCTCATTTTAGTGACGAATTTTTTTGTCATCTTAATCCATATCATCGGTGAGGAAAACTTTCATCACTAAAATATATTTGGTGACGAAATATTTCGTCGCCAAAAACAATTAAAATAAAATATTATTTAGTTTTGGTAACAAAATTAATGTTTTAGAGGACGAAAAATTCAACATTTGAATATGAAACATTTCGTCGCCAAAAATGAAAAATAGACGACGAAACTGTTTTTCGTCACTAGGTACTTTCAGCGACGACGTATAGGCCACGAACGTGGTGACAAATTTTTTTTGTCGCAGATCACTTTAGTAACGAAAATTTGATGTTTGGAGACAAAATCAATCTGTCACCAAAGGTCTTTTTTGTTGTAGTGAGAGAAGAATAGAAAGAAGAAGAGGAAAGGCGGAGGTGACGAACGAAAAACAATAGACAGCAGAAATGAAGAGAGAAAGAAGATGCCCTAATGGCGCGGGCGAAGAGGAGCTTCTCTCTCACGTTTTGATCTACCGAACAAAAACAAAAAACAAATTAAAAAAAAAAAAAAACAAAGTTGAACATGGTGAAGAGTGGGTTAACAATCAAAGGATATTTTCGTCTTTTAGTACTCAAATAAAAGGGTAATATGGTCATTTTGTATAGGAAAGTAACGTCATTTGTGCAAAATGTATAGACTAGGAGAATCTTGATATTGTCAATTAAAGTAGGGAAATTTCTGTAATTAATAAAATCACATGAGAAATCTCTGTATTTGTCAAAAATCTCATGGGAGGTAAGTGTAATTTTACCCTATATTATTTGAGACTCATGTCTACTAAAAAATAGAAAAAATTATAATTGAATGAAATTTTCATAAAATAATTATATATTCATACAAATATTTAAAATTTAAAAAATTTATTCCTGTATAATTTTTTTTTTTTAAAAAAAGCATCAACTAAATTAAAGTTTCACAAAAAATTAAGGAATGTATATAATGAGTTCATTTATTATTTTTAATTTTTTATCCAATGTAAGTTTTAACATTCATTATAAATAACAATAAATAAATTGTCTTTACAACTTAATGTCATTTAGGCTTCGTTTGGGAAGTGAGTTGGCTTTTTGATTTTTTTGACTTTTTTAGCTATTTTAGTCTGGGACTAAAAAGCTTGGTTTGGAAAGGACTTTTGACTTTTTTAGCTTTTTCAATTCTTTTGTAAAAGAAATAATATAATGATTATGGATTGGATATGATGTTGTTGGCTTTTTGGCTTTTCGAAGGATGTATTTGTAAATGCGAGCGTGCTAGCAAGGATCAATCAGTCCTTACAGAAATTATAATTGCCAATCAATTATCAGGCGACTATGTTTTAGTTCTTTCAGCCTCAATGAAGAGGACTTTTACTGGCGGCTTGACTTTAGGAGAAATTAAAAGAAACGACAATTAATATGAAGAACAATTGAAGTATTTCATTAACATAAATACTTACAATAGTCCAAACTCAGCCTCGAGGAGGTTTATAGCAACAGTCTACTTGAATCTACTTGAAACTACTCCTATGAATTGAAGTACAGTGCAGGTATTTAAAGAACAAGTATTTAAAGTACAGGAAATGTAAAACTGGAAAGATAAATATGAAGTAAAGACTGGTTTGTATGATCTGAGTCTGGGGGTCTTTTCTGGGGGACTTCCTTGCTATTTATACTTGTCAAGGATGACCTTCGAACTGTACTTCGAACCGTCGAACTGCTCCTCCATGATCGTTGATCATGCTGCCTTAGAAATAGTTCCACTACGCCATCACTTGCAATTGAACTTCCCTCCTGTATTTGAATTTGAATATAGGTAACCGTTGAGGCCACGTCTCCTTGTATCTCATTACTGATCTAGTGCTACTCAGACCACTTGAGAACCAATATTTATTGCCACGTGTATGATTGAGATTGAAGGTTAAAATCATCTTCCCATAATATCCTCATCCTGCCACGTGTCGAATTGTAACTGGCTTTTACAAAATATGTAGCCAACATTACCCCCCGCACTAATATACCCAATACTTGGAGATATTAGTGGATCAAAAGCTTTTCCCGCGCTTTTTGGAACGTGCATAGAATCTATCTTCAGGAAACACAACCGTCACCTATTTGGTGATTATTTGCATTAACTCTTGACTTTGTTTGAACGTTCCAATACTTTCAGCATTCGAACGGATTATGACTCAATCATCTTCTCACTCTATTGATCAAGCATACGAAGAGCCATTGAGTAATGTTGTTTCCCCTCGAAAGAATCCCTACGCATTTATTAGCCACCTTTACCCGCCTTTCTATATTCAGGTCATGGAGGCTTTCGCAGATTATCAACCTTTGGACTACGAACACATTGCCCTCAATCCTTTGGTTTACAAATTTATTGGTACAAGAAATTCTTCCTCTAAACTCCCCTCGCACCTTGAACAAACTACTCTCAAACCTTTGCTTCAACAAATTACAAATATGGACTTAGGAGGTTCTTCGTCACAAACTTCTACTTGGGATGAAGCTACAACTTCTTCATCTTCTGGGGCTTCTGGATGGACGAACTGGTCAACACCTGAGTCCTGGGACTTGAGGGAACTAATCAATCATCATTTTATTGAGTTCACTGACCCTTTAGATTTTCCTTCATATGCTCGAAGCTCGGTGGTTTATCCTTATGTGCCCATCGACCTTCGACGCAGTTTAGAGGAGAATTTGCTTGTGGCTTGGTATACATCTTCCATGCCCACAAGGATAATGCACACTGCCCGGTGCTTGGAAGAATCACAAGGATATACCCCTTTATTTTTAACCAAGAAAGCGCAGATCTGCTCTTCTGACTGGCTTGACTATATTAATGCCTTTGTTCCTCCCATCCCTGTGTCATCTCCCCTAACTGAAGCATCCACTTCTTCTTCTCCATCTTCTGGAATAGAAGCATCCACACCTTCTCCATCCTCTGGAATAGAAGCATCCACACCTTCTCCATCTTCTGCAGCAGAACCATCTACTCCTTCTCCTCCTCTCATTCTTTCTTGGACAGAGAAATTAAGGCTTGCTCTTCCAATGGACAAAATCTTTCCTCCTTACAAACCTCCATCATCTTCAACTCCATTTGAACGGAAACAAGCTCAACTTCTGCTTGCGGCTTTTTCTCACTTGCCCTTCAATGTTCTTGAGGATGACATCCCTCTCAAGAATTTTCGATGGGCTTGTGATATTCTGACTAGGGGCCATATCCTTAACCCCATTGCCCAAGCAGAACTTCACATGTTCCTGGATCAACTTCCAGTACTCCTCTATTGGCATCGAAATTCCAAGATCGCCATCCAATCTTTGGATCAACTTTCATCTCTCCGAATACACGCCCAATACGAAGCAGAAAACTTCATTGAAGACTTTGATGACTTCAAAAATAAAGATTCTACGTATTGGGATGATTTAGTTATAGATGAGTTGGAACAAAAATTGAGGGAAGAGGCTTTCGAAACAAAGGCTGAAGAGCTCTACTATGAAGTGAGAGCACACCAACTCATGCAGCCAACTTTAGAGGAGATGGAAGATATAATAAAGAAAGAACAGATATTCATTGATCATTGTTGGACAAAATTCCATGATCTTGTTATTTATTCTATTCCTTACTTTTATGAGCTTGAATTTGTACCCAGATAGGGTCATTTAATATGATTGTCTTGGCCTCAATATAAATAAAGTCCTTCTGTATTCGACATTGCTTGACTCTGTTTTAAAAGCCAACTCGCGACTCTGAATTGAACAATCTCATCCTTCGAATCTGGACTCAATTGTTCACAGAAACGCTAAAAGAACCAACATGTCCTTTTCCAATTTATGGAGTATAGTTGACAATGCTGGCTGATATTACCTGGAATTGATGCTTCGAATTCTAGCAATATTACTCCTCAAAACTAACTATAACCAATATATGGTCATGGTCAATATAGCCACTCAATTCCAAACTGACTGTTTTGCTTCGAAGAATAATCCATACTGTTTTTTGGTTCAAAAGCAATTCCAACCAATTGATAGGTTTTAATGTTTCGAACAGTGCCCATCCTTAAAGGATCCCAAGAGTTGCTTCAAAGGTTCTTACTTTGATTAATAACCCTCGAACAGGCTTTTAAACCCTTTGAAGTGGACCACTATTCGAACATTCTAACATCTTTAAACATATAGTATGCTTCGAAGCCGGCCTCTGTGTTTCGAAGCCGTTGTTATTTGATTTTTGGCGCCAAAATTTTGGCTTCGAAGCCAAGTACCCCGCTTCGAAGCTAATCTCAGAATCTGGGTTATTTTCCTTCCCTCCAAAAACTATCAATATTGGAAGAGACTCCTCATATTCGTACTTTTAGTACTTAACGATTTACGCAATATATTTGTCAGACACAAAACCCCCCCTCTTTTTATGTTCTGAAATCACTTGCCTTTCAACGCACAAACCCTCACATCCCTCACTTCTTTTTTTCCCCTTTTCAAAAAAGCGTACCATCAATGGCCTCTTCTTCATCAAAAGTACCAATCGTAGAACGTGTGAGCTCATCCGTAGCCTTGAAAAGGCTCATTGATGTAGAGTGTGAGAAATACAAGGCTGGGGGGAAAAGTGCCATTGACGGGCGTGTCTTTGTCCCTCGTCGTCATGAGCGACAAGACTACGTGCTTGGGCCAATCTTCAAAGAGATCCCTATAGAGCTCCCAGCTCTGTACCCTCGTCTGGAAAACCAATGTCTCCTTTACGAAGGTGGTCTTGATTGGAGGAACTGGAGAATCAATCGCCCCCACCGATGTTGGCCCACGATGAGACCGGAGTGGCAAGAGTGGTATGATCGGGTTATACCTGCGAGGACATTGGACCTTCAAGAGCTCTGCCTTCTCGATGCTCTCCGACTATCTAGGGTAACTATCTCGGAAGACCCTTTCTTAATCCCTGCCGCTTTATGCTTTTGGAACCCTATCTTTAATTTCTTTCAATTTAGATGTGGGATGATGGCTCCTACTGTTCTTGATATTTGCCATCTACTAGGAGTGTCCCCCATCGGTACCATTATTACACCAGACTTTCCTGATTCCACAGTCTCTTTCTCCCTACCCTCACTTAACTTATCTTACAGTAATTTTGTTAAAGCTGAAAATAAGAAAGAGGGCCCGGTAACTGATAGGGAACTCTTTTCCTTCTTGTTATATTGGCTTTGCAAATTCCTCTTCTGCACCTCTTCACAAAGAATTATGCCTGAATTTGCTCCACTTGCCAAGGCCTTTGTTTTGCAAAAAAAAGTAGCCTTAGCCCCATACATTTTAGGTCATGTATATAGAGTTTGTTCCATTTTTTGTGAGAAGCCTTTAGATGCGAATCAAGGGGGGCCATTCTGGATCCTTCAGCTTTGGCTTTTTGCCTATTTCACTGAACTACAATCCAAATGCCTTAAATTTTCTGGGTTACATTCTCTCACCCATGGCATAAGACTAGCCAATGCTTCTCTTTATCCTTCCTCTTTTGCTTTTTATTTCTCTTTCTTCCATCAACTACCAGCCGCCCTTCCTATTCACCGCTTTCGTCCCTTCGAGACCAACATAGGTCCACCTTGGTTGAGTCACTTCTTAAGTGACAGACTCTGTGCTTCACCTACTCATAAGGACATATGGGCCTCCCTTCTGCTTCCTAGAGAACTGTTTATCGGGACCACGAACCCCAGAGCTTATAAATGTATAGCAGAGCCTTATTGTCCTGCTCAATTTGCTAGACAATTTGGTTTCACCCAAGGGGTCCCAATACCTCTCTGCAGCAATACCAATCTGAGCCTTACCAGGAGAGATCTGAAAGTTAGGAAGTCAAGGCTGGAAGAGGCAGTCTTCAAGTTCTTAGATGACTTGGCTAGCTTTGAGTACACCCCTTTCATTCCTGGAGGCTCCGTATTGAAGAGATACCAAAATTGGTGGGAGCATAATATGGAAATCTACTTAGCCATTTCACCTCAAAGCCTACTGGAGGTGTTAGGTGTGGCCAAGCCCAAGGGAGCCGAAACTGTCCCTTCCTCCAATGTGCCTCCTACAACCCAGTCCATTCCAGCTACATCAACTCCTTCGAAGTCCACTCGGGCTGCTTCGAAGAAAGGTATATGCCTTTGTTTTCTTTCCTTAGACTATCACTATGATGCTTGTTTATCTTATTTTCGATTCTTCTCCTGTGAAGGTGGTCAACAGCAGAAGAAAAGGAAACTACTCGAGCCTGAAAAGACAATAATTGAGGTGCAAGAAGAAGAAGAAAAAGAAGAAGAAGAAGATCCAGAGCACGAGTCACCCTTGATAAGGAAGACAAGAGTGGCTGGTTTGATTCAAGAGGAGACAGCTGCTAAGGAGGTAGAGGAGGAGCTTATCTTCAGGGAATCCGAGTCTCAGACTGAAACAACCAAGAAAACAATTGAGGAGCAAACAATACCAATCCATAGAAAAAGGAGAAGAAAGATGACTGTCTCTCCCTCCGATTTTGCTGAGGACTCTGATTCCGAAACAATTGCCCAAGCAATAGGAAAAAGGAGGAAAGTGACTGCTTCGACCATTACCTCAGTCGAAGATTCCATTCATGAGGCAGCTGCCAAGGCTGTGGACCAAGAACATTCCAAAGCCATAATTGTTTTTGAAAGGGCTGAGAAGAGACGTCAGCAACAGATTTTAAGAGAAGAAGTTGCTGCTGCCGATATGTTGCAAAGGGAAATAGTAAGGAAACAACAGGCTGCCAAACATTACTCCCTTCGCGACTCTCCCATTTGTACAAATACCACCGGATCGAGTAATTTCTTTCACTCCTCTATTGTTTTCCTTTTATCAATTTTTAATACTGGATGTTAACAATCCTTTGTATTTTTTTCCTCTTGCAGCAACAACTACTGCATTTATCTTCCCAGCAAGGCCTCCTTCGATCTCAGTTGAAATTGACCAAATGCAACATGTAAAGACCATTCAAATACAACTTCCACTTCCTAAGCCTACGCTTCCTGTACCTTCCTTGAGTCCCAACATTCCTGCATCTCTTCTTCTTGGCCTAGAACCATACCTTCCTTTCCTGACTTTCAATCTACCTCAGTCCATTCCTTCTTCGAGCCTTGCTCTTCCTTCTTCCAAGGATATTCCAGCTGTTACTCCAATCCCAGTGGCAGTTGATTCTTCCACAGAGGGTGCTGGTAGTTCTCCAATTCGTGGTTCATCACCTATACCTATTTCCAGCCCCTCTTCACTTGATTCATTGGTGGCTAAGACCATAGAAGCTGCCAAAGATGCTCCATCCATTTCTCTCATCCCCATGCAGCCCTCTGTGTCTTCCACCACAATACTTTCTATGCCCTTCATGTCTAGGGATGAGGTAGACATCTTCGAAGGAAGACTTGCTAGTCTTTTCGACGTACCTTCTACCTCTCCAACATTTAGTGCTGAAGCTGAGCCATTAGTCTTGGCTGACTCCTTGCTGGAGATTTTTGAGAGTCCTCCTTCTTCTAACAGCAAATCTCCTGCACCTTCAGTGGACTTAGACACATGTCTGGAACTGTTGACTTCCTTTTCGAGAATCCCCTTCGAGGCTCTACAAAGGCCTATTATCAGGAATGGGTTTCTTCAGTGCTGTAATATTGCTGAGCAGTCCAGTATGAACGTCTCAAGTCACCTATCCCAGGCTGCAGCTACTATTGATTTCTATATCAACATTTGTCATGCTGCCAATACTGCCAATGAGAAATTGGCTAGGGATCATCGTTTTGTTTCTCAAGTGCATACCGAAATATCAGATCTCAAGGAACAACACTCTTCTACCTCCCAATTTCGAATTCAGCTGCTGGAGAAGAAGGCTCAACTTGAGGAGGATTTAGCTGCAGTAAACCAGGCCTTGGTTCGAACTGACACCAAATTGCAAATCACCAACCAAGAACTGTCCGAACGAAAAGAAGACATGGCTGCAGCTATTCACCTGTTTCCGTCACTTAGCAATAAGAAATCAACTGTACAAAAACAATTGAAACATTGTAATGATTTTTGGGCCAATTTGTGGCACCATGTACTTGATTCTTTATGAAAAATCAGGCTCTTATCTATTATCTGAGTGTCTTGTGTGTTTGTACATAATGTTTATTTTATTCCTTATGTTTCCCAAATGGTTGGAAAATAAGGCTTCAAATATCTACCATTAATCTTTTTGGGATGCACATAGCCATTTAAATTTCTTAAATGGTATGCTCCAAAAGGCAGAACTCTATGAATTTGATATGGTCCTTCCCAGTTAGGTGACCATTTGCCAAACTTATGGCTTTTAATCCCTATTGGGAGTATTGTTTTCCATACCAAATCACCTTCATCAAAGCCAACATGCTTGACTTTCTTGTTATAATTCTTGGCTGCTTTTTTCTTTTGAAAAAGAATGCTATTTAACGCCAAAATCCTCGCTTCATCTATGCCTTCTAATTCCAAGCACATACTTTGATGGTACTGTTCAGGATCTAACTGATCTTGGCATCTTACCCTCAAAGATTTGACATTAATCTCTACAGGTAAAACTGCATCATGCCCATATACTAAGGCATAAGGAGTAACTCCTGTGCTTGACCTTGGGGAGGTTCTGTAAGCCCATAACACATCTAACAATAGATTATGCCAATCCCTAGGATTATCCTCCACAACCTTTTGTATTCCTTTTTTCAAGGACTTATTGGATGATTCAGCTTGACCATTGGCTTGTGCATAATAAGGTGTGGAATTAACAAGACTAATCCCAAATTCTGCCACAAAAGCTTTCACCATTTTCCCATCAAACACAGTCCCATTATCAACTGTTATGGTTTGTGGGATACCAAATCTATGGATCAGATCTTTAATGAACCCAATAACCTCTGTTTGGTCTACAACCTTGTATGGCTTAGCTTCGACCCACTTAGTGAAGTAGTCAGTGGCCACTAGAATGAAACAGTGATGCTTCGAAGAGGGTGGATGTATTTTTCCCATCATATCCATGGCCCATCCTCTGAATGGCCAAGGTTTCACTACTGCATGTAAATCAGTTATAGGCACATGCCTTATTGTGCCATGCTTCTGGCATGCTTGGCAACCCTTTGCATATTCTATGCAGTCTTTAAGGATAGTTGGCCAATAGTAGGAATGCCTTCGAAGCAACCATCTCATCTTCACACCAGGTTGATGAGCACCACAAATGCCTTCATGAACCTCAGCCATGGCTGTTAATGCTTCTTTTGGGCCTAAACACTCCAGCAATAAACCATCTCCCCCTCTTTTGTAGAGAGCATTACCATATAATATATATTGCATGGACTGTAATTTAGTTCTCCTGCTGGCCTTCGAAGATGGACCAATCAAATACTGCATTATTGGATGCCTCCAATCTTGTTCTTGTAAGTCATTATGATTGACTTCCAAGACCACATTCCTTTTACTCAAAGGTGGTATCAACTTTTGATATGTTGTTTGACTTATGTCCCTTTGGGCATTATCCCTTCTCTTGAAGTTCGAAGCTTTCTGAGTCACATCATTAGCTCTATTATTCAAGAATCTTGGAACATGAGTTACATTAGCTACTTGAAATTGAGAAAGCAGATGTAATGCAACAACATAATATGGTAGAATAGTTATGCTTTGACACTTGAAAATTCCTTTCACTTGGTTAACTACCAATTGGGAATCCCCAAATATGTCAACCGCATGTACCTGTAATCTAATGAGGATTTCTAGCCCCACTATTAAGGCTTCATATTCAGCCTGGTTATTGGAACAAGTGGCTTCGTCCACTCTGAAACCATGTGTAGTTTCTACCCCCTGTGGAGATCTAATCACAATGCCAATTCCAATTAAACCATTGGCTTTCGATCCATCAAACCACATCTGCCATGGCTCAACATTAACCATACCAAGCTCCATTATCTCTTGGCTTTCTGTTTCAGATGGATGATCTGCTAGAAAATTAGCCAAAACTTGCCCTTTTACTGCTCTTTGAGGGACATATTCTAAATGGAATTCTGATAAGGCTAATATCCACTTGCCAATTCTTCCCCTCAACATAGGTCTGGATAACATGTACTTAACCAAATCTGTGGTTGCAATTACCAAGACAGTTGTAGGTAAAAGATAATATCTTAATTTCATTGCAGCAAAATACAAAGCAAGACACAGCTTTTCAACAGCTGAATATTTACATTCACAAGAATTTAAAAACCTACTAAGGTAATAAACAGCTTGTTCCTTGCCTTCTTCATTGTCTTGGGCCAAGAAAGCTCCCAATGAATCTTCTGCTGCCGCTATGTATAACTTCAAGGGCTTATTTCCTTTTGGTGGCATCAGCACTGGAGGGTTGGCCAAGTAGGCTTTGATACCTTCGAAAGCAGTTTGATGCTCTGCTGTCCACACAAATTCCTCTTCATCTTTCAGCCTTAACAAGGAAGAGAATACTTTAGTTTTCCCTGCAGTGTTAGAAATAAACCTTCGAAGAAAGTTAACCTACCCAAGGAACCTTTGTAATTCTTTCTTACTTGATGGAGGCCTAGCTTCGATGATGGCTTTGGCTTTATTCTGATCAATCTGTATTCCTTTCTTGTGCACTACATAACCCAAGAAATTTCCAGATGACACACCAAAAGCACATTTAAGAGGGTTGAGTTTCAAATTGAACTTCCTCATTCTTTCGAAAGCTGCTTCTAAATGAAGCAAATGCTTCTCCATGGACTGGGATTTCACCACGATGTCATCAATATAACATTCTAGATACCCTCCAATAAGGTCATGAAAGATAGTGTTCATAGCCCTCTGATACGTAGCCCCAGCATTCTTCAGACCAAATGGCATCTTAACCCATTCGAAGGTGCCAATATTCCCAGGACATCTGAATGCTGTCTTGTGGATGTCTTCCTCTGCAATGCATATTTGGTTGTAACCAGAGTGACCATCCATCATTGATAAAACTTGATGGCCTGCTGAACTGTCTACCAGCAGATCCACTATAGGCATAGGGTACTCATCTTTAGGAGTTGCTAGATTTAAGTTTCTGAAATCGATACATACCCTCATTTTGCCATTCTTCTTGACTACAGGCACAATGTTAGATAGCCATTCAACATACCTGGCTGTTCTAATAAAGCCTGCCTTGAGTAGTCTCAGAATCTCTTCCTTAACTTTCTGAATTACTTCTGGACTCATTCTTCTTGGTTTCTGCTTGTATGGCCTGAAATTAGGCTTCATAGGGAGCCTATGTTCCACTAATGACCTATCCAATCCTGGTAGTTCATTGTAGGACCATGCAAAACAATCCTTGTATTTCTTCAGGATAACCAACAACTGGTTTCTGTCCAGAACATTCAAGCAAGCACTTATATAAGTGGGTTGTTGTATGGAACCTTCCCCTAGATTTACTTCTTCTAAGGGGTCTTGCGTTTGAGGACTTATCGAAGCTTCTTCTCTAGTTTCTTCTACCTTCGAAGCAATCTTCTCACCTTGTTCTGCTTTTAGGTTCTTTGGTTCAACATCTTTACCCTCCTCCTCATAGACAAAATCTGTCCATAAGGCATCCTCTTCCTGTATCTCCTGGACTTTTGTCTCAATGTCCAATGCACAATATTTCCCAAGGGTCAGAATTCTGACCTGTTGCTGCTCTTGTTTACAGCCAACTATCATGGCTTCTCTTTCTTGCTCCTGTACTCTCTGGACTATTGCTTTTACATCCAATGGTGAGAATTTAACCAGAGCCAAAGACCTGGCTTCTTGTTCTTCATTCCTTTGCCTACAACCAGGCATCATTGTCATCTTTAACGACAATCTCTTCATCAGCACTCTCTTGAACCAAGTGCTTCAGGTGTGTCACTTCCTCATCAGCCGTCACTTCGGCTGAGCCATCAGCTTTCCTCAATATACTGAGTGGGGTTACTCCCTCAATATACAGCTTGGCTTCTGCAAAGTCTGCACAAGCTATGAAGGGTTGAGGATCTGCATCAATCTCCTCTGTCTCTCCATTGCCCAGGGCCATCATGATCTTCTGATGCAAAGAGGAAGGCACACATTTGTTGGTGTGAATCCAATCTCTCCCAAGTAAGGCATTATATTTAGCATTGCTGTCGATCACGAAGAATGCTGTCATACAATCCCTGGTTCCCACACTCAAATTGATAGGCAGAATTCCTTGGGCCATCTGCTTATCTCCAGCAAAGCCAGCAATGGTTGTACTGGTTGGGATCAACCTGGGATTTTTCTTCCCTAATTTCTTCAAAGAAGATTTCGGTAATAAATTTACCGCCGCCCCATTGTCTACTAGGACTCGGTTTAACTGTATCCCATCAAAGAAAGCCTTAATGTACAAAGGCTTGACATGTTGAGTCATGGAATTCGAGGGGTATTCAAAAGGATATGAGAGGTTGATGCTCACCTCCTCCTCGCTTTCACACTCAGTTTCCATTGGAATAGCCATTTCAGGAGCATCCTGTACCATACTCACTTGTGATTCCTCACTAGAGACAGGAATTGGATCCATGTCTGGGTCCTCCTGATCCTCATTTTCAGCCTGGAATTCATGAGGTAGTATATGTACCATGTTGACTGATACAGGTGGAAATGAGCCAAACTGGATGGCTGGTTGTACCTTCTCTTCCCCCTGGCTACCTTGCCCAGTGACTTCAACAGCATCCTCCATGCTGCACTCTGGCATTTCATTGTTAACTGATCCCTTCGAAGGATCCTTCTCAACTAAGCTTTCAGTCAGAAATGTTTGTTCAGCCATGAAGGCTTCGAACATTTCTTCTTCTGCCATTTCCTTCTTTTGGCTCATGTCAATCTCTTCTTCTATTTCACTATCACTTTCCATCAGAGCCTTCTCCAACCCTGCCAAACTGGACTTCTCTCTGGCCTTTAGTTCAGAATGAACTTGGGCCAATTGTTCTCTGCTACAAACCACTTTACTTTGTAGCGTCGGTTTTGGAACATGGTCTGACTTCGAAGCTTTCTTTTCTTCTGTCTTGACATGTGAAGAACTCTCTTCACTCTCTTTCAGATCTCGCTGGTACTGGGTGTACCTGCGCTGAATCTTCCTCCTCTGTGATCTGGAAATAACTGGAACCATATTTGGTTCCTTTGTCTTTGGATGTTTCAACAATACCCAGTTGTTCGGAGCCACCAAAGGAGGTTTGACCATTCTGCCTGTAATTCCAATATCTCTCCTGGCAGGGAATTCCCTAGGTTTGTTTTGCATTACAAACCAATCTGGGACTCCAGGCACCCAAGAGCTTACTAATTCAGATGTTGAATCACCCTTTTCCACCTTCGAAGCCATCTTTGGAACTGGCTGTGGAGGTAAGTGCTTGGTTCTGGTCTCATAGTTCGAGCTTGATTCTGGCCTTCGATGGAGATGGCCATTTTCTGTTCTGTGTGAGGTTGGTCTGGGGGGCCAATCTCTGGCTTTAGTCCCATAACCTGAATTCCTCTCTAATCTTCTTTCAGAATGTTTGCTCTCCATTCTGTAGTAGTTAAATGGCCTAGACTCATACAAGGGCCTTTTGCCTTTAGCATGCATGCTGTCCATTGCAGGCTCAACCATTGGTGGTCGCTGCCTGTCACCAGCCGGATACGGCCTTTTGTTGTAAGCGTTGGTTGACTTAGGACGCCTCTGAACATCCCTGTAATATTGCTTACCGTCAACTGGAAGCCCCTTCAACCATTTGTAGCTTAGCCTACATCTGGGACACATCCTCTGCATTACTGCTGCTTCCAAAGAATCGTCATCCAGTACTTCTTCATCAGAGTGTTCCTTCTGATGTGAGAAACCTTGTCCAATGACTGGTGGGTTTCTAGTCTCCTTCTTGGCAGTTGTCTGGTTGGCAATATGCATTTGCACATTAACTTCTTCCAATTCCTGCAGAGATAAGTTCTGAAAGTTTGGAACAACCACATTAGCCGCGCTTTCTCCAACTTCTGGAAACGGGTTGCTGTCAATCCCCATGGCCTTCTCTGTTTTGGCTGGGAACTTCAAACTACCTTTCCGAATTTTCTCTTGGATCCTGTCTCGAAAAACAATGCAGTTTTTAGTCGAGTGAGACCAAGAATTATGCCATTTACAGTATACTTTTCCTTTAAGTTCATCTGGAGATGGCAGTTTTACTCCTTTTGGTAACTTAAGGAAATTTGCTGTAAGCAAATGATCAAAAATGTCATCTGCTTTTGTTAAATCGAAAGAGTACTTTCTGTGAAAATCTTTCTTTTTAAACTGCTGGTCGATGGTTGTATCCTTATGAATTAATGCTTCACAGATTACAAGCTCTTTACCCACAATCTCTGCTGCATCGATCTCATAATTGGGATCTCTATAATATGTCTTATACGAAGCATTATTTCGATCTTGTTCTTCCTCTAGTAATGCTTCATATCGAGACACCTTATAGGTCAATTCGACCAAATCCCTGAATTCAGTTGAGTCAAACTTCTTTCGAAGCCTGAACTCTAAACCGTTTTGAGCCAATCTTACAAATTCTGGCTCTGGAAGGATGACCCTACATTTATTTCGAGCCCTTTTAAATCTGGCAATAAACTGAGTGGCCTTTTCTTCAGGCCTTTGACTCAATCTTGCCAAGTCTGCCATAGAAACCTCTGGCTCCGTCTGGAAAAATTGGGCATGAAATGCCTCTTCCATTTGTTGCCAATTTTGAATGGAGCCAGGTGTAAGGTTGATATACCATACAAACGCTCCCCCAGTTAGAGAGTTTGGAAATAATCTCAATTTTATGTAGTCATGATTAGTGAATTCACCACACTGAGCAGCGAATCTAGCAATATGCTCTACTGTTGATTGATTTCCAGTTCCATAGAATAGGGTAAAATCTGGTATTCTGAACCCTCTTGGGTATTCATGTACCCTATCCACCCACTCTGGGTATGGTTTTCTGTATACAGGAGTCTGGACCCCCCGAGCCATTGGTCCACACATCTCCCTAACAATATCAGCAATTTGGTCCCTAGGGACCATATTTTGGGTTTGCTGAACCACTACTGGAGGAGCAAACACAGGGTTTGGTGGACAATCTTGTGCCTGTGGTCCTCTTAGTCCATAAAGTGGTACATTTGGGGCTGGTTGCCCCTGTGGTGCAGGTTGCTGTTGGGGGTATGGGTAACCCCTTTGAGCCTGTCCTGCGAAGGGACCTGTGAAAGGTGCTGGAACGGGTGTTGTGTCCCTTCCATTTACAGGAAAACCTTCCAACCCCCCGGGTATAAATTCGAATAAGGGATTATTATACCCCCTGGTGCCAGGTATGGCTTCGAACATGGGATTTGCCCCCATTCTTATGCCAGTTTCTTGTACTTGGCCAGATCTACCAACTGGTGTGGCTTCACTGTTGAGTACTGTGGCATTTTGGCCTACTACAGGCCTTGAAATGGGTTCATACCAAGACTGAGGCGATGGTCTTTCATAGTTCTGAGTACTAGTCTGACCATTAATTTGTCCATTAACTTGCATAGGCTGTTTTTCTCTAGCCAATCTTTGCTGAGGGACATTTAAAATTTCCTCTGTAGGTCTTGTATTTGTTGGTTGGTGGTTGTTCATTCGATCCAAAAAGGATGTTGCCCACCTTTCCATTGTGTTCATTAGTTGTTGTCCCATAGCATTTACTAAGCCATCCCATGGATTTGTTGGCTGAGTAGATGGAACAGTGGATGGTCCAATTCCTTGGTTTCGTCCAATATCATGAACATATGGTTCTTGTCCAGAAGTACTGGTCTGTTCGACCATAGGTTCTGATAACATAGGAGTTTCCACAGGACGTGTTGCCACATTATCCTCTGGATTAGGTATTTCTACCTCTCCTTTTACGCCTTCTTCCAGACGTTCATTTTCTCCTTGTCGTCTTCGTCTAGCCATTTTAACGAGTCCCACCGGGCGTGCCAAAAATATATGTTGGCTTTTTGGCTTTTCGAAGGGTGTATTTGTAAATGCGAGCGTGCCAGCAAGGATCAATCAGTCCTTACAGAAATTATAATTGCCAATCAATTATCAGGCGACTATGTTTTAGTTCTTTCAGCCTCAATGAAGAGGACTTTTACTGGCGGCTTGACTTTAGGAGAAATTAAAAGAAACGACAATTAATATGAAGAACAATTGAAGTATTTCATTAACATAAATACTTACAATAGTCCAAACTCAGCCTCGAGGAGGTTTACAGCAACAGTCTACTTGAATCTACTTGAAACTACTCCTATGAATTGAAGTACAGTGCAGGTATTTAAAGAACAAGTATTTAAAGTACAGGAAATGTAAAACTGGAAAGATAAATATGAAGTAAAGACTGGTCTGTATGATCTGAGTCTGGGGGTCTTTTCTGGGGGACTTCCTTGCTATTTATACTTGTCAAGGATGACCTTCGAACTGTACTTCGAACCGTCGAACTGCTCCTCCATGATCGCTGATCATGCTGCCTTAGAAATAGTTCCACTACGCCATCACTTGCAATTGAACTTCCCTCCTGTATTTGAATTTGAATATAGGTAACCGTTGAGGCCACGTCTCCTTGTATCTCATTACTGATCTAGTGCTACTCAGACCACTTGAGAACCAATATTTATTGCCACGTGTATGATTGAGATTGAAGGTTCAAATCATCTTCCCATAATATCCTCATCCTGCCACGTGTCGAATTGTAACTGGCTTTTACAAAATATGTAGCCAACAGATGTTTTATTTTATTGAGTTAAAAAGCTTATTTTATTTTTTGTGACTATTTTAGTTAAAAAAGCCCCAAACACCACTTCCCAAACATAGGCTGCTCAACAATGACACAACAAAATATGTTTGTTTTTCTTTTTCTTTTTTTTTTTTTTCATTTTCTTTATGAATGAAAAAAATGTTAATATAAATATTCCGCTGTCATATTTCAACCCAAAGGTAAGTAAAAACTATAACGTCAGAGAAAGAAACTACATGGTCTGTCATGTAGTAGGCAATCAATTCACGAGAAAAAGATAACACATAAAAGCAGAGGACCACACAAACTCTCACTTGTACTGTCTCTCTTTCTCTCAATATATAAATGAAACCTTAGAGCTCGTTTGAAAAAGGAAGGGTTTAGATTGTTTTGATTAAAATAGTTAAAAATAATAATAATAATAATGACAATGTAGTTCGTTCCCGGTGGATGGGCTGGACCGATCCAAGCTCCTCGAGCCCACGTCTGGGTGGCGGAGCCCACTAGATGACCTGCAAGTAAGTTCAGTGGGGAACGGGGTAGTCCCCCAGCGAACCCTCCGACGAGCAAGTTAGCAAGTAGGAAAGGAGATGAAGTATGTAGAAAGAGATTGGAGATAGAAAAGCTTAACCTTCTTCTTGTCTTCGATGCTTGCTTATATTCTTTGGTAATCATTTCACTGTCCCTTCCGACGTGCCCCTCACGCCGAAAGCCTGTGTTGTAGCTTGCCTTGCATAGGGTAAGGGGGCGCTATTCCGACGGGGAGGTGTTGTCGTAATAAATGCTGTGATGGGCTGCATTAATGGTGATGTATTGTAGCAATAACTTTGCAGATCTTTGTCTGCTGACGTGGCCTGTTCTGCACCTGCCATGTGTCCGAATGCCATTGGTCCTTCATGTCCAGTTGGCCTCCAGCTGTCATGGACTTTACCAATCGGGTTATGCAATGGGGTCCAAATGGTGGGCTTGGGTTTGTTCACTGTGGGCTGTGGCCTTTATAGGCCTATCCATGTCAGTAGTCCCCCATTCCCAAGTGCAGCTTCAGTCCAACGAAGGGAATATTCATGAGGAAGATGTGCCCGGCCGTCGGGGTGGGGGGTTCGAGTTAGCGGACCGACCGCGAGTGGGGCTGAGTGGGAGGGCCGACCGCGAGGAGTGCCGACCGTGGGCGGGGCTGAGTGGGAGGGCCGACCGCGAGGAGAGCCGGGTGGAGGGCCGATCGCGAGGAGTGCCGACTGCAAGCGGGGCTGAGTGGGAGGGCCGACCGCAAGCGGGGCTGGGTGGGAGGGCCGACCGCGAGGCGTACCGAGTGGGAGGGCCGACCGCAAGGAGTGCCGACCGCGAGGAGAGCTGAGTGGGAGGGCCGACCGCAAGGAGTGCCTACCACGAGGGGGAGGGCCGACCGCAAGGAGTGCCGACCACGAGGAGAGCCGAGTGGGAGGGCCGACCACAAGGAGTGCCGACCACGAGGGGGAGGGCCGACCGCAAGGAGTGCCGACCACGAGGGGGAGGGCCGACCGCAAGGAGTGCCGACCACGTGAACGCCGAGCGGAGGGGTGCGGGGCTCAAGAGGCGGCGTGTGAAATGAGGATTTGAAGTGGAAAAGAGAGGGGAAGTTGGTGGGGCAGTGCATCGCGGCCATACACGTGGCGATATCGTGGGGGGTAAATGAGGCGTTGGAACAAAAATGAAACGATAGGTCATTATGGGGTTGAAAAGACAGTTTTGGCGGATGATTTGAAAATTTTTCAAACTGGCGAAAATTAATTGGAATCCTTGGAATACGGGCAAACCGTGGGCTTTTGGCGTTATGCGATTCACTTACTTGTTTACAAAAAACCAAAACATTCCGAGTCTTACCTCATTTGTTGCTCACGATACCCCTTTGCAACACTTCTTCAGTTTTCTTGCTCCTGCATCAGAAGCAATTCGTAAACATACCCTAGAAATGGCACAAAAAGGAGCTGTGAATGTGAGGGTAGATCCCCTTGGAGACGACGATGCAGAGGAGCTAGCGGCGCAATATAGGTCAGAGAGGGTGGGGGAGCCGGTGGTGCGGTCCCATGGTTCCACCATAATAGCAGCGCCAAAGCCAATCAGCTAGGTGGAACCAAACCACTGGCACACGAAGGCTGACAAATCTACGATTACGGCGGCGGAGTTGGAGGCGATCCGTGAAAAGTACCAGATCCCTGCGGAGGTGGAGCTATTGTTGCCGACATCGACGGAAAGGCCGTCTGACGCCAAGGCAGGAGAGTTTTCCCCCTATGAGGAAGCACTAAAGGGTGGACTGACGTTGCCACTACCGCAAATAGTGGTGGACGTGCTTAACCGTTTAGAGGTAGCACCAGGGCAACTAATGCCCAATGCCTGGAAGATCGTGCTAGCTTGCGCAAGTGCCTGGCCGAAGGCGAATGGGGGGCAGGCCATGACAGTGGATGAGTTCTTTGGCTGCTACAAGGCCGCAGGGCAGCAGGAGACCTGGGTCACCCTGCAGGCGGCGGCAGGGAAGGGTTTTGTGGCGGGGTTTGCCAACGTCGATCAAGGGCTGGAGACCCAAGTGGTTCTATGTGTCCACCGCTGGAGGGGCTGGGGTGCGTACGATGTGGAAGGTGCCCACGCGCTCTATGGAACTAAAGTTAGGGGCTGAAGCAAAGGAAATGATAAGGAAAGTGAAGGCCTGAAGGGAGAAGGAGGGGGCCAGGTGGGATGAACTCGTGCAGCCATCAGCTTTGTTTGCGGCAGGGTTGGGTCCAAGGCCAAGTAGTGGGGACCTCGACCGAGCAGAGTTGGAGGCGAGGAGAAAAACACAGGAGGCTGAGGATAGGGCCATACTGGCCAGGGCTACAGAGTTTAAACAAGCGCAAGGAGACCGACCACGTCAGCCGATCGCGCGGGAGATGATCCGACCGCGCCCAAGGCCACTGGGGGGTAAAGACTTAAGTAGTTTCGAGCCTCGACCGCCCCCAGTGGATCCTGTGAAAGAACAGGCGAGAAGGGAGGGGGAGGCTCTGAAGAAGAAGAAGAAGAAAAGAAGTGGCCCAGAGGAGGTTGCAGATGAGCCTGGGTCCAAGAAGGCTAAGGTTGTTCCAGTTGGAGTGGATACCCCTGTGGCCCAAGATACCCCAGAAGTGGTGGGGGTCATCCCAGTGCTGGAGGTTGTGGAGATGGCCCCAGCAGTACAAGGAGAAGTTGGGGTAGCTGGCGCTGAACCGAGTGGGAGGAAACAGACCCAAAGGGGCCCTGCACCCCAGGAAGGTGGAGTCGGTCTGGCCACAGCAATCTATCATGCTCGTGCGGTGGCCGGACGGCTGGAGGGAGAGGAAGGCCCAGCCAGGGCGGGGGCAAACCGCCTGGTGAAGATCGTGGAGGAGGCAGCTCTGCGCTCGGCGTCTAAGTTCAGTGAGGCTGACCTGTTGAGGGGGTTATGCTCCGCTCAAATGGAGGTAACCACCTTGGCAGGGGCCGTTCTGAGGAAGGCGGGGGCTGCCAAATTAAAGGCAGAGGAGGCCAAGTCTCAACTTACAAAATTGAAGGAGGAGAAGGCAAGCTGGGAGAGTGCTCATGCCGATCTGCGAGTGGCTAAGGTGGAGCTGGAGGACGCACGCCGCCAGGTTGTGTCGCTCGAGTTCCAACTGGCTGGCGAGCAGAGGAAGGTGGATGAGGCCCAGAAAGCTTGCGCAGTCGCAGTCGAACGCCATGAAGAGGCGATGAGCAACAACGAAGAGCTAATCAGGCAAAGAGATGAGGCGGATGTGAAAGTTGACGCTCTGCAAAAGGAGCTAGAGGGCGAGCATGCCAAAGCAATGGAGCAGAGGGAGAGTCTGCGTAAGGAGTTGGAGGCAGAGCGACTGTGGAGAGGGAGACTCTGCAGAAGGAGAGGGAAGCAGAGAGGGCGGGGGCAGCCGCTGAAATGGAGGCTCTGCGTAAGGAGCTGGAGACAGAAAGGACCAAAGCATCCTCTGAGAAGGCCATCCTACAAAAAGAGCTAGACGAGGAAAGGGCGAAGGCAACCTCGGAAAGGGCGGCGTACCCCGATCTGTGCGTTGCAGCAGTTAATCAATTCAAAGGATCCCCTGAATTTCAGATAGCAGTGGATGCCGCAGTCGCCAGCAACCTAGCGGGGGTGGAATCTGGGGGGGCTGGGCCATCAAGGATGACTGCTGGGGGGAGGACTGAGTCTGAAGTCATTGAGAGTTTCCAGCAGTCAGACTTCTACAAGCACGAAATGGCTGAGTATTGGGACAGCGGGTGGAAAATGTTCAAACATAGGGCGGAGGAGCTGTTCCCAGAGCTTGACCTGAGTAGTGTTGTGATTGGGGAGGATGACGTGGCCCAGACCCCCCCTGGATGAAGGAATTGAAGAGGCAGACCTTGTCTCCAGTGATGAAGAGGAGTGACTTGAAAATGTGTGTACTTAAGAGTTTTTGTTTTGTTTTTGTATACACATTGTATCTCTTTTCTCCTTTGTGTTTTTTTTTTTTTTTTTTTTGAAGTACTGTAGTGGACTGATGTACATATTTCTGAATAAATGAATTTTCAATTTTATTTCGTAATTGAGTATGTTTACCCATGTCTGAAATAGATGAAGACTTGTGATAGAAACTGGTGATAATAGCTGAGTAAGGCTAGGGACGCCTAAATGCAGAATGAAATTGAATTCGCAATAATACAGAGTTAAGTTAGAAATTCCGCTTTGTATAGTGGAACTGAATTTGTAATAATGTAAAGTGCAAGCAATGCAACGTAGATCAGAGTTGGAGTATTGAACTTGTGATGGAGTTGTGTGTTGGTGTTCATCGTGCTATTGAGGAAGCAATCTGATTGGTGAAGAAAAAGTGCAAGGAAGTCTCTGGGAGTTTAACTAAGCAAAGGGTGGTATAAAAATGTTGACCTCAAATTATGACTAAGTGTGCTATTAAGGGTAAATTGAAGCTTGAGGCTTGCACGCATGTATGTACTTGGAAGTTTTGAGGTTGTAAGTTTATAATTCCTCACATTTGTTGCAAAGCTTGTTTTGCATTGGTTAGGCGTGTCACTTAATTATAAATGTGTATCTTGATTGCTAGAACTATGTGTCTTGCTCATGTCTTGTGGAGTTTTTAGAATCATCACAGTGATGGCATTCCGTTTGGTTGAGGTGATCATGGTGTTCAGTCTAACTGAGACTTTGGAAGTGCTCAGTCTGGCCGAGGTTTTGGAAGTGCTCGGTCTGGCGGAGGCTTTTGAGGTGCTCGGTCTGGCGGAGGCCTTTGAAGTGCTCAGTCTGGCTGAGGCTTTGGAGTGCTCAGTCTGGCTGAGGCTTTTGAAGTGCTCAGTCTGGCTGAGGCTTTGGAAGTGCTCGGTCTGGCCGAGGCTTTTGAGATGCTCGGTCTGGCCGAGGCCTTTGAAGTGCTCAGTCTGGCTGAGGCTTTGGAGTGCTCAGTCTGGCTGAGGCTTTTGAAACTAAAACGTCATTGAGACACCACATATGTGACTGAGAGATATAAATGTCAATAAATTACATTGCACAAAAAGGATGACAGGAATGTTCAAGCGTGTAACTTCTCGAAAAGAAAATACAATGACTGAGCAACTTAAAAGCAGTAGTTTATTGAAAATAACGTTTCAAGTGTTCGGCGTTCCAGGGGTGTGGGAGGTCTCGTCCTTCTAGATCCTGAAGCCGGTAAGACCCTGGACGTGGTCTGGCCTTCACAATGTAAGGTCCCTCCCATTTGGCTGCCAATTTACCCTCAGTCGGATTCTTGGTGGCAAGGGTTGCTTCTCTCAACACTAGGTCCCCAACAGCAAACTCCCTTGGTCGGACCTTGCGGTTGTAATGTGTTCTCATTTTTTGTTGGTATGAGGCCAGTCTGACAGCAGTGGTCTCCCTGAGTTCTTCAATTAGGTCTAGGTCAGCTCGGCGGAGTTCGTCAGTGAGCGCTGGATCCGGATGTAAAACTCTAGGGGTTGGCAGACCGACTTCCACTGGAATAACCGCCTCAGCGCCGTATGTTAGGCGGAAAAGGGTTTCCCCGGTGGGAGTCCGAGCTGTAGTTCGGTAGGCCCAGAATACATTCGGTAGTTCCTCGGCCCAGAGTCCCTTAGCAGCTTCCAGCTTAGTCTTGATGATCTTCAGAAGAGAACGATTGGTGACCTCAACTTGGCCATTGGCTTGGGGATGGCCGAGGGAGGAGAAGCATGGTTGGATCTGGAGGTCTGCACAGAACTTTCTGTATCTGGCGTTGTCGAACTGTTTGCCGTTGTCTGACACGATGGCCTGAGGGATGCCAAACCTGCAAACGATTGACTGCCAGATGAACTTGGTTGTGTTCCGTTCGGTGATGGTGGCAAGGGGTTCTGCCTCGACCCACTTGGTGAAGTAATCAATGGCAACAACCGCAAATTTGGTCTGGCCTCGGCCGGTGGGAAGCGGACCGATTAGGTCGATCCCCCATTTGGCGAACGGGTACGGGCTGCAGAGTGTAATCAGTTCAGTGGGAGGAGCACGGGGGATGTTGGCAAAGCGCTGACACTTGTCGCATTTGAGGATAAAATCGGTGGCATCTTGGTTGAGAGTCGGCCAGAAATAACCAGTACGGAGTATTTTGTGAGCCAAAGACCTGCCGCCCGAATGATTGCCACAAATTCCCTCATGGATTTCTTGCATTACATAGGTTGCTTGGGTTGAGTTGAGGCATCGCAGATATGGTCGTGAAAAACCACGTTTGTATAAGATGCTATTGACCAGGACGTAGTTAGACGACCGAGCCCTGACCTTGGCGGCCTGCTGTTGGTCATTTGGGAGTTCTCCTGTTGTCAAAAAGAGGGTGATGTCGGATGCCTAGGGGATGGGTTCATTTTGGAGGAACTGCACCTCGTGCGGGTCGGGTGAGATGGCCGGATGAGTTAGGTATTCGAGGCGGGCTCCGTGGCTGAGGTCGGACTGAGCTGCCGATGCCAACTGAGCCATCTCATCAGCTTTGGAGTTGTCCGCCCGAGGTATGTGCTTGATCTGGAAAGTATTGAAGAGGCGAACAAGAGGGAGCGCCATGTCCCTGTAGGCCCGCATTGTGTCATCCTTGGCATCGAATTCCCCCGTAATCTGACCGACGACGAGCTGTGAGTCACTGAACACTCGGATGTGGCTGACACCAATATCCTTGGCCAGACGGAGTCCTGCTATCAATGCTTCATATTCGGCCTCGTTGTTGCTGGCCTCAAACAAGAGACGGAGAGTACATTTGAAATAACCACCCTCCAGGGAGGTGAGGATGAGGCCAGCCCCACTACCTTCCCTCCGGGATGACCCGTCGACGTTGAGAGTCCAAGAATGGGGGTCTTCTGGGTCAGCAAGGGTCGGTGGGGGCGGAGAGGTAGTGGTTGGGGTAGGGTTGGTGAATTCCAGGATGAAGTCAGCTATGGCCTGTCCCTTGATTGCTGTGCGAGGACGGTAGGAGATGTCAAACTGGCTGAGTTCCACTGACCACTGCATAAGTCGGCCAGAAAGCTCTGGTTGCTGCATGACCTTCTTCAGGGGTTGGTCGGTGAGGACCACTATAGAATGGGCCTGGAAGTAAGGACGAAGTCGTCTGGAGGCGATGACCAAGGCCAGGGACAACTTTTCTAGCAATGGGTAATTCTGCTCCGCTCCCCTGAGAGCTCGACTGATGTAGTAGACCGGCCGCTGGACTGAGCCGTCTTCCCTGATAAGAGCTGCACTGATGGCGGTGTTTGATACTGCTAAGTAGAGGAAGAGGGGCTCGCCCGTGATTGCTTGTGAAAGAAGGGGGGGATTGGCTATACATTGCTTTAACTGCTGAAAAGCCTCTTCGGATTCAGTTGTCCATTCAAAAGTCTGCCGAAGGACTTTGAAGAATGGTAGGCACTTATCTGTTGCGCGGGAGATGAAGCGGTTGAGAGCCGCCACTCTGCCGGTGAGTCTTTGAACTTCTTTGACAGTTTTGGGTGACTGCATCTCAATCAAGGCCTTGATCTTCTCAGGGTTGGCTTCGATGCCGTGCTGACTGACCATAAAACCCAAGAACTTTCCAGACCCTACGCCGAAGGCGCACTTCTCGGGGTTGAGCTTCATCTGATACTTGCGAAGGGTGGCAAAGGTCTCCCGCAGGTCGGTCAGATGGTCAGTGGAGAGTTTGCTCTTGACTAGCATGTCGTCCACATACACTTCCATGTTCCGACCGATCTGATCTTGGAAAACAGCATTGACTAACCGTTGATAGGTGGCCCCAGCATTCTTTAGTCCGAACGGCATTACACAGTAGTGGTAAGTGCCTCGGTCGGTAATGAAGGATGTGTGTTCCCGATCGGATGGGTGCATCATGATTTGGTTGTACCCAGAGAAAGCATCCATGAAACTGAGCATTTGGTGACCGGCCGTGGCGTCGACCAGCAAATCTATGCGGGGGAGTGGATAGCTATCTTTGGGGCAAGCTCGGTTCAGGTCAAAGTAATCAACGCACAGTCGCCACTTGCCATTGTTCTTACGGACTAGAACCACATTGGACAGCCACTTAGGATAGTCTACATTTTGGATGAATTGGGCCTCAAGAAGTTTGTCGACCTCTGCGGCTATAAGAGTATTGCGCTCTGGGTGGAAGATGCGCTGCTTCTGGCGGTAAGGTTTGAAGTGGGGTTCGATGCTGAGGCGGTGAGTTATGAAGGAGGGGTCGATGCCCGGCATGTCTGAATGGGTCCAGGCAAATACGTCATTGTGCTTGGTCAAGAGGGCAGTGAGGTCGGACTTGGCTTGGGGGGATAGCTGACTGCCGATCTTGGCAGTTTTCATTGGGTTAGTGGGGTCGATGGGAACCTCAACGAGCTCCTCAACAGGTTCTCCCCTGATCAGTTCATCTTCGTCTCGGACATCAAGTCCTTCAATAATCATGGCCACGGATTGTTCTCCCCTCACTGTTCTGACTCCGAGATCAGTAGGAAACTTGATGGCCAGATGGTAGGTGGAGGTAATGGCTTGGAAGGCGTTGAGGGCCGTGCGACCAAGGATGATGTTGTAGGCAGAGGGGCAGTCGACAACAAGAAAGGTAAGCAACTTCGTGGTTTGCCGTAGGTATTCTCCAATGGTGATGGGGAGGTCAATGGAGCCGATGGAGGTCACCCGGTCGCCAGTGAAACCAACCAAAGGGGTTTGGAGGGGAGACAGACTTTCCTCTCCGATCTTGAGCTGGCGGAAGCAGTTAAGGAATATGATATCTGAAGAGCTTCCATTGTCGATGAGAACTCGTCTGACCTTATAGTTGGAGAGGATGGCGGAAACGACAAGAGGATCATCATGAGGATAGCGGATGCCTGTACAGTCGGCGTCCGTGAAGGTGATGGGCTCTGTCCATTGCTTGGGCTGTTTGAGGGGTCGGTCTACCGTGGTGACTGCCTTGTTTGAGCCCTGCCGTATTTTTCTAAGTTCTGCTTTCTGAGCTGAGCGAGATGGTCCCCCACAAGCAAGACCACCTGAAATAACTCTAATTTCACCAACTGGTGGAGGTGGATTACCTTGTGGCCGAGGTTGCTGGGGAGGTCGATCATGGCCTTGATTTGGTTAAGCTGGCTGCCGCGGTGGGGTGCGTCGGCGATTGTCTCTGTGGGGTTCGGTTCTTTGCCTTTGTTGAGGGCGGGTGTCTGTGAACCGGCTTAGACGCCCCTGGCGAATGAGGGTCTCCACCTGATCTTTGAGGTTGATGCAGTCGTCAGTGTTATGGCCATGGTCCTGGTGGAAACGGCAATATTTGGACTGGTCTTTCCAGTTGGAAGGGTTCCGTGGAGGGGAAGGCCATTTGAGGGGGTAGTCCCGTTGGATCTGGTTGAGGACATGTTCCATGGAAGAATTGAGGGGTGTATACCGCTCGAACCGACCGGGCGGTCAGGCTGGCGCCGACCGGTCTGCACGAGAGGGTCGGTCGGTATAGCGGGGTGTTTGGCTATGATACTGGGCGTTTCTGGGTTCTGGGTCTTTTCTCTTTTCTCTGGGGGTCGGGTTTTTAGCTGTTGGATCCTGCCGAGCGGCTAGTGAATCTTCGGCATTCATGTATTTTTGGGCTTTGGAGAGTAGGACTGCCATTGAGGTGGGGGGTTTTTAGAGAGGGAGAAAAGGAAATCAGATGACCGTAGACCGGCCATGAAAGCTGTGAGGATGACCTTGTCGTCATTTTCTGCGACTTGCAGGGCTTCGGTGTTGAAGCGAGTAACGAAGCTGCGCAGTGATTCCCCTTCGGACTGACGAATATTGAGGAGTTGGGTTGCGGGGCGTCGCTGGCGCTGGGTTCCGATAAAATGGCTCAGGAAAGAGTCACTGAGATGTTGAAAGGTGGAGACAGAGTCTGGTGGTAACTGGCTAAACCACAGCCGAGCTGACCCCTTCAGTGTCACGGGAAAAGCTCGGCACATGATCTCGTCTGGGAAGGCATGGAGAATCATGAGGGTGCGGTAGGTCTCCAGATGGTCGACCGGGTCTGTCGTACCGTCAAAGGAGTCGATGGAGGGCATTTTAAACTTGGCGGGCAGAGGTTTGTCTCGGATGGAGGCGATAAATGGTGAGTTTGCCGTAGTGGAGGGCTTATGTTGGATGTTCTGCATAACCCCTTGGAGCTGGAGTTTCATGGCGCGGAGTTCAGCGTTCCAAAGGGGAATGTTGTCACCACCAGAGGGAGACAGGTGTTGGATGCTGCTGGCCTCTCCCTCGGGGGCTGGTGCTATGACCGATGGGTGTAGGTGTGGGGGTGGAGGTGGTGGATTTATATGTGGGTGAGGGGGTTGCAAACCTCCCAAGTTAGGCGGATTGGGTTGTGGGGCAGTATGGCCCGGAGTTCGCTCTGGGTTGAGTAGAATATCTAGAGGTGGTGGTGGAGGAATGGGGAGGGTTCCTTGGAGTAAAGCGTTTATCAAGGCCTGGTTTTGCTCAGCCATACGATTAATGCTGTTGGTAAGCTCGGTGAAATACTGTGGTGGGTTGTTTGGATTAGGAGGGTCAGTTTGGTGGTCGGCAGCATTATGGTGGGAAGCCATGGATCTAGTCGTGACCATATACCTTGATGGATGAGATGAAAAGGTTGCTGGAACAGGGTCCCCGGCGGCAATGAACACAACTGGCGCACGGACAAACCAGTTCCCACAGACGGCGCCAACTGATAATACAGTTCGTTCCCGGTGGATGGGCTGGACCGATTCAAGCTCCTCGAGCCCACGTCTGGATGGCAAAGCCCACTAGATGACCTGCAAGTAAGTTCAGTGGGGAACGGGGTAGTCCCCCAGCGAACCCTCCGACGAGCAAGTTAGCAAGTAGGAAAGGAGATGAAGTATGTAGAGAGAGATTGGAGATAGAAAAGCTTAACCTTCTTCTTGTCTTCGATGCTTGCTTATATTCTTTGGTAATCATTTCACTGTCCCTTCCGACGTGCCCCTCACGCCGAAAGCCTGTGTTGTAGCTTGCCTTGTACAGGGTAAGGGGGCGCTGTTCCGACGGGGAGGTGTTGTCATAATAAATGCTGTGATGGGCTACATTAATGGTGATGTATTGTAGCAATAACTTTGCAGATCTTTGTCTGCTGACGTGGCCTGTTCTGCACCTGCCATGTGTCCGAATGCCATTGGTCCTTCATGTCCAGTTGGCCTCCAGCTGTCATGGACTTTACCAATCGGGTTATGCAATGGGGTCCAAATGGTGGGTTTGGGTCTATTCACTGTGGGCTGTGGCCTTTATGGGCCTATCCATGTCAAATAATAAAATAAATTTTTTAGTTTAATAAGACAAAATATCATATTTAATCTATAACCATTATATTCTTTCATTCACAAAAAATCAAAAAGCCAAAAATCCTTCTTAAACGAAACTTTTTAATCTCAAATTAAAGTAATCAAAAAAAAAAAAACTAAAAAAGCTAAAAGTCAATCCACTTCCTAAACCAACCCTACGTCGTTTGGATGTATCTGTATGATGTTTTCTGAAGAAAAAAAAAAAAAAACTTGTTTGTTTCTCTGCTGTTTTGGGAGCATTCTAAACAAATGTTGATCAGCTACAAATCCTTCCAAACTAAGGCGGTGTTTGTTTAATGAATTTGGAAACGAAAACAAAAACAAAAAGGGTAAAGAAAATAAATATAATTACATTTCCCACATTTTTCATTTTCAAATTCATAAACTAATTAGTTTATAAACACAGTCTAAGAGATGTCAATCGCTCCATACTACTCTTTCTTGTGAGTTTGAATGAAGAAAAGCAAACACTGAAGCTGGAAACCCAGTTTCAGCCCTTTCCGTTTGACTTTCTGTTCTTTTTTTTTTTTTTTTTTTTTGGGCAAATTCATATCTCACATAATGGCCGACAGAAATAGTTGATCCAAGACAAAACCCAGATGATGGAGACCAATTCTGTCTTGAACTATCTATTTTCAATAAAAAAAATTCTAATTAATCACTTACTTTCAAGTCTGTTTCTATCTCATTTCTTTAAGTTCATTTGAAAGTTTTTCTTGCACCTTCTCCAGTTTACTGTATTTGGAGTTTGCTTTTTTTGTGACATTTTTGTTAATTTATTTTTGTATTTAATGAATTTTTTTAATTTTTTTTTAAAAACTTTAGACTTATAGATTCTATCAGATGAGACAAACTAAATTTTTTTTATAAAAAAAAATATAAATAATCCAAAAATAGAAACTTTTGTTCTTCTTTTTTTGGTTTTTGTATTTTTCTTCTTTTTTTTTTTTGTAATTTTTCAAAAAAAAAACTTTTTAGATTCGTCTAAGATAAGACGGACCTAAAAAGTTAAAAAATTTAACATAATTTTGAAAAATGATCTCTAAAAAAAAAAAAAAAAAACTTATTCAGAAGTTCCCAAAAATCAAAAAAAAATTGTCAATTTTTTTAATTATTATTTTTAAAATTTAGATTAATATATTTAGTGTAATTTCTAACTTATGAAATAAAAATAATTTAAATAAATTTTAAAAAAAAAAACTGATGGTGTAGTTTGGGAGATATTTTTGGAGTCTATGTTAACATTATTTTATATTGGGCCTGTAGATTAAATGCGGTCCACTCTTTACGAGTATAGTCCACGAATAACATAAGAAACTTGTCTAGGCCCAAATTACCTTTCAGGCCTTCTGGTCACGTTTCAGTGTGCTTTCAATCCAATTAATCCAGTGATTGTTAATAAATTCACTACTATGGCCCTATGTTGCCATTTATGAATTTACTAATAAATTTTATTTATTTAATATATATATATATTTTTTAAATTGTGTAGTACAATTTCTATTTGTAATTGATGAAGTAGAAACAATTTATATAAGTTGAAAAAAATTGACTATTCAAAAGTAGAAGAATAAGTATTTTTAACTTCTACTTTTTTGTTATCAATTTGTAACTTGTAAAAATTTCACCAAACAAACCTTAATACTCAATGTAGTCAAACTCGACCATTTCCCTTTTGGTTTGAATTGTCATAAGAAGACATTTGGATTGAATTGTTCGGAGTGAAAATTAAGTGCACATTTGATATTTATTTATTTATTTGGAATTTTTTTTTTAAATAGAAATGAAAATATATTTAGTAGCTATTTACGTTGCCAAAAAATATATACATAATCCCATTGATTTATGATTTAAAAACTAAGGAATATAAACCCAAATATTAATAAGATTGAATTAGTCAAATTCAAGCAAATTACATCATGGTCCCATTTATTAATAGCTCTAACTAACTAATTTTCTATTATCATTTTGTTAGCTAATAGGCTATAAGTCAATGCAAAAAAACTAAGGTGTTTCGAGTTTATGCCATGGTTATATAACACATAAAGCCAATTATTATAGTCCACTCATTGAAGAGGGTTAGCTTGTTCCTTTATTTATTTTTATTTTAAATAGTTTTCTTGATGTCGTTGAGATTGATAATGAGATATCGAATATTGATAAGCAAGTTTATTTAATTAAGTCTATCATAAGGTCAAGCTGAGCTAACTCACCCTTTGATTGGCCACATTAGCATCTTTTTTTTATTGAGATAATTCTACTACTAAATTAATCATTAAAAAAAATACTTAAAAATGGGCTCACGCGTCAAATCGGGTTCATCATTGACAATTGTGTGAGATTAAATTTGAATTAATTTTGTAACAAAAAATTGACTATAAAGTCATTATACAATTCCTAAGGAATTTATGTGATATTAAACCTAAAATATAAGGTAGCCTTTTATTTTCATAATTTTGTTAATGGATGATCTAATGATTTTGATTCAAAAAAATTATATAGTTTTTATGACACATACTTTTATAGAAACATGTTAATAAGTTAACGCGTCAAATCGGGTTCATCGTTGACAATTGTGTGAGATTAAATTTGAATTAATTTTGTAACAAAAAATTGACTATAAAGTCATTATACAATTCCTAAGGAATGTTTTAATTTGTGTGCAATATTAAACCTAAAATATAAGGTAGCCTTTTATTTTCATAATTTTGTTAATGGATGATCTAATGATTTTGATTCAAAAAAATTATATAGTTTTTATGACACATACTTTTATAGAAACATGTTAATAAGTTAACGCGTCAAATCGGGTTCATCGTTGACAATTGTGTGAGATTAAATTTGAATTAATTTTGTAACAAAAAATTGACTATAAAGTCATTATACAATTCCTAAGGAATGTTTTAATTTGTGTGCAATATTAAACCTAAAATATAAGGTAGCCTTTTATTTTCATAATTTTGTTAATGGATGATCTAATGATTTTGATTCAAAAAAATTATATAGTTTTTATGACACATACTTTCATAGAAACATGTTAATAAGTTATTAAATAAGTGTATTAAGATCCCTCCTTAACAAAAAGTTTCGTTTAGGCTTCATTTGGGATAACATCTTGAGCTAAAATAGTTATATAAGACAAAATAGACTATTTTAGCTAAATAGGACAAAATGTCATATTCAACTCATAATCATTTCATTTTTTCTCTCACAAAAGTCATAAAAATCAAAAAATTTATCACAAACGAGGCTTTTTAGTCTCAGGTTAAAATAATCAAAAAGTCAACCCATATCCCAAACGAGCTCTTAGGTTCTTTGTTTGACAAAGACTAAAAAATTTACATTTTTTTAGCAAATTCTTTTAAAAATTTGTGTCAATTTTTTTTTTTTCTTCATCTTTTCAAGTTCTTATAATCTAATCTAAAATAAAATTTAAATTTAAATTCTAAAAAGCATTAAAAAAAAAAGAAAAAGAAGAGTTCATTCCATCAACATAGTGACATTGACACCTTAATTTAATAGGAAGCCCTTACCCCATTATTTTCTTGCTAGTGTACACTCCTTACCATTAAGTACAGGAGGGCTCTTTAGACACCTTAATTTAAAGGAGGCTACTCTTTTATTCATTTGGCAAATTGGAGTGTACTGTTAGATTTGTGGAGTCTATTTTAGATCTTGTTTTGATAATTCGAATAGTTCAAAGTATAAAACTCGTTGAGTACTTCATGTCTATAAAAAAATCACTTTAATCGAATATCGATAACCCCTTGATCGAAATACATTTTGTCAATGATAAATACAATTTTAAAAATAAATTACTAATAAAAATATATTCCGATCAAAGAATTACTGATATTCGATCAATATAATTTTTTACAAATATAAATAACCGATAACCTTCACACATTAAACAATTCATATTATTAAAATAAAATCTGTGATAAATCTTTTTTTTTTTTTTTTTAGACAAATCTGTGATAAATCTCACCAACTTAATACTTGAGAGAAGCCTCGCCCTAATTTAATAAGAAGGCCTTACCCCACTATCTTATTGGTAGTGTACGCTCCTTACCATTAAAGTACAGATGGGCGAATATTCTTAAAATGGTTTTTTTTATAATTTATAAATTCCAAATATTTTCTTATTAGAATTTTTTATTTAATAAAATTAACTAAAAAAATAAAATTTATAATTATTCTCTTATGTAATAATAAAATTACTTAAATTATTAATTGAAATATATTTCTAACATCATTAATAAAAACTGTTAATGTTGATGTATTAATAAAAGAGGTGATTTGTTATGAAATTAAAAATTGAATGTAATTTCTAAAATCATAACGGCGATTCTTATTTTAATCAAACCTCATTAGTGTATTTCTAAAATCACAAAGACGATTCGTATTTTAATCAAATCTCATGAATGTATTTCTAATTTACCTCTTCTTCTTTTTTTGCTTTTTTTTCTTTTCTTTTTTTTTTTTTTGTGAAGGACATCTTCTAAAATCTCAAGCAGTGGGGGCATGTTTCTTACTTTTTTTTTTTTAATAAATTTTTGTGTTTTTAATTTTTTATTTATTTTTTAAGATTTGTTTGTATTGTTAGAATCCTCTATTTTATTAAAATCTAAAATTTAAAATTGTAAAAATATATATTTTAAAATTTTAATTAAAAAATCAACATAAAGTTATTTGAAAACATTTTCCAAACCAACGTTATGCTTATACCTTGCATTTATGAGGAAAAAAAAAAACAATAACAACAACAAAAACAAAATATAAGCTATATTTTTTTATAAATTTATTTATGAGAAAATTAGTGAAATATCCCTCCTCAACTTTGTGTAGTAGGAGAGGTCTAAGATATATTTTTTTATTAGCTAAAGTCCCTCAATATTTTCACATAAAAAATTTCACTTAGAGAAATTTTGCTCGACTCAGAGAAATTTCTCTAGTATGATTACAGAAAATTTTCAAAATTTCTCTGTAAAAATTAAAATTTCTCTAAGTCGGGATGAAATTTTTCTGAGTCGGACAAAATTTCTCTAAGTTAAATTTTCTCTATGAAAATGTTGAAGGACTTTAATTACTATGAAAATATTGTATGTCATTTATCTTATAAAATTTTAATATCATAGACCTTAAAAAAAATTCTCCTTTATTTATTTATTTATTTTTGCAAATTTCTTACAAAATTAATATCTAAATATATTATATTGTTAAATAAGTTTCCCAATCACCATTCAATGAATGTTAATTAATGATCAAATAACATCAAAAAAAAAAAAAAATGGCAAGTTACAAGATAAAATCTCAGGATTTGAGTCATATAACAAAATAAAATATGAATTTTTAATTTTATCAATTTAAATATTATAATTTAGATTTGTTTTCAGTTTAAATCATTTACTTATTTTTGTTAAGTAATATTGATGGGAAAATAGATATTTTAGCAATAAAACTCACGAAAAAAGTTATTTTAGACATTTTATGAATATACTTATATTGAGTTTAATGAATAAAATACTAATTTTTCGTCAATTTTACTTAACAAAAATTGGTAAATAGTTTATATTAAAAGTTTTACATTACAAAAATAGATAAATGATTTAGATTGAAAACAAGTTAAAAGATTAAAATTGAAATTGATAAAATTAAAAATTCATTTTATTACAAGACTTTTGGGTTTTTTTTTTTTTTTTTATAATTACCCCCAAAAATTTTAGGGATATTTTTTTTAAGGTCCCTGAT
>CM069911.1:16756900-16819156 GCA_036172215.1 Camellia granthamiana
AAAAAGAGAAGGAAAAATGTAAAAATAATGTGAATAAAATTAAAACTATTCCCCCTCCCCCTCCCCCCCCCCCCCCCAAAAAAAAAAATATTGTATCTGATTCTATAACTAATTCTATATAGCTAGAAGTTTTCATTTTTATTTGAATCAATTGAATAGGAAGCAATGTTAAATTTTAAGTTATTAATATGTGGATTAGTTGGACAAGAAACTTCATGGAATCACCATGTGAAACTTCTTACCCTTCGGCATGACAATAACTTGACCAATTATTAAATGTGATAGACTCAACTCAAAATTATAAATTCATCTAATTAAATTCATTTCAATTTCATTTAAATTCACTTAAAATAAGAATTTAATCTAACAAATTGCATCTTATAAATCTAATAAAAATTTAATTTAATCTTATAAATCTTACTACAGTTGTATATTTTGTTTTTCTTTATTTATAAATTATGTCCTCTATTAAAAAATAAATAAAAAATGTAAACCTTTCAATTTTTTGGATTGATTTATACGCAACTTCCATTTCATCATAGTGATGTGATCATTCGCTAGCCCCAAAAATTCACTTTCGTGTGGTTCCAAAATTGGAATATGAAACTTCTTTTAAACTATTATTTTCGTAGAAATCTCAAAATTTTATTTCACGTGGTTCCAAAATTGTAATACAAAACTTCTTTCAAACTATCACTTTATACATCTTAATATGTAAATGAAGGATGTTTATAAATTTTACACATCTTAATAGTTTAATTTAAAATTTATTTTCTGATTTGTATGCAATATTAATAATTAATTTTTTTTGTAAATAAATTAGTAAGTGAATTAATGATTTTTAATGATATGAGAAATATTTTTTGATGAATAATTTTGATAATTTTATTGTTACATAGGAGAGTAGTTAGATTTTTTTTTTTTTTTTTTTTTATATAGTTAAATTAACAAATTAAACAAAGAGTAGTAATAATGAGAACTTTAAGTGTTTTTAACATTAAAAGCTAAAATTCTTACAGATGAGTATATCATTGCAAAAGTATTTATTTTCTTGATATATTTTCATGATTTTTTCTTGATTTGAATCTGGCAGAGCTATGTGAGTTGATCAAGATTAGGCCTGCTTTGTGGATGAAACCATTATTAAAGGTGTTCAACCTTTCAGTCCAGGACTTTGTCTTCAATCTGAGGCAGATCAGGATGTGTTTGGGGAGTAGAGTTTTGATCTGAAGTTGGGGTGGTCACAGTAGAGTTTTGATCTGAATGTGTGTTCAATCTGTTTCTCTGTTTTCTATGTTTGTTGGTTTCTCACCAAGATTTAAGGGGTGCTAGCATATAATCGGGTAGCCCTCACGATGCCAACCTTGTTGGGATGGCGTGGGTCTGCTGTGACGCTTTTTGCATTTTCCCTCTTTATTGATGTATCTTCTCTGACTGCTTGAATATTTATTAATAAAATTCTTTTTTGGCTGATCAAAAAAAAAAAAAAAAAATGAGAAGGTAGTGGATGGCACAAATATTGAATAGATTATGGTAGTAAAATTATTAAAACATCTTCCTCATTAATCAAACCATTGAAAAGTTTAGACCTACAATTGCAAACTCATCATGTTTGCACCTGTTGCTAGTAATAATATAAAATTTACTTGCCTTATTCTGGTAAATCAGATAAAATCAATTGTTTTACAAGAACATGATATATATGTATATATATATATATCTTTGTATGATCAAAACCAAACGATGTATAAATAATATAAATAAATAAAAAAAAAAAAAAAGAAAAATAGAAAGAGGAGGGTTTGAGGTAGAGATGAGAAAGAACAATAAAACAATACATACCCAAAGAACAAATAGAACTCTGAAGAAGACAATAGCATGGTGGAGAGTAGATCAACATCTGAAAAAATTAGAATAGTTTATCTGCTGTTGTTAAGGATCATGTAAATTCCATGAGGCTACCGATTCGAAACATTCATGGTGTTTGATTGATAGTAGATTGTGATGTTTCAAGATGTTTGGTTATTTTAAGGTGTTTGAATTTCAAAAGGTGTATGTGGTTGTCTGTGATTTTATTGATGTTTAATAAATTTAGGAGGATAATTTCATAATACGTAAAAAGTAAAAAACATGACAATTTGTCACACTTTTTATAATAAAGTAGATTTTGTATTGTCAAATACTTACGAATAATTACTTTAGTTGAAGATAATTATTAATTAGAAATTAATATAAACAAATGATATACATTGTCATGTATGTAGGCCGGTGATATAAAATATGAAAAAAAAAATAAGTGACATCCGGCGGTCTTTATTTAAGAATGTTATTGAATTCACATCGTTTTTAAGAAAATTCTAGTATGCACCCACCTTTATATCATAACAAAATTATGATTTTTTACAATAAAAGTTACATAATTTGTGATGGGTGTCTTTTGTCACTTTTGTAAAAATTATACATGAATGAATTTATAATATACACCTGAAAGTCAAAATTATAAACTATTGTGATTATATTACGAATGATGTGATGTAAATGTTTTGAATTATTTAGGGCGAGAAATGTGAGGAATAATTCAGTGATAAAAGTTACAATATGTTGTGGTGTTCATTACAAAATATTATAATTATGTTATATATACTATATTGTGATGTACTGTCTTATTAAGCATATATTGGCCCTGTTTGGTAGGGTTTATTTCCAGTTTATTTCAGCTTTTAGCTTAATTTAAGCTATTTTGATGTGTTTAGCTTAGCTTAACAATACAACTTATATTTGTAAGTCAAAAATCAACTTATTCTTTGAGTGGGGGAGGAGAAGCTTAATTTATTAGTCAAAAATCAGTTTATGTTCACAGTTATAAGCTATAAGTTGTTAAACTATAAGTTATAATCACTTTCCCACAGTTCCACCAAACGGGACCATTGTAGATGTGTCAAACTTTATTTCGTATAGCATTTTAAGTAGTTGATTATGGGGTATTTGGTGTAGATTATAAGGGCTAATTATAACTTATTTTAATTTGAGAATCTGTACCAAATTGTTTGGTACAATTTTTACTTACTATTTTTTAGGCAAAAATAACTTAAATAAACTAAAAAAAATTAATTATTTAAAAATTAAAAGAAAAAGTGCTTTTAATTTTAATTTTTTAATTATTAACTTTTATCTTATAACAAACTGTAATACACAGCACCAATGATCAACATTTATGAAGCCAAGTCTTCCTTGACGAGTGAAAAGTTATGGAGTCCAGCTGTGTAAACATCAATGAAGACTGACTAGTCAAACTCACTTTCCTTGTTTGTAGGCTTTGCATTGCACCTACATTTGCCTATAAAGCATTTGGCCTCTCCCCTGTTAATAGTCAGCAAGCATTACAACCTTTGTTTTTGAATCTAGGAGCAAACATGGTCTCTAACAATCAACTCTTTCACTTCTTTTTGGTTCTTTGTTTTTTCCAGATTACTTGTTTGCATGCCCAACTCTGCACTCAACAACAGACCTCTGCATTGCTCCAATTTAAGCAACAATTTTCCTTCAATAATGATGCTTCCTACGGTATCTGTGATGATTACGGAATCCATTCTTACCCGAAGATGGAGTCGTGGAAGGAGGGTTCTGATTGTTGCTCATGGGATGGGGGTCGAGTGTGACAACAACACAAGTCAAGTAATTGGCCTCGACCTCAGTTGCAGCTGGCTCAACGGCACCATCCACCCCAATACCACCATCTTCTACTACTTTCCTCACCTCCAAAGCCTCAACCTTGCTTTCAATGACTTTGGTATGTCTCCAATCTCATCTGAATTTAGTCGATTCACCAGATTGACACACCTCAACCTCTCTCGCTCTAGTTTTTATGGCAAAGTCCCTATAGAAGTCTCCTTTCTGAGCAAATTGGTCTCGCTTGATCTCTCTTACAATTATGGTTTGAGGTTGGAAGAACCGGGTTTTGAATTACTTGTTCAAAACTTAACCAAGGTAAGAGAACTTAATCTTGAAAGTGTAAACATATCTTCAATGGTTTCGAATTCCTTGCTCAATCTGACTTGTTTAACACTTCTCGATCTTAGTTGGTGTGGATTGCTTGGAAAATTTCCAGACGGAATATTCCATTTACCACATCTGAATGAGCTGAGTATATGGTATAATCTTGCTCTCACTGGTTATTTTCCTGAGTTTATAAACTCGAGCAGTCCTCTCCAGTACTTGGCGCTTTCAGACACTAATTTCTCTGGAGAACTACCCAACTCAATTGGGAATTTGAAGTCCTTGAAATCGTTGTATGCCGCTCGTTGTAAATTTTATGGATCCATCCCTACGTCCCTCGAAAACCTTACAGAAATGATTTATTTAAGCATCCGATATAACAATTTCACTGGCATGCTCCCATCTTCACTTTTAAACCTAACAAAACTTGTTGAGTTGTATTTGTCGAATAATCAGCTAAGAGGACCTCTTCCATCACAAATAATTGGACTTCCAAATCTAACGTGGTTAAGTTTAGGTGATAACTTAATCAACGGTGCAATTCCATCTTGGGTCTTCAGCTTACCAGCATTGTATTACTTCAACCTCAGTAATAACAAATTGACTGGCCATGTCAAAGAGTTCAAATCCACTCATTTAAGTGTTGTTGATTTGAGCAATAACAACCTACATGGTAGCTTTCCAAGTTCAACCTTCAAACTCGTGAACCTTGCTAGTCTCATTCTTTCATCAAATAACTTCAGTGGTGAGCTAGACATGCTCTGTCATGCAGTTTCCCTTCAATTTCTTGTCCTGTCTAGTAATAACTTTAATGGTTCTATTCCACAATGTTTAGGAAATTTCAGCATAGGTTTATCTGTGCTTGATCTGCGGAAGAATAATTTTTCTGGCACCATTCCTGATGCATTTGTAAAGGGAAATTCCTTCGAAACAATCAACCTTGATGGAAATGAATTTGAGGGCCCAGTACCAAAGTCTTTAGTCAATTGCAAAATGCTACAAGTGCTAGACCTTGGACATAACAAGTTCTCCGATAAATTTCCATATTGGTTGGAAAATTTAACTTCGCTACAAGTTCTAATTTTGAGATTTAACAAATTCCATGGACCTATACTGAATTCAGAGTGCAAATTTCCCTTCCCCAACTTGCGAGTTATGGATCTATCAAACAATTATTTTACTGGTCCATTGCCAAGAAAATATTTCAAGAATCTCAATGCTATGATGAATGTCAACGAAGCTAGTTTTAAATTGAATTACTTAGGGATGCCTAGTAATTCAGCATATTACTATAATGATTGTTTGACTATAGTAATCAAAGGATCAACCATAGAAATGGTAAAAGTCCTAACCATTTTCACTGCAATTGATTTATCGAAAAACAATTTCGAAGGTGAGATTCCAAAGATCATTGGAAGGCTAAATTCAATCCGAGGGCTCAACTTATCTCACAACCACCTTACAGGTCATATACCAGCATCTCTTGCTAATTTGACAACGCTCGAATGGTTAGATCTCTCTTCCAACAAACTCACTGGAGAGATCCCTCAACAACTAAGAAATTTGAAATCCCTTGCAGTCTTAAACCTTTCGCAGAATCAACTAATAGGGCCAATACCACAAGACAACCAATTTGGTACATTTTTAAATGATTCCTACATTGGCAACTTGGCATTGTGTGGACCTCCATTGCTTAATACATGCAATCCAAGGACACCACAACCACCACCCTTGATGTTTCAACAAGAAGACAATACTTCAAGTGGATTCAATTGGGAAGTCATATTACCGGGTTATATATGTGGGCTTGTGTGGGGACTTGTTATGGGATATCTTATGTTCTCTAGAGGAAAACCTCAATGGCTTGTGAGGATCATTGAAGGTGAACGAAACGAAAGTAGAAAGAGATTTAAAAAGCATGCTCACAAGAACAGAGGAAGGTGAAATTAGCCAATGCAAATGGTGTCCTTTGGTAAGTATTACAATGAATTTCTGCATCCTTTTGCTTGATCATGAAAAATTATGGCTTGGTTATGGTTGTTATCTAGTCTATTTTTAGTTTCTTAGCAGTTTATTTGTATCATACATAATAAAACTAGTTTATTTCCTTTGATGTTTATACAAAGCACTTGATTGGAAATCATCATGCGAAAAATTAAAAAAATAAAATCATGGACGTAATAAATGAATAGTGAAAATAAAGGTTTGTTATTGACTCTAATAGCTGCAATTGACAAAAAGTACAAGACTTGGACACTTTTTAATAGTTTTTCATTTTCTTTTTAAATTTACTTTTATACCCTAAACTATAGTCACTTTTTCTACTTCATTTTTATATTATTAATTGCATCTATTTAGTCTTTATTGTTCATGATTTCAGTTCATATGGGAGACAATTTGTCCAAATCATTAATGCTAAAAATCTAATCTAATGGTTAAAAAAATAATTTTACTATTTAGACAACCAAAAACCCAGATTTCTCTCTGCTTCAAATAATGAATAAGAAAATGACTGCTCTCCTAATTATAGTGGGTTAACACTTAGCTTATTTTTATTAGTAATTCATTAGTTATATGAATAAAAAAATAATATGTTTACCTTGTTTGGTTTAATTCACTTTTCCAAAAAATTGAGGGTTTTTTTTTTCCTTTTTAGTGAATTTTTTTTAAACATTTTACGCAAATTTTTTATTTATTAAATATATCTAATTTAGATACACTTAAAAAGTATAATATTTATAAAATAAAAAATTCACCAAACCAAAAAAAAAAAAAAAATACAAATATATATATATTAAAATTCAATACATTTTCATATTTTATTATATAGTAAACTGTAGTCACGTTTTTTTTTACTTCATTCCTAATTTATTAGTTGCATCCATTTATTGTTTCTTATTTCAGTTCATATGGTTTAATTGGATACGATGTCCGCAAATCAGCAATAGTGAAAATTTAATCTAATGGGTAAAAAAAATAATTTAAGAATTTAGAAAATTTAAATGGTACAACTAACCCCTATTTTTTTCTTATTCGCACTTACCAGACAGCTCACCCTTTACAACTAAACACTTATATTCCTCTCTACCTCTGATCTCAAATAATGAATAAAACAAATATGTTTTTGGTTGTACAGTTTAGAGTAAATTACATAGGTCTCTCTTAATATTTGAAGAAAACAAGCCCTCTTTTATGTTTTGCTTTCTATTATTAATATGGGAAAGAGTTTTGTCTAATTTGCTATTGAATTACAAGTGTGATAATCGGTTCATAAGATACATTATAGATCTTATTTTGATGATCTGAATCGTACAATTTATAAAAAATAAAATAAAATTGTGTAGATCATTTAGGATAAAATTTAGATTAATGCCATATTTATATCCATATAATTTTTTTCATATTGGTCTTTAAAAAAATGAATGGACAATTTCAAAATTATACTTGTCATTCATTTTTTTAAACAAATATAATGAAATCATATAGTTATGAATATAATGAATCTATTTTTTTTTTAAATTATCAAAATAGGATATGCGGTGGCTCTATAAATCCCAACAACACCCCTCTAGTAAAATTGTGGATGGGAGAGAATCCTTCCCCATTAAAATTGAGCAACACCGAAAGTGTTTTCATTGTTTTCATTTTTTTTTCATTGTTATCATACATTAATTGAAGCTATCTAATCAGCATATGCATGGTTTTCAAAATATATTTGGGTGACATGCATGTCAAATCCAATATGCTCAGGGAATTCAGTAACTGTAACAATCTTTGATTTGTGTCATGTAGTTGCGGTGCATTTCAATTTGATCCAAGTGGCATAGCTTTTTGGAGCCATGGCGAATTTTGGTCAAGCTGATGCATTACACAATGCTGGGAAGTTGCAGATACAATATCAAAGATTAGAATGTATATGTATGTTAGTGAGCGTGTGTCTACTTGATGAGTGTGCTGTTAAATTTGTAAAATATAAATTTTAATTTTGATTTAAAAATGAATATGTTGTGTGCTATTATTAAGTAGTAAAGATATTTGTTTCCCATACTGAAGATCTAGGATTGGAACTTTTTGCGTGGTTTGTATTTTCTCGTGTTTGGAATAATGGAAAACGAAAATCAATGAAAAATATTTTTTATTATCAACAAAAAAACAAGTCAAGTAATTAGCCTCGATCTCACTCAAAGAAGCATTTTGCAGGTAGAACATTGAGGCTGAAACACTGATAGTAGTAGAGGGTCACTTACCTCAAGTGCTAAAAGAATCCCAAAACTAACTTCAAAATACCACGATCCACTTCAATCTCATAGTCCTAATAAATATAGCACCACATAAATAATTATGGAAGGATTACACTCCAGTGTATTTATAAATAAATAAAAAAATTATAAATACATTAAAAATCTATAATTTTAATTATTAATATTCATAAACTTTGACTACTAATCTGTAATTATTTTTCTAAATTTACACTGATATATAATTTCCCCAATAATTATCAAAGAAAACATTGCCTAATGTGTGTTCATGCAAAGTCTAGGATTGTTCATTGTCCACAACAGTGATCTATTCTATCTACTTCAGGTCTTGCAAACGCCCTTAACCCATACCCACTTATAATAATCCAATCACCTTTGCCGATTAATATTAATGCCCATACACTCACCAGTCTGATTAAGCAATTTCATTCATAAGATCCTTTTTCATTTTTTCATTTTTTTTTCTTTTTTTTTCAACTATGGTTTCTATGATATCCAACCAGCCATATATATATAGATGCAAGTGATATGAATCCCACACAACACACCTTGGCTCCTTGCTTCTTGCACCGACCCAAGCAAGGTACAAATGTTGCCATGCTCTGCTACCTTAGGCACTTCTCACGGGTTAATCGCCAAAAACTACCCAAACATCATACATAATCTGTGGGCTCTAGCCAAACCCTAAAGAAATTTAACCCCAAATTGAAATACAATAAATAATAGAAAGGAGGAGAGGTTGTACTAGAGTTCTTACCTTTAAGAACAAATAGATTGACCTAGTACCAAGAATTGATTCTTCAACCTTTTTTTGTTGGAACCCTCAAGAGATCCCCTTCTTTGGATTTTTTGAGAATAACTGTAAAACCTAACGAGGTTATTAACCTAATTTTTTTAAAATTACAAAGTTACCCTCTTCATATATTAGTTATATGCATGTCTTGTGTATTACGTTAGGTTTTAAGTCTACCATTTCTTTGAGATCACAAATTAACACTCTAGAGAAAGCTAGTGATGATACTTTTAAGTTGGTGTATAATTTTTCAAGGGGCTTCTGCTTAAATATTTTTCTATTTCAAGTATGTATACTCTGAATTTAAGTTAAGATGTTCACAATTTATTATTAAACTTTACTGAAAACCAAAAAAAAAAAAAGGAAAAGAAAATTGATATTAGTGATCGTCACAACATGAGCTAAAAATGTGTAGATGCTCAACTTCTAATTGCACTTCGACTTATTTGCTCTGGGTTCTAGGTAGGTTTTCTCTTTCTATTTACCACCATTTTAATGTACTAATTAATTGTTAAGAACGTATGGTTACTAGTTACTAGTCAAACCCTTCCACTTTAGTCATAAAGTATTTGAGTTACCAATTCTTTTTCAGTATATATAAATTATGTTATATGATCAGATCTTATTTTCGTCAAAAATAACTTGCATATCACTCTGGAAGTGGTCATAGGAATCTTTTACTTTGATAATCAGTTTGGTGGCTTACTGATCTTTGAAATTTCAATCTCTTCACAGTATTGATGACAATGTTGGCTTACTGACTGGAGCTAATTTTGAAGACACAACTATGATCAACCATAATAATAAGACAGGCAGATGGATTTCTTCATTCAGGTATAGTTTTTTTGTATGTTTTCATGCTGTTGTGATTAGGTCTGGAACAATCAGCTCACTTTTCTTTGGTAAAAACTGATTTACATTTGTGGGTGTTTTCTCATCTAAACTTAAACTGGATTTATGTGCTTTTGTAACTGATTCACTTTGCAAAATCTACCTTGACTCAGAACTTTTAGATTAGACTCAGAATAGACATCCATGTATAGATTATATAATAAGATATGAATCATTCACATTTTTTTTTATGCTGGTTGTTCATTACCATTTCTATTTAGCCTTACATGTTTGTAATGAAAGAATAAAATGGAAAATGGAAAATGAATCATCATCCTACCCATGCAGATGTATATTATCTCCTATTTGTTTTTAATGTGTTCATGTTTCCACCTTTGTCATGTAGTTGTTAGAATCAACGGTTTGATTCATGCATATATGGATGCGAATCTATAGGTGAATCTATTGTGGAATAGAATTTACAATGAATCTTATGATTCACATAACACTACCACAAAAACAGATAAAAATTACACTTTTTTTGTGTAATTTATGTTATTTAATCACTTTTTAAATTTTGTCAAAGTGATCTTTGAGAGTGTGATTAAAAAAAGTCATTTTTAATCACACGTTTTAAGTGTGATTAATAACGTTTTTAATCACATTTTAAGTGTAATTAATGACATTTAGACCACATCTTTTAAATGCGATTAAAAACTAATAAAACCTGTGATAATTAACATTTAGGTCACATCTTTTCAGTGTGATAAATAACATTAAATCACATCTTTTAAGTGTGATTAATAATAATAAAACCTTAATAATAAATATTTAGATCACATCTTTTCAGTGTGATTAATAACATTTAGATCACATCTTTTAAGTGTGATTAATTACTAATAAAACCTGTGATAATAAATATTTAGATCACAAATTTTAAGTGTGATTAATACCTAACAAAACCGTTATATACATTTCTCATCACAATAAATGCGTGGGATAAAAAAAGAGTTCGACATATTTGAAGAATAATCAATATTATTTTTGTAAGTGCATTTCAATAATGTAATACACACTATATACTATATTTTGAACCACAACCATATTGAATGGAATAACGTCATATATTTCATAAATGAAAGTTAAATATGTTCAAAAGTATATACAAAGAAATTAAATAAAAAGTTTTAAACTGTACTTACATATATTAAAAAATGAAAAAACTTGAAAAATTAAGTTCTTGAATTATTTGACCATATTTTGCATCTCTCCAAGAAATTTCTAACATGAAAAATGAAAACATAAATTAATTCAGAAACCACTAAAAGCATATGAATAAACTAACTATGAAGTAAGCAAAAAAATCTAATATCCACACACCAAACAACCTACATATTAACTTTCATCCTCAACTTCTATTGTATCAAGCTGATAACAACCTCAAACATACAAACCAAAAAAAGTATCCAAATCATAAGATTTACTAATCTCTAAAATACAACTTTAAACATCCAAAAAGTATAACTACAAATTGTAAATCAATTAGTCTAATATTTAGTCCAAAAGAATGAATTAACTAGGCCATGCAACTGTACTTCCTCTTGCACCTTGAAGATCATATATTTCAAATCCTATCATATCAACACATGTATTATTACTATAAGCCATATTACGCAAAATACGACATGAATGAGGAGCTGATAACCTATGTACGCCAGCAAAAAGAAAAGAAAGTGATACATCATCAGGCTATTCAAATCCCTATCATCGATGAATAGCACTCACAGGCCACAACTCTATTTATATTGACTTCTCAAGCATGTGTCAGATAGTTCTGTAACTATGAAATGAACTTGCAATACTTGTACAAGTTAGTTTAAAAACCTCATTAACTAGCACTACTACTCCACTCATATTGACTTATTCCCAACCACATAAAAACGTGTAATATATCAATAAGTACTTTGAGCATGCTATCATATGCTACTGCACAAATTAAAGGAAAAACCTGTAATGTGTTTGAGATTTTGCATAAACCTGAGTGTTTCTAATCCTAGGCTACTGCCAAAATTAAGGGAAAAAAGGAATTCCAGAAGTAATGTTTCAGAGCCTAAAATAGAAAAAGGTTACACAAAAAATACGACAAGAGTCTACAACATTAGATGTCACAGACCCAAAACAAAGCTAGCTGGGCATTAAGAGAGCTAAAACACAACCAAAATGACCAAGAGATGTTCACAGAGACCACAGTGCAGCCATGCAGAGCACAAAATGCTAGAAAAGGCAGAGCAAAACTCTCTCTCTCTCACACACACACACACACAAAAAGACCCAAAAAGAAAAACAAATAAATAAAGAATACAGCAAGACTACTACTTTCAGACAGAAATGGCAGAAGAATTTCCAGAAACAAACCCAAGTGAACACATCAATTTTGAATTCTTTTCTAAGCTGTCTTTCCTATGTTAATTTTCTTTTAGTTTACTGGATGCTTCTTAATGAAATTATCTACATTGATAGTGCTTTTTAAAGAATCTTTATAAGCCAAACAATAGAAATGAGAAGGATAACAGAATCCAACAAGTGTTGAATATCCAAAGGAGTTGTATATGTGACAAAACACATGCCTACTAGTAGAGGAAAGGAAAACCTGGATGTTATTTGATACAATATTTCTAACAAGTCTAGTTTCTGCTCAAAACTCTGTTACATTGTGGCAAATCCAATAAGAAGAGGTTCGAGAAGCCCAACAAGACAGCTCTTTATCTAAACCCCCTTTTCTGTTTCAGATTTATCTTTGTTAGGTTTGCGAGCAACAATCGATCATTCAATGCACCAAACAGCACTGTACAGAAGTTCATCTTGATGCCTCAGAAAAGCAGTGGTATAGTACAAAGGTGCAATTGTTGATATATAGATCAAACAAGAATAGAGAAAATAACATGATGCTGAGGAACCTCAAATATGGAAGTAAAAATTTTAACCAACTGATGGAAAGAATTGTCCTCACTTTTCCATCCCACCCAAGCACGCTAATTGCAGTGGCAGTTGAAAATAGAAGTGCAGGTCCAACCCAGAGAAGGGATCTAAAGTAATCATAAGTTAAGGACCCAATTTGCTAGCCAATATATCTAGATCTGCTGAAACAATTAGAACCCTTTGAGTTGTTAATACTCCTGTGACATAGCCTCATAGAGTTTCTTGCCAGTGAACCTGGAAAAGAGAGTTAGAAGAAACAAGAAACAGTTTTCTAATTATTTGTACATTCAATTCCAAGGGAAAAATTAATAGAGAGAGAGAGAGAGAGAGAGAGAACAACTGATCAGAGTAGATCCACATGGATGGTCAATTAGTTGAAAGCTCACTTTCTGGTCAGTGGTAACTAATTCATGGTATTTGGAAAGCTATATGACCAGCCATAGGAGCTATTTTATATTAATAAGAAAAAAATTATAAGAAAAAATTCTGAGTACCCCATGCTAAAGTTACTGATATTCTGCAGCACAAGGGTGCAGTTAACAGTGTTAAAATTTGATATAGGTACAAGAATTAGATTTGGAATAGCAAAGCCCAAAAGGCCAACACTGATCTGAGCTACATGGGACATATTTGATCTTCATTTTCCATTAGTGGGGAACATTATACTCAGCAAATCCACTCTATACAAAATTTCTTTAAAACTAGAACAGGTAAAGGAGAAGGAAGAGGAATGAGAGCATCCATTAAAGACCTTACGATTGAAGCAAAGAGCACAAATTATCTGACAGAAGACAGTGTCTACTAAAAGAAAGCAGACGGAACAGAAATGTAAAAACAGGAGCAATTATGAAAGAAAAAGTGATTACATCTAAATAATCTCTGCAACTTTTTTCTAATTCTAAGCCCTAGACAATGGACAACCCACAATTATGGAACCTTTCAAACCTCATCCTATCCAACATGATAAAGATCAGAAGCAACTTTACTTTTTCTTTTTTACAACAACCAATAGAATTTTTGGGAATATATTATTTCGCAATAATCATTAAAAAACTCTTAATGTCATAGACATCATACTTATGTTGGAAGGTGTATGTGTAAGCATCCATGTTAGAAAACTGTTAAGATGTTTCTAAGCCATGGCTGACCCTATTTCCGCAAGAATGCAAACAATGATTTGGAAGTTCGCATGTGTGACCCATCTTCAACCTCACCGTGAAAGACAAGCAAATAATCTTTATAAGCAAACAATGATTTGGAAGTTCGAATTTTTGAAGAAAAACTCACTGTCTTCAATATCACCTGAGAAGTATCTCTCAGATCAATATCACCTGAGAAGTAAGACTTTTTTTGTGGGTTTATGATTATGAAAATTGATCCAATTACATGAAAATGCCCTGCATCACTATACCACCAACTTGGAATTTTCTATTTCTTCCAAGTTTGAATGGAAAATCCATAACAGCAAAATGGGAAACACCAATTTATAAAATACTTATACAAATCTCAATCACATCCAATCTTTATGGTTTTTAAAATTTTACTAAATTTGAACAAAATATAATTCTTAAAATTTAATGATTCGATTCATTCTTAATTTCATAAAAAAATTATTTTTTAATTTACCATAAGTTTCAAGAAAAGATGTTTTTTTTAGTTTATTTTTTTAGCTACAAATTTGAATTCAAAGAAAAAAGTTGTGAAGGATTGCTCTTACAAATCAACATCAGAGTAAGGTCATATGCAAATTCTATAGTGGTTCAATCAAAGATGATGTAAACTAGCTTATAATGATAAAACATAGATCAAATCCCCAGTCACCAATTCTCTCGTCTTATCATGTTTAGAGAAACCCATGACGTAGTTAAAATAATTTGAGACATCGGGATAATGGATAATTGGGGTATAATCCGATAGAGCATTATGTGCGAACATAGCAAACCCACTTTGCAATATGCCGCTGTAATTTGCTAAAAATAGATTAATAATACGAAAAGAATTAATAATAAAGTACTATGTTAAGTGGCGTTTGGCAAATGCTTTTTCAATGGCCAAACAGGGGCAGCTTAAAGAGATCCATGTATGTGTGTTATCATTGCTACCACGATTCTCACGATAAAGCAGAGACGATTGGTAGTTGATTAAGAGGGAGTTAAAGCTTCAAGTCAATTATTGGAATCTCTATATACAAGTCTTAAAGTCAAGCAACTTGCTAAGAGCATCTATGGTAACTTCTGTTTAAAAAAAGAAAAAATCAAAGTTGAACAGGTAACATGTCACGCCCCAAGCTCCGTAACAATGCCGCACACTCATAAAAGTGAGCATGCAAGGCTAAGAATCCAATCACATAACCCACAATGTAAAATACTCAAAATAAATCCTTAAATTGTCGTAATGCTAAAATCCACAAAAATTGATTATTCTTATCGTATGAAATTATCCACCAAGTCTACTAACAAAATCCATTAACAAAACAATAATCCAAGTACTTAAAATCATAGTTCTACTCTTGGCACATTATGATAATTTTCCACCAAGTCCACTATTAAAATCCATTAACAAAATAGTAATCCAAGTACTTAATCCATAGCCCTACTCTCGGCACTCCCATATGTAAAAATCCCGCGCAGCTCTACTCTTCAGAATCTGAAAAAAAAATAAGGGTAAGCTAGATAGCCCAGTAAATAACCAACCATCACTGCCAGCTGGATCAAGTATACAAAAATAAATAAATAAATAAATCGATAACCAATAAATATAAATTTTTCTACAGTTCAATAAATGAACAATTATTTGTAAGACGGTTTCATAACTAAAAATAAACAATGTACAATACATTTTAAATGAAAAGCCAACAAGATAATTCAAAGTAATTCGTTGTTCAAATCGATGGTTCGATATTCAGATGGTTCAATGATTTTATTCACAAAACCCAAGTCTTAATGACTACGGTCACTTAGCCCGTGACAAGGCCCAGAACCACACCTAGGCCGGTGGTAAAGCCCCAAAAGAAACTAGTTTCTGTGCCAATAAATAACCCCCATTGGCTAGGGTCCAAATCATAGTCAAACTAGAGTGATGTTCAAAATTCAAACAATACACAACTTTTAAATAAAATATTCGATATTTTCGGAATAAACACTGGGTACAATTTTCAGAATAATTTCACAAAATATTCAAATAACTTTCATAATAATATTCGATGTTGTTTTATACTTGACCAATGTTTTATTTTAAGAGAACAGGAAAGCTATGAATAAATATTTATGATTTTAAACGGTTCGATAGGAATAAAAATAAACCAACAGTGATAGAGGGTTACTTACCTCAAACGCTTAAAATAATATTCCAATACTAACTCTAAAACCCAGCTCCACCACTTCAATCACACAAACCTAATTAAATATTATACCACAAAAACAATTATTATTGATCACCATGATGCATCTATCATTCTTTTCTTTATAATATAATAATCTAATCCTATAGTCTACAAGTAAATTCCAAAACCCCAAAATACATACACCCAATCAACATACAAGATACTATGTCTAAAGAAATAGTTAGGAGTACCATAAAAAAATCTTACCTCCAAGAGATGATTAGATCAAAATCACCAATCTATGAATCTTCTTTCTTTTCTTTTCTTCTTTTTTTTTTTTTTTTTTTTTTTTTTTTTTTCTCCTCTACTGCTAGATCTGCCGCAACAGCCACAACATCAATACCTCTATTTGTTTGTGCTTCTATGTTTCCAAGACCTAAAGCCCAAGTGGGCCTATAACCCAATCTCCCAAAATTACAAACTTAACCATCTAAGTAATAAAAATTAAAAAAAAACCACCTCATAACTAATTCCTTAATATTACTAAAATGACCCATATAAATTAATTTAATTACTACTTTATCCAAAAATAATTCTACACGTAAAAATTTGGATTTTACCTAACAACTGTAGGACAGATATGTCTATGTAAATAAATAGAAAAGATGAGTTGCTAAGATTGCCGGTGAAGGTGAAGTCTGATGATGATCTAGCAGCAGCTGCTGCTGAAGCTGCTGATGGAAGGCCAGGCTACCGCAGAGATTGGTTTTATCGTGCATTAGCAGGAGGCCAATTCTGAATATAAAGAGTTATGAAACACTTTTCCTAGTTTGAAGAATTATATACGAATAAATTGATCGTTTCTTATCTTTCTTTTTTTTTTTTTTTAGCTTCACCTTTTCTGTTGCAAGAGTAGACTGTGTTGCCTAACAGAATTTGCATCGATTTAGAATAGGTTAGATGTGAAAATTAGCATCTTTAACAACTAGAAGCATTCTGATTAGGTTAGTGTGTGCTTTCTAGCTACTCCCTATTGTGATTCGATGTAATCGAGGGATTTGATGCTTCCCCTACCAAAAACCTGAGTGATCCAATGTAATGGTTGAGTAGATGCTTTGTGATTTAAGATTATTTTATTTATTGATTTTAATATTATTTTATTTATTTATTTCTATTTTTTACACGTTAAAGGCTTAAATTATCCAGAAAGATACATTCTTACTTTAGGGAAGGGATAAAGAATCTCTGTTAGATTCCATGTCCTAAGATGAATGCAAAAGTTCAGATTTGGCTTTCATAATATGTAAAACAATTAGAAAGAAATGGCATGATTAAATTGAAAATGCAAAACAATAAAGTTGCTTTTCCATGTCACTTTTTTGATTGTTCAACTTCAACACATTCTTTTTATCTTACATTTATTCTTGGATTGTTTTAAAAAATGCACCTTTCCACTTGATTGAAGGTGGTTTTGTTTTGGAAAAACAAATGCTAGATGATAGAAGATTCCCAAAAATGCATCTCGACTTACAGCAAAAGGTCCCCATAAAGGTAATGTAAGATTTTTTTTTTTCCCCCCTGACAGATTATTAAAAGCAGTAATCAATTGAAAACATTTACACCATTGCAATAAACCATTAGCCCAAATACTTTTTTTTTTGATAAATAACCATTAACTCAAATACAATACTTCCCCACCCCCATCAACCCCAAATCTAGCCACCAAATAGGCCTTATTCCAGCCTTCCTAACAAAGTAGATCCTGCAATCCATCAACAAACTCCAAGGCTGAATCATATCATCAAGAATAATAGCCACACTCTGGTCCATTTCCCTATTCACATTAAACATATTCACCACACCCTGCAAATCAACTTCTACGATAATAGAAGGAAACCTCAACTCCCCAGCTATCCTTATCTCGTCCCTACTAGCCAACACTTACATTGAATAAAACTTAAAACAAATGAGGTATAATGTATATTAATTAATTTAACATGTTTATGATTTAAATGTAAAAATACTGCCACAAATGGTTCTCCAAAGATAGAAATATACATGATAGATGAAAATGTATGAAAATTTTATTTTATTTTATTTTATCTATCTATCTATCTATCTCTTCTTCTTTTTTTAATGTTTCTTAAATATGAGCACGAACAAAAGTGATTCTCTAAAAATTTAAAATGCACATGAATAAATTAATGTTCATGGAGGTAATTTTTTCCTCACCTAAACGCACCACATAAAATGGAGAGAAAAATTAGGGCAAAGATGAACTGTCCATCCTCCAATTTTGTTTCTGAGGCATTAATGTGCCCCGCCGCCTGATCTTTCTCATCGTAATCAGCCCGTTCGAGATCGCCATTCTGACGAGTCCGGTGGTAGTCCTTTGTAGACAAAGGTTCTGAAACAGTTGAGGGGAGTGTAGGGTCTGGATTTGAACATATGGCTTGTAGAGGAATTGGAGAAGATCGAATGTAGGGTTAGGGTTTTGGAACCGATGACGAGAGTGGAGAAGACGAAATAGACGACCAGTGAAGATCGGTGAAGATAATAGGAGAAGAGAGAGAGAGGACGGTGAGAGAGGAGGTGGTGACGGCAGCAGTGGTGGGCGCCGGTTGCGCCACCAGAGGCGACGACGTAGGAGGCGGAAGAGATAAAAGAGAGAGGAGAATGAGAGGGAGTGTCAGGTCAGAGCATCTCGAACTGCAGGCGCCATTTTATCTATCTAAATATTATTATAAAATATATATTTTATTTTATTTATCAACTGTTTTATGTTTTTACTCCAATTATGTTCTTTATTTTAGTTATTTATTCAAATATTATTAATTTTATAGAATGTCACGTCAACAACAAAGATGGAGGGAAATGATCCTAATGATTGAATACATTTTGCCTAGCGTTGAAGGCTAACTACATGTAGCTAGTGAATATGAGTTGAGCCAAAATACCCAATCATATGCCTAGTGCATTGGAATTAAAAAAAGTAAATCACACTAACTATTTTAACTAACAAGTATTATATGCCTAGTGCATTGGAGATGCTCTTATGGTTTACCCTCTGTATAATATATATATATATATATAAAAGAATAGGGTGGCTAGGTTAGAGTTTAGACACGTGTGATTAAAAAAAATATATATTTCACTCATTAAATTAAGTGTGATTAAAAAATTATTTTAATTTTTTTAATCACACTTTTAATAAAAGTGAGATATTTTTAATTTTTTTCATGTAATCTTTAATCACATGTTAATTAGAAAGTGTGATTAAAAAATATATATATAATCACACTTAATTGAAAAGTGAGATAAAAAATAAATATTATCACACTTAATCAAATTAAGTGTGATTAAAATATAAATTTAAATTTTTTTATCACACTTTCAATTAAAGTGAGATATTTTGTCAAAGCGTGATCTTTAATTATTTTTGTAGTAGTGACAATTCGATTAACATTACAATTCATATGATTTGTGAACTGTCGAGTTGGATAGATTTTGTACCCCTTTTTCCTTCTTTTTGTGAAAATTTCAAAATTCAAATTCTAAGAGTATTTAGTGTGAAAATAACCAATATTCGTGCATGATTTGTTATTCTTTTGGTGATTAAAAGATTTAACGGGATAAATTAATCTTGACCTTTTGGATCTTCATTTTAACACAATAAATTTGTATATAAAACTTTGTATCTATCTATATAAGATGGGATTGATGGCTAATATAGCTCTTCTTTTGGTTGAAAAGGGAGAGCAATATGGGGTTGGGATGATTCATATCTCTTCATTGGTAATATGAAAAGAGGAGCAGATGTTATCTCCACGGCTAGGAGAGTATGTGTTGACTTTACAGAGCCCAAATTTGTCTGCAATTCCATGCCACTTTGATACACACCCTTACCAGATTAGGATGCTTGCAGGAGCCACAAGTGGAGGCCAGGTACATGGACGACAACAACTTGAGCTTCTCTTTTTCAACCACCATGGTTGTACTTTTTAACTTACAATTAACTTGATGAACAATCAATTCAGTTTATATGTATGCTACTTCATTTGGTAAGTTTTAAATATATTTATGGTTTAGCCTCCAACTCTTTCTTGCTCAGCCATTTCTACAAAAACTATATGCGAACCAGTTTACATTGTTGCTTTGGCATTTATTTATTTCTAACTGAAAAACATTAATGAGGTGACCCTATGTATTGCCATTCCAATATACCACATTAGCTAAATTACTCTATTTTTTAAAATTTATTACTTATAATCATTATGGGTTTTATATAAGCACTTAAGGTGAGGCTTACTATTATTGTTAGTGTCTCTGAAGTTGGTTAACTCCATAAATTTGGAGTAATTTGCCGTGAAATTAGAGTGATTGTGCTGGGGGGAAGTAATGATTTTGAAATTCCTAGGTCTATTACCAAAAAAAAATTGAAAGAAGAAAGAAGAAAAAATTGGTAGATCCGTACCGAATATCATGTGTCCAACTTAAATTTTTTTTGAAGTTTAAGCAATATAAATTTTTATTTTGGTTATGTATGAACAGTAATTTGAACAACCCAAATTCTGTTATTAATAAATATAAAATATAGAATAAACATGAATTTAAGTCATTGTTGAATTATATATATGTATATATATTTTCAGCTAGATTGTTGAATTTAATATAATACTATTTATTTTCTCACTGTTAAATTTAAGTTATTGTAATATAATTAATTCTACAGTTTGACATGTATAATTCAAATTAATTTTTTTCTTGCATTTCATGTTTGAAATTTTACAAGTAATTTTTATTTTTTATTTTTATGAGGTGTAATGCATTGATTCAAAACAAGATAACTTCCTTTTGTCAAATTTGAACACTTCGTACCTAATCCTAATTTTGTGATAAACTTAAACTTTCCGGTTGGATAATTCTTAGGTATGCAAGGCATATATGAATTCTCATATATTTTTATTGTTTGGGATGCATACATTTGTGTTAGAACTTTTACATTTTTGTGTTAGAAAATTTAAGGTAAACTATCAATAGGTCTTAATAGTTGGACTTAATTTTCATCAAATCCTATTGAAAATAAGTGTTGGTAAAATTATCGTTAAAAATAATTTTTTTGTGACAATTTTTTATATATGTCGTTAAAAATTGATAATTAGTGACTTTTTTTTGTCATGATTTTTATAAATTATCACTAAAACTTACAATTAATGACTTTTTTTTATGACAAATTTTTCTCATAGGACTTATTAGATAATAAGTCCACTTATTTGGACCTACACGTAAGTACCCCTAGAATTTATACATTGTTGACCTGCTAAGCAGGTAAACTTATAGGTAAACATATTAAAATAATATATTACACTATATACATGTAAGTATTTTCGCGAAAATGCTTAAGTTTATTCTGAAAAATTTAGAACAATATAAAATATGTAAGTTTTTACAAATCACGTAGGTGACAAAAATGCGTAAGTGAACACAAAAACGCGTAAGTTTGTTTCAAATAATTTAGAACAACACAAATATGCATAAGATTTCACAAATCACATAAGTGATTTCACAAAAATGTGTAATTGAACAAAAAAATGCATAAGTTTGTTCCCAAAAATTTAGAACACAAAATGCGTAAATTTTCACAAATCACATAAATGGTTTCATAAAAATGCATAAGTTTACACAAAATACGCAAGTTTATTCCCAAAAATTTAGAACAACACAAATTGCATAAGTTTTCACAAATCACGTAACTGATTTCAGAAAAATGCATTACTGAACACAAAAACGCATAAGTTTGTTATCAGAAATTTAGAATAGCACAAATTGCGTAAATTTTCACAAAGCACGTAACTGATTTCACAAAAATACGTAACTGAATACAAAAATGTGTAAGTTTGTTGCCAAAAATTTAGATTAACACAAAATGTACAAGTTTTCACAAATCATGTAAGTGATTTCACAAAAATGCATAAGTGAACACAAAAATGCGTAAGTTTGTTTTAAAAAATTTAGAACAACACAAAATGCGTAAGTTTTCACAAAAATGAGTAAGTTTGTTTGCACAAATTTAGAATAACACAAAAGACATAAGTTTTTACAAATCACGTAAGTGAATTCACAAAAATGTGTAAGTGACCACAAAAAATGCTTAAGTTTGTTCTAAAAAATTTAAAACACAAAAATACGTAAGTTTATTCACAAAAATTTAAAACAACACAAAATGCGTAAGTTTGTTCACAAAAATTTAAAATAACACAAAATGCACAAGTTTTCATAAATCACGTAACTGATTTTAAAAAAATGTATAAGTTTACCAAAAAAACGTGTAAGTTTGTTCCCAAAAATTTAGAACAACACTGTAATGCCCCCAAAATAAATATAATATACCCATCTCATAACAATTAATAAATAGCAACATAAATGAAATGATAAACTTTCATTAATCAGAGTTTGATACACAAAAGATGATACATGCGATATACATTCATAAATAATACATCTTGAATCTACAGCATGTGTTACAAGATAGTGAAAAGAAATGAAGGCTAAACAGATAACCATAAGCTCTCACTCCAAGTCCTTCAAAGCTATTACCTTGGCGGAGACATATCATCAGTACCTGAAATGTTTTTCCCACATAAGGTAAGCCAAAGTCCAGTAGAAATAATCCATCACAATATATTAATCTTAACAAAGTTATAAGGTGAATGCATATGTAATGCACGTGTCAAAACATTTTATATCTCTTTCCAAAACCATGTATTACCAAATCAATATCATGGTTCATACATCATTTCTTTTACAATAGAAAACAGGGTAGTGAATCACATCTTTGGAATTTCAAAACAATACAACCTTTCCTAGAAATTTTGTCCGGAGGAAACCATAAGCCAAGACCCATGTAAACGTAGACTATACAAACACTACTATTGCCATTTCTGGAAAATTTCATCCACGAGATCGGCACCCATGTATACGCGTGGTTTTCGAAACTTTCACCCTGGACACACAAGCCAACTTATTTGATATAACAACAATTTCTTTCCCAGATTCACCCATTTTCTCAAAACAGTAACATTTCGAATGTATAAGTGTGTGATAATGCTCAATGCAAATGAATGAGAAAAATAGTTTCAATTATTCTAATTCACATGCAATTTCTATAACACTCATAGCTATCTTCCACCGATAGCCCAAAATAGTTATTTCTAAACAGATAAACAATTACAAATAAAGATAAACTCTCCAAATTTTCAAGAGGTGGGTAATAATACATATCTAACTCTACCATTCTCATCAACATCAGTCAAATTTTACAATTCCAATATCAATCTCATAATTTATATAAAATCAACATTTGAGGCATGTAGGGCAAAATCCGTTTTCTTCCCAAAACCAATTCCAACATTCAAAATCAACGATTCATCCCCAACTCAACATCATCTTCCATAACAAAATCATTTTCAAGGATCCATTTGAAAAACCCCTCTTTTGATTTTTATTCAAAACCCTAGATTGTTCCAAATCTCCCAAAGATCTCAATATGGTTTAGAAATAACAAATAACTAACTTAAAACTCATAGAAAGAGCGAAAATATCCCTACCTCAAGCTTAGAAGATAATTGAAGGAGGGATGGAAATTCAAAGATGTCAAAATTCAACTTTGCTCCAATTAGAACGAAGCCCACGTCAAACTCTATCTTTTTAACAAAGGCACACAGGTGAAAAGATTGATGGATTTAGGTGTATTTAAGGGAAAGAGATGAGTTTTAGAGAGAGTGAGAGATATTATGGTTTTGAAATGTTTAAAGAGAGAGAGAGAGAGAGAGAGAGAGAGAGAGAGGTGAAAAAGTGACTAAGAAAAGTGTTTTACGAACTGATATACGTATAGTTCGCTCAAGCGCAAGATGTGTCGCTCGAGTGACTAGACACAATAAGTTGTTCCGCTTGAGTGCAAGAAGCTTTGCTCGAACGAAGAATACAAACTCCCAATAGTTTTGCAAACTTGCAAAAATACTGGATGTTCACAAAGACCGCTCGAGCGAAGGAATGAAAATCTAGGCAACAAAAGTTTGAAAAACAAGTTATCAACCTGTTTCAAACGCAATCAATCTCATAATTTATATAAAATCAACATTTGAGGCATGTAGGGCAAAATCCGTTTTCTTCCCAAAACCAATTCCAACATTCAAAATCAACGATTCATCCCCAACTCAACATCATCTTCCATAACAAAATCATTTTCAAGGATCCATTTGAAAAACCCCTCTTTTGATTTTTATTCAAAACCCTAGATTGTTCCAAATCTCCCAAAGATCTCAATATGGTTTAGAAATAACAAATAACTAACTTAAAACTCATAGAAAGAGCGAAAATATCCCTACCTCAAGCTTAGAAGATAATTGAAGGAGGGATGGAAATTCAAAGATGTCAAAATTCAACTTTGCTCCAATTAGAACGAAGCCCACGTCAAACTCTATCTTTTTAACAAAGGCACACAGGTGAAAAGATTGATGGATTTAGGTGTATTTAAGGGAAAGAGATGAGTTTTAGAGAGAGTGAGAGATATTATGGTTTTGAAATGTTTAAAGAGAGAGAGAGAGAGAGAGAGAGAGAGAGGTGAAAAAGTGACTAAGAAAAGTGTTTTACGAACTGATATACGTATAGTTCGCTCAAGCGCAAGATGTGTCGCTCGAGTGACTAGACACAATAAGTTGTTCCGCTTGAGTGCAAGAAGCTTTGCTCGAACGAAGAATACAAACTCCCAATAGTTTTGCAAACTTGCAAAAATACTGGATGTTCACAAAGACCGCTCGAGCGAAGGAATGAAAATCTAGGCAACAAAAGTTTGAAAAACAAGTTATCAACCTGTTTCAAACGCAATCAACACAACCTGATAGCCCAACTCAAGGAGAAATAGTAGGAAACAAGACAAGAACAACTATCTAAGGAAAAGAAAACTGAATCCAAAAGTCAAATGGGTCGGGTTTAAACCAAAAATGCTATAACCTCCCCCTTAAGGAATTTTGTCCACAAAATTTAAACCAAACATTTAAAACCATGTTTTGACCAATTACAACATTGATGGTAATTTGAAATCATCACCATAACCCATCTACCGGTCATCTATCCTTGTCAACAAGATAAATATCTGTTCATTACTGGATATACAATTCATATTTTCAAAACATATACAATGTTTATATTACATTAACATAATAATGTCTCAATGCATGTTCAAACATCAATAAACAAGTTCAGATATTTCTCATAGACGTCTGCCTTACGTTCCTAAGTGGCCTCCTCAACCCCATGGTGTCGCCACAACACTTTTAGCAAAGGAATCGTCTTGCCTCAAAAGATTTGGTCTCGAGTATCTAAAACTCTAACCGGTCTCTCCTCATACGAGGCATCCTCATCAACCTCTAATTCAGGCTCATACTTTTGAAGCATACAGATATGGAACACGTCATACACCCAGAAAGCTATAACGGCAATGCCAAATGATAAGCTACCTCCCCAATTTGCTCTAGGATCTCAAAAGGCCCAATAAACCTAGGAGACAACTTCCTGCTCTTTTCAAACTTCATCAAACCCCGTATAGGTGATATCTTCAGGAAAACGTGATCTCCCACCTCAAAGGGCAACAGTCTCCTCCTACGATCGACATAGCTCTTCTGACGACTCTAAGCGGTGATCAACCTTTTACGGATAAGTGAAATTTTTTCCGTCGTTTCTTGGACTAACTCTGGACCCAACATAAGTGCATCACCCACCTCAATCCAACACATAGGGGACCTATACAGTCGGCCATACAAGGCCTTCAACAATGCCATGCCAATACTTGACTGAAAGCTGTTGTTGTAGGCAAACTCCACTAAGGACAAGTGCATCTCCCACGACCCCTTAAAGTCAAGGACACAACCACGAACCATATTCTCAAGGATCTAAATAGTACGTTCGGACTGCCTGTTAGTCTGAGGATGATAGGCGGTACTGAAAGTCAACCTAGTGCCCAAGGCATTTTGTAGGCTCGGCCACAACCGAGCCGTAAAACGTGGATCTCTATCGGAAAAAATAGTCAAAGGGACCCCATGAAGTTGAACTATGTCCCTAATGTAAAGGTTAGCTAGATAATCTACTAAGTCACTCGTGCGCATAGGTATAAAGTGCGCTGCGTTGACTTGGTTAATTGGTCAACTACCACCCAAATGACACCATTACCTCGTTGGGTCCTCGGAAGGCCCACAAGAAAATCCATCGTGATATGTTCCTATTTCCAGTTGGCTATAGGTAAGGATTGCAACATACCGGTTGGTCCTTGATGCTTGGTCTTCACTTGTTGACAAGTAAGGCACTTCGATACGAACACAGCTACGTCCTTTTTCATCCCCTTCTACCAAAACTAACGAATAAGGTCGTGATACATTTTTGTGCCTCCCGAATGCACCACAAGACGTGAATAGTGAAACTCTTGAAGTACCTCCTCTTAAGAAGACTTCAGTACAAAAAGACGGTCAAGGTATCTAACACTCGAGTCAGAGTACACGTTCAAGCCTATTTCTACCTTCCCACTGGAGATCTTCTCTTGAACGGTTTCTACATCAAGGTCACCCCCCCTACGCTTCTATAAGTCAGCTCACAAGGATAGGTTGTGCAACTACCAAAAACAAGGCTGCTGACTCAACGAAGTCTCCAAGATGTAAGTCAAACTGGCCAATAACACCCAACATCTCCCATTCTTGGATGGCAATACTCGCTACACTGCTAAAGGACTTTCTACTCAAGGCATCAGCCACTACATTGGCTTTCCCCAGATGATAGTGCAACTCAAAGTTATAGTCTTCCATAAACCCCATCCATATTCTTTGCCTGAAATTTAGATCTTTCTGTGAAAACAAGTACTTTAGACTCTTGTGATCAGAAAAAACTTCAAACTTCTCATCATAAAGGTAATGCCTTCAAATTTTCAAAGCGAAGATCATAACTGCTAATTTTGAATGATGGGTAGGGTAGTTCCTCTCATGTGTTTTCAACTGACGTAAGCCATAAGCTACTACATTTCCCTCTTGCATCAAAACACAACCCAAATTATCTTGTGAAGCATCACAATACATGTAATAGCCCAAACCCTTCTCCGAAATAATCAACACTAGAGCAGTGATAAGTCTAACCTTAAGCTCTTGAAAAGACTTTTCACGAGTCTCATTCCACATAAACTTGATTCCCTTTCTCGCTAGTCTAGTCAAGGGTGAGGCTAACTTAAAGAAGTCCTTCAGAAACTGACGGTAATATCCAGCCAACCCTAAGAAACTACGGATCTCGAAGGCATTCTTGGGTTGCTCCCAATTTTGCACTACTTCTATCTTTGAAGAGTCTACAGTTACTCCTCCCCTGGATACTATGTGGCCTAAGAACTTAACTTCTTTAAACCAAAATTCACACATCCCAAACTTAGCATTCAACTTGTGGGCTTTAAGCAACTCAAGCACAACTCGCAAGTACTCCTCGTGTTCCTCCTCAAAGGGTGAGTAAATCAAAATGTCATTAACGAAGATGACTACGAAACGATCTAAAAACTCACGGAATATTCGATTCATTAGATCCATAAACACGACTGGTGCATTGGTTAGCCCAAAAGGCATCACTAGGAACTCATAATGGCCATACCACGTACGAAATGTCATCTTCTGAATATCTTCCTCCCTTCCCCTCAACTAGTGATAACCCGATCTTAAGTTTATCTTAAAGAAACAGCAAGATCCTTTCAACTGGTCAAACAAATCATCTATGCGAGACATTGGGTACTTGTTCTTAACAGTTACCCGCTTCAACTTTTGGTAATCTATACAAAGTCACAACGTACCATCTTTCTTTTTAGCAAAGAGAGTCGGTGCTCCCGAAGGTGAAGTACTAAGGCAAATAAAACCCTTATCTAGCAATTCTTGGAGTTGAATCTTCAACTTACTCAACTCAGCGGGTGCAAATCTATACAGTGCCATAGAAATCGGTGTCGTGCCAGGCAGTGAGTCAATAGAGAATTCAATCTCACGGTAAGGTGGTAAACTGGTGAAAACCAACTCTGGAAATCAAATATGACAGCCCTAAAACTCACCAAATTAGCCCTGAAATGGGTCTAGGAAACATGCAAAGAAAGGCCCCTTTGAAAGGCCTTGAATGGGATTGCTCTACACATGAATTATAAACATAAAATATGGCCAAAAGGGCCTTGGACAGAGCCAAGGCAGATCTCAAAACTCACAGAATGAGGCCTGAAACATGACTTCAATGCATGGAAAATAGGGTCCCTTTGGAAGGCCTAAAGGACCACCAAACAAGACAAGGAGAGACGGGGTCACCCCCCTCTAATTTTGGCCCTAAAAAATACATCTAAGCCACTGAAAATCCACTGGATTTCAGTGGCTAAGAGGCCAAACCATGGCCAATGCAAGTGCTCTAATGCATGGCCCTAATCATGAAGGAATGAAGCATGCATAGAGGAAGATGACCCCAAACTGAAAAGATACCTTAACCAAACTTGAAGAGGAGATTAAAAGAAGATCTTTTTCAGTTTATAGCAAATCTCGAAAATGTTCACAAGTAAGGCTAAAATATGATTCAAAAATAGCCCTAAAAGAGAGATAGAGGATAAGGGAAAGTATATAACCTCAAACAGAAAAGTGCCCTTAAACAAAGTTGAAGAGGGGCTCAAAATAAGATACTTCACAGTTTAGGTTGGAGCCCAGAAATGCTTGAAAATAGGGCTAACAAATGAAGCAAAAAAATGCAAGAAAAGGGGAAATGGAGGCTTACCCTTGTAGCACAGCAGTGCAGCAGCTTTTGGTCCAAGATTGTGAGCTTTTAACCTCTGCAAATGGCCTCCAAGGTGCTGAAATGGATGATGGAGGTGGTAGGCTATGAGGTGTAGGGGAAAATGGCCAAGAACAAGGGTGTTTTGAGGCTTGAGGTAGAGAGATGGAGGGTTGTATGTATAATTCTCAGCCCAAAGCTTCTAGCCCTTGCAAATGGAGGTGGAGTGTGTATTATATAGAGGGAGAAGGGTGAGGCTTCTTGGAGAAGCCATAAGAGGGGGTTAAGGCTTCTAAAAGAAGCTTGACCAAAGGGGTCAAGCTTCTTGAGGAAGCTAGACCAAAAGGGTCAAGCTTCCGCAAGAAGCTTGACCAAAAGAGCCAAACTCTTTTTGAAACCAAGCAAAGGGGTCAAAACCACCTTTAAAGGGGCCAAAACAAGGACAAAACCCTCGGGCATTGAGTCAAGTGCAACATAGCTGGCACAGCTGGAACACACTCAGAGAGACAAATCTGGCTGGCCAGTTCAAAAGGTTCAAGGTGGCCGGCCGGCCACCTCCCCTGGTCGGCTGACTAGGGGTCAAAAGGTTCAAGCAAAATTTCTGGTCGGCCTACCCAGAAAGGTGCCCTCCCAGATGAGTAGATTACAGCTATGTGGTGAAAAACCAGAAAATGTGACCCAGGAGAGAGAAAACCAGCTTTTAGAGGGGTTCAAAAGGGTCAAGAAGAGAAAACTGGTCGGCCTACCATATTAGTGGCCTCCCAGATGAGTAGATCACAATGGTGCGATGGGAGGCCAGAAATTGTGGCTCAAAAGTGGAAAAAACCAGCTTTCTGCAAGAAAAATCGGCTGGAGGAGAGAGAAAAAAGAGAAAGCTGGTTTTTCAGGAGAAAAGGTGGCCTCCCACTATACCACCACCTTCCTAACCATGAAAATAGGGTCCCTGCCAAAAATGGACCAAGACGGATGTAAAACGGAGGTTCGGGGGCCAAAACACGCGGCCTGGGGCCCTGAAAATTGACTACCAAGCACCGGAGGTGGCGTTCGACCACCAAGTTGGTCTCTCAGGCCACAGTGTCCCTCAGAAAGGAGGAAACAAGGTGTGTGCCAAAAAAGTGGAGCAAACGGAGGTGGTTGAGCGGTCCCGAACCGAGGCACATGGCCGACGGATCCGAAAAATCGGAAACCAGGCTCCAAATGAGAAAAATGGCCTACGACCACGAAACGTAGCCTACGGCCACTGAGAGATGGTCCACAAGACCTCTCCCTCCCTTCAGAAAGAGAAAACGAAGAAAACGGGACCTGGTTCGTAAACCGAGACAAAGTACAAAAGAGTCCGGAAGTCCGGAGGTAAGGCTCGCAGCCGAGACTTTGAAACCTCAGAACAAGCACAATATGCAACATCACCAAGCGCTCAATCGGTGACGTCTGAGTCTTAAGGTTGGTCAAAAATGGGGTGTCTACAGCAGGGCGCACTCATGTTGGGAGTAGCTCACGGGCACCAGTTCCCGACGATGATGAGTCCGAGGCGGAGGTGGAGGCGAGTTATCTGAGGAGGAGACCGGAGATGGCACTGACTCAGGCTCAGATGACGGCACTGATGATGATGTTCCTGGACCCTAGTCCAAGAAGAGGACGAGGACAGACCCTCAGGCCTGAGACCACTTGACATTGATCCAGATTTTTGCTGTTTTTTCTTCTTCTGTTTTGCTTTTTCTTTTTGCTGGTAGCTTGAGTACCATGTACTGCCGTAGGCAGGTTTTGTTTTCTCCAAAACTTTGTACTTGAAAAAGATGATCAAATGAAACAAACTTTTTATTTGAAAAAGTGTTACATTGGTACATTTCATACATTGCATCGCATTGCATCATATTACACCTCAATGTAAATGGAATTGATCTCCATGTCTGAAAATCAAACACTCATATTGTAATAACCAGATAATGAACCGGCCAACGACAAAACAACTCCAGCAACCCACTGCTCATTCTGAACATACAGCTCATGACACAGCATTCTGTCTATTTGCACACGGCCCATTCTGAACGAACAGTCCAATCTGAAAAGACGAAATACAGAAGGTTGGATCCGCTGAAGCTGGAACACACCCAGATGCAATCCGAAACCCATATGTTCACTATTTCTAGGCGACCAGGGTTGAACCCCTGCGGTTTTACAAAAGAACCAAATCTGTTTCGCCCAAATGTGGAGAATGGCACAGCACTCTGAGCACAAAAATGATTTGTTTTTGAAATTGAAAAAGGGTTTTTAAAACCGGGGTATTGAGCTTACAACTGAACACAGTGAAAAAGACGCAACAACGAAACGAAAGGTAAACAACCTAAACACATCGAGACACGCTCGAAACCAAATCAAAACAAAAGTCGAGGTAAACAAAACAAAAGACACGACTCATAGACGTGTTACAAAGACAAGAGACCTCTCAAATCACGTGGAGCCAGTTTCTTCGGGTATTGTTTCCCACCCTTTCTGATTTGTGATTCTCACATCACTCGGCCCTCAGGCTCGATTTTTCTCTCAAAACCTTCTTCTCACTTTTCTCACATCGTACATCTCTCTATTCTTTAATCTCTCATTTTCCATCCCTCTCCTGAGTGGTTAGACAAGAGGTAGTGGGTTCATGCCCAACACTGTTAGCTCACCGCTATTTCTTCTGGTGGCGTTTAGTCGATGCCCTAGCTGAGGGAATGGAGTATCTTGATCCATCCCGATTCGTGCTTCGCACTTGGCTTGATACCTTGTTGCCTGGAGGATGTTGAGAGCTTTCAGCCCTTTTCTGACAGCTTCAGTTGTGCCCTTCTCGGCAGGTAGAGTGCCCTTCTGGCAAGTATGTTGACGACGGGGGAAAGACAGAACACCTGACCCGACTGCGCCCCTAGTTCATTATTTTGACCACTTTTTTTTTTAGCTTTCTACTAAAACAATTTTGACCAAAATGAGATTTAGATTAGCATACTTGTTCGATTTTTGATTTGAAAATCATGCAAGTCAGGCTATGAGCACTGAAAATTTTCCTTTTTTGGGTCCAAGAAAAAGGTCCAGTTTTGGAAAACATGAAATAATTTTCGAGAAAATAGCCAACCTCAGTAAAAATTCTCAAAAACTATTTTTGCAAACGGTCAATGCTCAAACGAGCGCAGAACTTACTCTCGAGATGCGCAACCTTGGATCGGAGACAATGGAGAATTGCCCCTTGCTTGAATGGCACTGCACGGCAACGAAAAGTTGCCCCTGGTTTGGATGGCGACTCATGGCAACAGAAAGTTGCCCCTTGTCTGAATGGCGCCGCAGTATATTGTAAACAATCCTCATCAGTGATGATCACGACCGAACTCTCGGATACAGAGAAGACGAAGATGGTCAAAACCAATATATGGACAGAGTCGCTTTGAAAGCGCGTGGGGCTGGACTTCAGGATAAAGCTACCTACGTATCCTAAACATGGGAATCAAGCCTACGTAGTTCAAGTTGTCACAACCGAACTATCGGATTCAGAGAAGGCAAGGATGATCAAAACCATTTATATGGACATAGCCGCTTTGAAAGCGTTGGGGGCTGGACTTCAGGATGAAGTTGCCTACGTATCCTAAACATGGGAATCAAGCCTTACGTAGTTCAGGTTAAGGTACACTCGGGTATTTAACCTTCACTTTTTAGGCTCTAACTTTTGCCAAGGCTGCCCGTTGCGGGTTTTCAACCTTGTGAGCTTTGTTTTTCTTTCTTTTTTCAATTCTTTTCTTTTCTTTTTTCTTTTTCTCTATTTTTTTCTTTTTCTTTTCTTTTGCATTTTTTTTCTTTCTTTTTTGTATTTTTCTCTTGCTCTAACTTTTGCCTGGGTCGCCCTTCCGGGTTTTCGGCCCAGCGAGCCTCTCAAAGGGTAAAAGTGTAACAAGTCCATGGAAAATGGTTTTCAGATCCTGAAGTCATCTGAATCCAGGAGAACGGCCACTGTATTGATTTGCAGAAGGATTCGTCTTCGGCTCTTCGAGCGCATCGGACATTTTTGGCTCCTAGTTCGAGGGGTGCTTCTGATCTAGCTTTGCAAGCTTCTTCTGATGAGGTCTGATCTTCTTGATCTGACTTTGATGCTTCTTGTTCGAGGGCTGCTTCGAATCTGGCCACACGGGCCTCCTTTGATGGTTGATTGCTGAACACTCCGAATTGTGGTTCAAGGTTTGAAAGCAAGGGCTCAAGTTTCGCAGCTGAGAGCGATCCTAAACTGCACAATCTCAAGAGCGATTCCACACAGGTCGTCGTGGGACCGCGCAAAACATTTTGTTTTTGAAAGTTTTTAAGGAAGCGACAAATCGCTCGCACTGAAGATAGTGTGGAACCAATCTGGATCAAGCCAGGGTCCTCCTCAGTACTCACGCTAACAAGCATGATTTCATTCATTAAGGGCTTAGCATGCCTTTCTTTCTCTCGAATTTGATCAAAGTTTTGCAAAGCCTGAGGAATTCCTTTCTCTTCGTTTTCACCGCAGTGTTCAAAAAGTTTTGAAAAACTAAGGTCAATGCAATGATTTTCAGGGCAAAAAGGGAGCAGGTGGAATGTACTGCCATTCCATTCGAATCCTCTGGCACAACTAGCTCAAAGTAGTAGCAATAAACACGGAATCATGATAGCCGCAGCTGTTTCATTCAGATTTCCTGGTTGCTACTGGCTCCACAGCAGAGACAGACTCAAAAAAGAAAACAAAAAGGGTAATTACAAAATAAAAATGGTGTTCGAGGCAACAACCCCGGAATCACTTGACATTCTATACAAAGGGATTGACTTGATTAGGACAGACCCTTAAGCAAAAAGACTGACTCAAAACAAAGAGACAGACCCAAAACAAAAACTGGGAATTGACTCAACACCCAAGTTAGAAATTATAAAAGTTAGCATTTGCAGATGCTCAAAAATTGCTTGCCAAACGCCACATCTAAAATACACCGAACACCGCCCGCGGGTGGTCCAACCCCTGATCACATACTTGCAGTATCCTCGAAATCCAACAGCTCAGTAGTAACAGACTTTGCTGAGGTAGGTGGAAGGATGACCTCATTATTGATCAAATCTTGCACTTCATGACGAAGGCGAAAACAACCGTCGGTGTTGTGACTGGTTTGCTGGTGGTACGCACAATACAAGGTAGCATCGTGCGAGAGAGGGAGGTTCTTCGGGAGAGGCCGAGGCTCGAGGGGTTTGAGATGCCCATTTTTAGCCAAAATTAGAAATGCCCTAGACAAAGGCATGTAGAGGGCATGAAAGACTCTGCGCCCTCGAGGCAGGTATTTTGAAGTCTGAGAATTCTTACTAGACGCACTAGCGAAAGGGTCGGCAGGCACTGCCTTGGCTTTCTGATCTTTCCCAGGTGCAGAGTTGGGAGTGGAAGGAACTGTTCTGGCATGACGGGGCCTATCTCGATTTTCCGCCTGACTTGAACTGCCTTCGGTTGGAGTGGAGAAAGCAGCATCCACAGTCTTGGCCACAACTACGGATACCTGTTGCTTATTCATCCCCCCGGCTTTCAAAGCCTTGACTGCCCACAGTAGTTGCTCAACAGGATCCGCATCTGTTCCCGCTTTATTCTTACCTTTAGCCTCAGCTTGATCAAGGGTTTGGGTTGTTGTATCAGAGCGGAACCCGGTTGTTGTTGACACATCATTGTTATAGCTTGGGACAGCCTCAGGTTGGCTGAGCTCGATCACAATCCGTCCCAGTAGCGGGGACTCCTGCGGCATAAAATTCTCGGTATATGGTGCAGCTGGTGGCGAAGCCGACATTCCGTAAGCGAGATCCGCCACAGACCTCTGGAGGTCACCAATCATCCCCATCAATTCGAACGTGGTGGGCTCACGAGCCTGATACAACATGGGTGCCCAGACCGGGTGCGCAACAGGTGACCTGGGAGGGTGTGGTACATCAACATTGGTCTCATCCCGCAGGGTGATTCCTTGGTCTAATGTGGCTGCCATAACCATAATTTCCTCTGAACTTTGGGTCGTCATGAGTCCGCTGAAGTGAACGGAGATGATGCAATCGGTGGTTGATGGATCCGATATCTGCCTTGCCTCAGCGAGGAAGAACACCAAAACTCTGAACCCAAAATCTCTGAATTGAAAGAGCAAACAAATAGTATTTCAGCCCCAAACAGAACAAACACAGACGTAGCTGAATAACTGTATTCTACCACTGATCACTGTCCCACAAAATCACTGTCCCGGAACACTGAGTCCGATACCCGCAGATATATCTGATTCCCCAAAACACTGATATTGATGCCCTCAGGCCTGACACCCAGACTTGCAAACTGATATGCGCATTCCCTGTAAAGATACACTCTAAAAGCACATAGCAAGTAAAAGAGAGCCAAAACACCCCTATGTTGGGGTAGGGTTTCCCTGTCCTATTTTGTCAGGAGCTAGGGTTTCACTACGCACACAGTGGTTTCAAACAACCTAATCATCGGGTAAGCAACCTGTCCTAGCTTGGAATGGTCACTATGGTTCCGAATATGCGGTCAAAAAGGGTGCCCCGGTAAAACCGGGGTTTGTGTTCCCACACTGGCAGAGCCCGCAACCGGTCAGCCTTATGGCACGCTTCTCAAAGCGAGCCTCCGGCAAACCGTTCAGGAATAGCAGATGGCCAACACGGTGTCCTAGGCGCACCAATGCACATGCAATGCAAAGAAACACGTAAGTGTAGTCAAAACAAGATATCACAAGTTCGAGTCAAGCTCTCTAATCTCCCCAACAGAGTCGCCAGAAACTGTAGACGCGCCCGTGGGGGGCCTCATGCTACAGTTCGGACTCCTATTTGTGTCGGTTCTTAATCTGATCTCACAATGTGTAATGTGAGATTGATAAATCACCAAAGAGTCCAAATCCGGCAAAATCGTTTTAGAAAACAGATTTTTAGAAAGAAGTGCCAAACATAGACTGCTTTGCCAGATACAGAGTCGCCACCTAAATATTTTATTTTGGGGGAATTTAGGAAACCCTGACTCGTTTGCCTAAGGCCACGTGTCCGTCATCACCAAAGTTGCCTCGGCTCGGGAACTTGGGTACGATTGGGGAAGGTCAGCATGAGCACCCCCGCTCGCCCGATCAAAGATCAGCCTCTACTAACCATGATATCAAGTTTTGAAAACCTTATATGCTCTTATTCCGGTTAATTAGCTAGAATTTACTATGTGATGCGCACAACACACAAGTATAGACTAGATCGCCTAATTTGGGACAAAGCATTGCATATCCGTTTACTTGGAAAATGGTTTGAGATTTGCTACTCGCAAGTAGGCTAAAACACGGATTTTAATGAATTGTTCCAATTCAAGCAATCCAACCTTCACCCACAGGCATTCAGGCAGTTATATCACATAAGCAGTTAGCCTCATGGTAAGCATGCTATCATGGCAACACTCACACGCATGCAAGATGCTAAAGCATAAACACTTACTGAGTACTCCGAGCCAAAACAGAAACTAGTTAGTAATCAAATGCATGATCCTAGCTCATGTTAAGATGGCTAATGCATCACATACGGAATGCCACTAGAATAGGCTCGACTAATCTATGGATGACATGTGAAATGCTACAACTAACACGTATTCAACTTGGGGTTGAAATACAAATGCAGTTAGCATGATGCGTTGAGCCCGGTGCATGCAATACTGATGAATGAATGCACACATGCATAGCATAAGGATGCTGAATTAAATATGCCCTAATACTAACCATCCAAAGCAGGTAAGTAAAAGGGAGAAAGAAGTGGGGGTTGGAAGACATGCACACACGCACTTACACTTATTACAAATTTGCCCTCGCTCAAAGGGACCGAAAGAATAATACAATTAATTAACCTACAAGCTAATTAATTATTACAGACAATTAACTAGTTAAGCAAATTAAGTAAGTTAATTAATCAGTAAACAGCCTTGGGAAGAGGGCCCAATGCAATGCGTGCTCGGTTCTGCTCAGAAATCCGCCACCATGCACAAGTTGCCTCTGTTTTTCCTGTTCTGCTCCTCTGAACATGGCACAATTCCCAAGGAACACTCTCTAGACATTGTGGAACACCACCGGCTAAGGGGGAACACCATCGGCCATAGGTTGATGGTCATCGACCACTGATGAAGCTATCGGCCACCAATTGTTGGTCGGTCGGCACTAAAGATGGCCGGCCGGCCAAAGCTTTCTGCAGAATCCTGTTTTGACAGCAGCAGAGGGAAAAACAAGGCATGACAATGCATTTCAAGCAAATGTATGCACCAACACATCCCTTATCATGTTTATGACTCAAAGGGGATGTGGTCCTTGATTCTCGGACCACCAATCGCACATTTCAATGCGTGATGGCCCAAGAAACCAAGTATGCACTTTGATTTTAAATGCAATGCGAACTAAACAAACAAATGAGGCCCAACCTCTATCACACTCAATTCAAGAGGCAAGGCATGCATGCTCCATGAAATGCAACCTAGGCATGCAATCTAAACATGCAATATGAGCATGCAAGCAAGCATGCAAAGATGCAACTAACCAAGCATGCAAAGTGTAATAACAACATGCACACATGCAAGATGCAACATGGACAACATGTTAAGTACAATGCATGCCAAATGCAACAACACATAAGTATGCAACAATATGTCATGAGCCAAGTATCTAAACATATAAGTATGCATGCAAACATGGCTCAATACTTAGGCATCAAAGAGCAACTCTCAAGCACACTTAAGAGGATGCAAACATGGACAAATGGCATGCACATTAAGCTTTGAAATACACATGAGGGATGATGCCAAATCAACCTATCAATGCAAGCAAGACATGCAACCAAGCCCAAGGACTAAAACTATGATCATATGACACATGAAGCAAATGACCAAAGTGGATCAAAACAGTCCCAAATCATGCTAAAGTAAGCCCCAAAAACCACTTAGATGGCATCTAAATGACCTACACATGGAAGTATACACAAATGCTTAAGCATGGAGCATTGGACAACAACCTATTAAAGCATTAAAGGAGCATCAAATGCAAGCATACAAGTACAGCATGAGGATTGAAATAACATGACAAGTGGTTCCAAACCACTGAAACGATGCAAGGATGGCATGCTAGAGGGGTCAATGCTTAAGGCATACAAGAGAGGTTGCATGGTAGCTATACAAAGAAAAGCATGGATGACCCAAATGACCAAAAAAAGACCTTTATCATGCTAAAACAAGCACAAAAGCCTCACAAAGCTAGGCCAAAACACATGAGCATGGTAGCCTAGATGCTAGGCACATGTTAAGGTAAATCATGGCATTACAAGACATGTATGCTAGACAAGCATGGTGTGCCTAAACCAACTTACAACAGTGCTAAAACATGGCAAGATAAGCACAAATAACAGCTAGGACATGGCCAACATGAACCTAAATAAGATGCTCACTCAAGATGCTAAAATGGCCTATTTTGAAGGCAACAAGGAGAGGGGGTGGCCCTCTCCTTCTTGGGACCTTAAACCACCATCCTCACCACTGAAATCCCTCAAGATTTCAGTGGTGAGGAGGCCCAAACAAGGTGGTCCCGGAGCTCACCAAAAATAGCACAAAATGGGGGCCAAACAAGGCCCAAGAGGGGTCAAATGACCCCAAAAAACAAAACACCCTTAACCAACTATTTAAAGCACTCAAAATCAAGACTTTTATTAGTTATATGCAAAGTCTAAAAACAGTTGCAAGGTAGGTCAAAAAGCTAAGCAAAAATGGGGTAAGATTGTTACCCTTGTAGACCTCTTTAAGGATGGTGTTCCAGCAGCTTCTCCAAGCTTGAAACTAGCCAAGAACTTCAAGAACAGCTCCCTAGCACCTCAGTAGCCAAGGTAAGGTGTAAAACTATGTGTTTGTGTGCAATAGTAAGGACAAACACACACAAAGAGCACAAGAGAGGGAGATATAGAGATGGAATAGATACACTACTCAAACCCTAATATCAAAGCTCTCTCTGGAATTTTTTGTAACCCTAATGGAGGGAGAAGAGGCTCCTTCTTATAGAGGTTCACTCTTGCAAAGCTTCCAAAACAAGCTAAGCAAGAGTGAAATCCCTCCATACACGTGTATGGAGGGGGGCAAAGGTGTATGCCAGCTAGCACAGTTAGCATAAAAATATCTGTAAAAGCAGATGCACAGTGGTCGGCCAGCCAAAAATGCAATTTGATCAAAGTGGATGGCCGGTTGACTACAAAGAGTGCCGGCCGATGGAAACAAACCAGTGGCCGGTGGCCTCAAGCCATGGCCGGTGAGGTGTGGGGATGGCCAACAAGCCATTCCCTGCCCCTCAAAAGCAAAACACAAGTGTTTGGTGCAAAACCAAACACAAAACAGTCGAGTCGAGAGATCCTGAGGCCAGGCGAGTAACCAAGACCTCCGGGAACTCAAGATGAACACAAACAAGGATGATCACCGAGTGTTCAAACGGTGACGTCCAAGTCTTTAGGACGGTCAAAAATGGGGTGTCTACACTATCTTGCTTGTTATATACACTTTGTCATGCTCTTGTCTTGTCATTCTGTCACCTTTTTGAGGAGATCCAACCAGTCGTTGCCACGTGTCCCAGCAGAGGGTTAAGTCAGCCGGCAGAGAGAGAAAAACATATCATTGATCATATCTTTGCTTTGTAGAGAGAGAGAGAAACTCTAGGAAGAAGAAGAGAAGTTCTTAGAGAGAGAGCTAGATTTCCAAGCTTGATCTTCACACCTTGAACCGTTAGATTAGTGTTTTGAGGTTAGATTCTTGATCTACTCTTGTTGTTCTTTGTATTAATCCGATCACATTGCATGATCTAGCATGATTCATGAGCCATGCATTGATTTAAAGTTGGTTTTAGAAAGAGAAAATGATGTTCTTGTGTTCTTCAAGAAAAACCCACGTTTTGATCCGAAAGTTTGTATCGAGATCCATGTTTTTGTGTTTGTTTTCATGGAATCTTCAAGTATGGGTACCAAGGTCCATGTTTTTGAAGTCATATCATGAAATCTTAGATTTTGAATAAAGAAGTTATGATTTTAGCATTAATGTTCTTCATGTTCATATTCTTCATGTTTTTCAAAAGGAAACCCAGATTTTCTGGACTTCATTTCCCTGAATGTGGTCATCGGGACCACACCTCTGCCAAGAGGTGTGGGACCTAGGCCAAGACCTGGTTGGTACCCAGCATGTTTTCCCGAGATGAAAAACAGTGTTTTAACTCCTAGCACATGTTTTGCTTTGTCATGACCTAGTTTTGAAAGAAATGCCGGGATCATTTACGCTCATGTAGAGCTTGTTTTAAGGATGCATTGCGCAACCATCTTTAAGCATTACTTCTTGTCTTCTTGAGATACATTCAGTGGGCCTTGCCATGTATTTGTAGGTCTTGGACTCTTGCCTTAAGCCCTACACCCGAAGAGCTATGTGAGTGGTATTTTTGATAAAGCTATGTTATAATGCTTTGATAAAGCTTTGCTTTGCTTTGTTTTGAAAAAGTATTTGTTTAAGCATGAATGATTATCCCTAGTTTTGTATCAAGTATTATCTTGTTTTGATGATATTCTTGGAAAGTCTTTAGTGCTAGGGGACTATAATGTAACTAGTACCCTTGTTTAAGATATCTCCCTTACCACCGACGGTCTTGTACAGGTGGGTTTCTCTAATCGATTTCGGGTCGATTATTCCCTTGTTTTGTCAGGAATGTCATCCCTTGTATTATATTGATGCTAGTAAGCATCCCTTACAGCTTTGAAAGACTTGATAGATGAACTTGGTTCATCCCTTGATTTTGTACAAGCTATGATATGTATTGTTTTGATAAAGATCTCGGATATCATTCATTCAAACCTTTATTACTAATATCATTCACTGAGTATCCAAGCTCACCCTCTCCTTATATATATGTAGGCGACGAGCAAGACGGCGGTGACGCCTAGATGTATTTTGCAAGTTGTGTTCAGATTCATATCTTGCTAGCATCTTGAAGATTATGCTTCTAAGCTTTGTATTTCATGTCTTTTGTATATGTTGACTTGAGAAGCCTTTTGATTAAGATGTAACATGCACTTTATTTTATTTGTATTCAAGTTGTAAAACCACGTTATGTGTGACATTTTCATTTGATCTATGCATAGCTCTTATGGACTAATTAGATTTGAATTTATTGCTTCCGCACATGTAAGCCCCATATGTATACTCTGATTGTGTGTGACTTTGTAAGTTGGCCTTTGGTAATCTCGAATTACTGGCCATCATGACACCGTTCTACTAGGGGCGGAATGGGGTTGTGACAGTTGACGACAAATGTGTCAAGACTTACCATTATACATATGACTTTGTGCTCTACCAATTGCTAAGTGACTATCACAATGTATGTATATAGCAGGCACCGATTTTGGCCATATTGGAATATCTTCAAGGAAGCGGCGAAGCCATTTTGCTTCTTCCCCAGCTTTGTCTAATGCTATGAATTCTGATTCCATAGTAGACCTAGCAATGCAAGTCTGTTTGGAAGATTTCCAAGATATAGCCGCCCCACCGAGAGTAAAGACATACCCACTGGTGGACTTTGAGTCTCTAGTATCCGATATCCAGTTTGCATCACAGTATCCTTCAAGTACTGCTGGATATCTAGTATAATTAAGCCCAATATTACGAGTAAATCGGAGATATCTTAGAACCCTTATAATTGCTTTCTAGTGTTCTACTCCTAGATTACTCGTATATCTACTTAATTTATTTACTGCATAAGCTATATCCGGGCAAATGCAGTTCATCAAGTACATTAAGCTTCCAATAATTTGGGCATACTCTAATTGAAAAATACTTTCCGGTACATTCTTAGATAGAAACAAATTAACATCTACAGGTGTTCTAGTAAGAAGATCGTCATCTTTGCTGAATTTGTCAAGTATTTTCTCAATGTAATGAGATTGTGATAAAGCATAACCTTCTGATGTTTTGGTAATTTTCATACCAAGAATTACATCAGCAATGCCCATATCCTTCATGTCAAAATGTTTATTCAACATTTTCTTAGTAGTTTTAATCATATCATTATTACTGCCTATGATGAGCATGTCATCTATATAAAGACATACAATGACATAACATTTATCTGTGTTTTTAATATAAACACATTTGTCACACTCATTAATTTTGAATCCATTTGACATCATTGCCTTGTCAAATTTCTCATGACATTGCTTTGGCGCTTGTTTTAAACCATATAATGATTTAACCAATTTATACATTTTCTTTTCTTTTCCTGGAACAGAAAAACCTTCCGGTTGTTTCATGTAAATTTCTTCATTTAACTCACCATTTAAGAAAGCGGTTTTCACATCCATTTGATGAATTTCTAGATTGTATAGAGATGCAATAGCAATTAGCATTCTAATGGATGCTATTCTAGTAACCGGTGAGTATGTGTCAAAGTAACGGTCAAAGTAATCAAGACCTTCTTTTTGTCTAAAACCTTTGACCACAAGTCTTGCCTTGTATTGTCAATTGATTCATCCGCTTTTATTTTTCTTTTGAAAATACACTTGTACCCAAGAGGTTTACAACTTGGTGGCAAATCCACCAATTCCCAAGTGTGATTTTGCAAGATGGATTCAACTTCACTATTGACAGCTTCTTTCCATAAAGGAGCTTCAGGACTGGACATAGCCTTTTTAAAAGTTAAAGGCTCATTTTCTAACAAATATGTTAGAAAATCTGGACGAAACGATTTTGAGGTTCTAGCACGTTTACTGTGCCTAAGTTCTTCTTCTACATTTTGATCTAGCTCTTGCTTTTGATCATGTTCATGTTCTTGATCCTGACTAGTAATAGCATCATGAGATCTTTTATTACTACTAGTCTCTTGTCCAGTCTTATTTGGAAATACATGTTTAAAGAATGATGCATTCCGAGACTCAATAATAGTATTTACATGCATTTTGGTATGTTATGATTTATGAATCAAAAATCGATATGCACTACTATTCTTAGCATAACCAATGAAAATGCAATCAATGGTTTTAGGACCTATTTTAGTCTTTTTAGGACTAGGAATAGCCACTTTAGCCAAACACCCCCACACTTTTAAGTATTTGTAGGATGGTACTTTTCCATGCCACATTTCATAAGGTGTTTGATTTACTTTCTTTCAGGGTACTTTATTTAAAATATAATTTGCAGAAAGTATTGCTTTCCCCCACAAGTTTTGAGGTAATCCAGAACTTATTAACATGGCATTCATCATTTCTTTTAAAGTTCTATTTTTCCTTTCAGCAATTCCATTTTGCTGAGGTGAGTAATGAGCGGTGGTTTGATGAATTATACTATGTTCTTTACAAAATTCACCAAAAGGTGATTCATATTCACCACCTCTATCACTTCTAAGTTTTTTGATTTTCTTACCAAGTTGATTTTCAACTTCATTCTTATATTGAATGAAAGTTTCCAAAGTTTCATCCTTAGTTCGAATTAAATAAACATAACTATATCTAGTATAGTCATCTATAAAAGTGATAAAATACTTTTTCCCACCTCTTGTTTGAATTGATTTAAAATCACAAATATCACTATGAATTAATTCAAGTGGTTCTGCACTTCTTTCAATTGAATGAAAAGGAGTTTTAGATAATTTTGCCTCAACGCAAATTTCACATTTATCATTTGAATCAATGTCAAATTTAGGTAAATATTCCATATTAATTAATCTACATAAAGATCCATAATTAACATGTCCTAGTCTACCATGCCATAAATTTGAAGACTCAAGCAAGTAAGAAGAAGATGTATTTTTATTAATACCAGATGGTACAATAGTGATTACATTCATTTTGAAAAGGCCATCAGACATGTAACCTTTTCCTACATACATCCCGTTTTTGGTAAGTACAAACTTGTCACTTTCAAAAACTAGCCTAAACCCATTCTTACTCAACAATGATCCGGAAACAAGATTCTTGTGAATGTCTGGTATATGCAATACATTGTTGAGAATGAGTTCCTTTCCAGATGTCATTTTCAGAATAATCTTTCCTTGTCCTTCAACTTTATTTAGAAGTCGAAGTGTTGCCCATAAAAAGTTGTTCACCGTTGTCCACTGTAGAATAAGATGTGAACATCTTTTTGTCAGCACAGATATGGAGAGTAGCACCAGTGTCCACCCACCACTCTTTAGGATTTCCGACAAGATTTGTCTCGGAAACAACCGTAGAAAGATTTATGACATCTACACCATTGGAAATTTTATTCATTTCGGTCATTTTGGCTTTAGCAACCTTCTTACTTGATCGTTCTTTGCCTTTACAAAAATCAATTTCTAAGAACTTCTCTGGCTTTTTACCATGATTCGCTGGCATAGTCCCAACATAAGGAGGGGTTGGCGTAATGACAATCACCATACCAGTACTGGTTTGAAGTTTGACCAGTTTCAGTAGCCATGGATTCGAAATTATAAAACGCAATTATAATTAGAATTTTGTACTACACAGAAAATTAATCCAAATGCACAGAATTAAATTCTGTAAAAATAAAAGAAACAAGAATTGTAACTTTTATTTCCAATTTAAAAATAAAATAAAATTTTATTTAAACAAATTAATTTCATACAGGAAATTAAATTCTGTAAAATAAAAGAAATAAGAATATAACTTTTGTTTTTCAATTCATTTGGAAATAAAATAAAATTTTATTTAACCAAATTAATTCCACACAGAAACTTAAATTTCTGTAACACTTCAATAATTAAAAAACTGAAACATAATTTTAATTAATGAACACTTAGAAAATAATTTCTAAAAACCAAAATTAATTTCTAACAAAATTTCACAAATAAATATTCTGAATTGTTAATGACAACAGTATATTACTACTAGTTGTCAAAGAAAATAGACAGTATATTACTACTATCTGTCAAATAGCATATAATCACTATTTGTTTTTCCAACCAGAATATTATTTTGTAAATCCACAGAAAATAATTTTCTTAAAACAAGAAAGAGAAAGGGAAACAAACGAAAAATTCTATAAACAGAATAATTCGAATCTGTCTTAAGATTGTTGGAACAATCTTCTGTGTAAATAAATAAATTGAAACTAGTTCAAACAAAATAAAATAAAACTTACAAAATTTATTTTGTCAAACCGAATGGAAAAATAAAGGACCAAGTCGAGTGTATGACACTCTGTCCTTAAGACAGATTTGCCCCGCTACGGTGCTTACGGTTGAGTGGCGTCTATCTCCCAAGATACAATAATCTTCACAAATTTGTAGTAGCACTCTAAACAAATTTGTCCGGCAAACTAGAACCTTGTGTTCTAATACTCTCTTTAATTTCCTCTAAAACTAGAATGTAGATTATAAATGCAAATGAGAGAAATAGGACAGCAGACATATAAATTGCAGACTATTTTTTTTTCGGGGTCTATAACACTACTGGAATGTTGGTTTTATAGGCACAACAAGTCTTGTCCGAACATGTGTGAATCTGTCCAACAGATTCAGATTTGAATTTGAACAGATATGCAAACTGTGGCGGTTATATAACTGCCCAGAACTGCTGGCAATTTTATTCTTCAATCTATTTGAAATTCAACAATAATAAACCTGTGCAGAAAATCCGAACATGTATGAAACTGCCAAACAGATGCAGTTTTGAAAGTGAACAGATGCAACCTGTTATGAACAGATTAACTGCTGTAGAATATATCTATTGCTGAAACTGCCTGGACAGAATATAATTTGAATATGTCTGGGTGCAACTGTATTAACCTGTTGTGGAATAGATTTGGAAAAAGGCTCAATATATGGACACAAAAATTTGATTTCAAATTTAAATTTGAAATACAAATAATGTCCTGTAATAATTTTTTGAAAAAATTCAAAAGAATTTTATCCAAAAAATTAAAGTTAGAACTGACCCGGCCCATACCCACACCCGGGACGGCTCGGCTCGGCTCGGCCGGACGGCGGCGGCACACGCGCGTGTGTGGTGGTTTGGGCTAAGGTTCACTTTGTCCATAACTCCTCCTTTCTACAAACTTCGGGTGCCCCTTGGGGCCCAACCCAAGTGTTGTAAACTAGAGCTTATATACACACGAAAGCTCTCTTCAATTTTCAATATGGGACAACCCATATAAGGAAACCCACATTTAATTCTTGAATTTGTTCAATTCCACGAACCCGAAAATGGCGTCAACTTCCCATTCACTCATAAATGGTTTTGACAAACCGTCTTCACCTTGTGACTTGCCACGCGGCAAGGAACACTTCACCTCTTCGGACCCACCCCAAAAGACGTTTGGGGCCCACTCCATTTTGGGCTCAAAGTTAGCCCAAAATAATCCTTTATAAAACCAATTTTCCAACAAAAATGAGTTTAAACTCAATACAAGTAAAGCCCTAGGTTTTAACAAAATACTTACATCAAGAAACAAAAAGTGAAGCCTTAAGCTCCGAGTCCTCCCAAGCTATGTCCTTGGTGGAGGCATATCGCACGTGAAAGTTATTTTCCGCATAGGGTGAGCCAAAGTCCAGTAGGAACACTCTAACACAGTATCTGAATCTTAGCAAAATTATAAGGTAATTGCACAATGCATGTCATTTTCCAAACATTTCTCATTTTTCCATCTCAAAATAATGCAATGCTAGATTATTCATCAAACCATGAAAATAATCCTTTTATACAGAAAATAGGGTAGTGGATAAAACACACTGGGAATCTCTAGGTATGTGTCTGCCAGTAGGCTATACAAGCACTACCAAAGCCATTTTACCGCTATTAGCCAAAGGATCGACACCTAACCGTACGGGGTTTCTGAACTTTCACCAAGGACACACAGACCAACATAATAAAACTACAACCACACCCCCTAACCAAATTCACACGATATTCACCCCCTTTTCTAAAAAACCAATACATTTACAATGTTCAATGTATAATGATGCTCAGTGCACAATGAATGGGAAATTAGTTTCAATTCAACCTAATCCTCATGCAATGTCTACAACAATCAAGACCATCCTCCACCGATAGCCTAAAACAGATATTTTTATTCCATAGATAAATTTAATTCAATATATACAATTTCATCAATTACAATAAGAGTGATATTACATATCAAACTCCACCATCATCATCAACATCAACCTTGTTCCAATTTGACAATATCCAACAGCATTTTCCATTTTCTTTCACAATTTCCAAACATTCAAAATTATGGCAAAACCCCAAATTTTCTTATAAAATCAATTTTAAGAAAAGATTTCCCTCATCTCAACCCAAATCATCCGTAACCATGTTCCTACAACCATTTTCAAGAATCAATTTGGAAAACCCCTCTTTTTATTTCAAACCAAACCCTAAGTTTTACCAAAAATTCCCAAATAAATAACCCTTTTCAAAGAACAAATAATAAGCTAAAAATCATATAAAAGAGTTAAAGAAATCTCTACCTCAAAGAAGAAGACACAAAGGAAAGATCGGTAGAACTTGATGGTGTCAAAAAACGCTAGATGCTCCGATCAAAAGGAAGCCCTCGTTGTGCTCAACATTTTTCTCTAAAGGACTAGGGTGAGGAAACTCACGGATTGAGAGTATTTGGGGCTAAAGATCAAGAACTAGAGAGAGAGAGAGTAGATCTAGGATTTTGAAATGTTTAGAGAGAGAGAGAGATGAAAAAGTGATCGAAAAAGTACTTCTCTCGAATTGATATATGCACAGACCGATCGAGTGACCAAAACATCGCTCGAGCGAACAGACACGGTACGTGGCATCGCTCGAGTGAACAAAACCACCCCCTCCTAGTAGTTCAGACCTGTAAAAGTTTGTTTGAGCTCAAGAAGAGTCAGTCAAGCACAGATATCAAACTCTCAGTAGTTTTACAGACTATAAAAGACCGTTCAAGCGTAGAAAACGTCGCTCGAGCGAACAAGCAAAATTCTGGGCAACAATACTTTGAAAAACTAACCTCCCAACCTGTTTCAAATACAACCAAAGCTCCCAATAGCCAAGCCCAACAAACAACAAGGTGGAAATGAGCTGAACAACAGTAAAATAAACGATTATCGGATCCAGAACCAATAAAAGGGGTCGGGCTTAAACCAAAATTGTTATATGACATAAATCACCACCAACAAGTAAATGTAAAGTTAATTTCAAATGGGTTACAGTCTGATTATAATATATTGCATTATCTAAACTAACGACAAATATTTTATTTTGCAAAGTCCACTCATATAATACATTTCTTTTTCCTAAACCAAGCGAATGACTAGTATATGGAAGTTCAACTAAATTCTTTTATTTAATTTTCAATCATTATCAATAAAATGTGCAGTGATACATTGATATGTTAAACCATTATTTGACCATAAATCAGATGTTAAACAAATTCTTCCATTCAAATTTTTAAACATGTCAAATAATTCACCTTTAATATCCTCATACTTCTTTAAAATCTTATTTCTAGTAGTATTTCTTGAAAAACTTTGATATTATGATGCAAAACTTTTGTGAACCATTTGTAAAAAATTGGGACATTCACTAGTAATAAAATGTTATTCTTTTTTCAAAATATAATCAACTACAGAATTTTGTGCACGTATAAGATCATATAAAAATGTTTGCAAATGACCAGTTAATGAAGCTCCTAATTGCATTTGACTTATAATATCAAGTTGTTGACTTTGTACATGTTTGTTAGCATGCCTTTTTAGATGACTAGTACCCCTTATAGATGCAACACTAACTAAATGTGCACAATAGTTACGTTTTTGCTTTAAATGTAATTGTACTATAAGGATTATTTACAGACATTTTTTCGAAATGATCCCAAACACCACTAGTCGTGTCTCTAAATGATGATCCAGCTGTTGGAAGAGAGATATCAGGTACATCAGAAGGAGAATCAATAGATTTATATTGTGTAGTATATGCATCAATATCGACATAAACATTAGGAATATTATAATCCATATTAATGTAAGTAAAATAATATATAAGAACTAACAATTCGTTTAAATAATGAGTAAACAATAACGACTAATATATTTTAAGAAATAATTAATGTAAAAAATAGTGAGTAACTAATAAATTTGATTCAACTAATTAATGTTACCGGCTGACGAATGCAATACACAAATTAATTTCTTCTAATAAAAGTCTATTCTTGCACAATTACAATTGCCACTTACGGATAAGACTTCAAAATCAATTGAGAGAGTTGCGAGTTGAGAGAGATTGAGAGAGAGAATTGTTTGTGGGAAATAAAATGGGGGAAGAGGATATTTATAGGAGTTTAGCAGGGAGGGGGTCAATTTGTATTAAAAAAAAAGAAAAAGAAAAGAAAAAGAAAAATTGACTGCTGGAGTAAAACGATCAAATGACTGTTTGATTATTATTATTATTGTTTTGAATCCTGATTGTTGTAGGTTGAATACATATGTATATATATTTTGAATTTGACCATTGCAGAGAGAAGTTAGGGGGTGGCACTACAACAAAAACACATTTTAGTGACACTATATTAGTGGCATGTTTTTAAAAAATGTCACAAAAAGAATATTTGGTGGCATGTTTTAGAAAAATGTCACAGAGTCACAAACATACGAGGCTCTAGTGGCATTTCAATAATAAAAAAAAAAGTGCCACTTCACTACAACAAAAATGCGATTCAATAGCATCAACTTTATGGCATTTTATAAAAGAATGATACAAGAAATTGTTTTATTGATGTTTATTAAAAGATGCCACTAAACTTTGGTAGTAATGACATTTTTTTAAAATGTCACTAAACTAGATGGATGCAAGTTCATTTTTATGGCATTAAGTGAAAAGTGTCATAAACAAATATTTTGTGGCATTTTGAGAAATTTTACTAAACCAAAAAATTTCCAAGCTATCTAATGTCATTTTTTGAAAAAACAAAAAATGTCAATATACTTCCAATTTTTTTTAAAATGCACCAAATAAATATAAAAATAAATTGAACTCAATATAACATGCTATCAATTAGATCAATTTGAGACAAAATCAAAAATTTAAGGTTAAAATCGATTCAATTGAAATTACAAAAACTAAAATAACACAATAGCCAAAATAGAGGGACTAATAGTGTAATTTGCCCTAATTGTTAGCATTTTTTTAATGACAAATATGCATATAAGTGACATATGTCATTCTTTTAGAGGCAAAATAATAAATTTGTTCAACTTGGTGAGTTAATCTGAACAAATTCAACGATCATTTTTCGTCAAAAATACTAACGATATTATTAATTGGACCAAATCGACGCAAAATTAAAAATTAAAACTGATCTAATAAAAAATGTAAAGATAAAAAATAATATTTATCTAATTATTTAAAATGTGAACAAATTTATTTATAACTAAATAAATAAATAAATTTTTGGTACACTACCTGTAGCGACTCTAATTTTTCTTAAGTCATTATTTATTATTATTATTACTTTTTTTTTGTTTTATTAATTGCGTGGGTATATGAGAATTTAATGTGGTATTTAATTAATTTAATGTAATATTTAATTATATATATTTAATCTAAATATTTATATATGCTTATATTTTTTTATATATAAAAAGATATTAGATATATTGATCTCATATATCATATTTATATATGTTGTATTTATATAATAAAATATAATATAGTAGTTATTAGGTGAGGCAAAGAAAAGGAGGGGGAAAAAAAAAACAAAAAAGGGAGGGTTGTGTCTATGTGCGGTGGGAAAGAAAGCAGAGAGAGAGCCGAGAGAGAAAGAGAGATGAGGGAGTTCCAAGAAAGAGGAGAGGAAACAAGAAAGGGTTAGGGTTTTATTTTGGTAGCTTCATTAATTTTCTAAGTATTCTTGATCTTCCAAAAAATAATTGTTAGTGCGAAACCCACTTTCCTTAATTTATGTTTATTTTGTTTTTTATTTATTTATTTGATGTTGGTTTGATATTAAACTTGCATGTAGATGACAGATTGATTTCAACTATTTTGGTTAGTTGTGTATGCAAGGTTTAGAGTTTTTATATGTATTTATTTTATGGTTGTAATTACACTCATAGATATATGAAATTAAAATAGATTAGGAATCCATAGGTAAATTCTAAATACTCCACTATGACTCCATAAATTGTTGTTTTATTTGAGTGCTAGTGAGAAAAAGTGTATAAAAAAAAGTGAGGATTATGAGATTTATTTGAATGCCTTAGGCTTGGTATTGTTATGTTCGTTCTCATGAGTAGATGAGGGGTTGTGTATATATATATATATTGTTGCCTCGTTCTCAGGAGTAGACGAGTGCTTTGATTTATGAACGTACATATATGATAACCGTTCCGGGAGTATGGGTCAAACTCAAGACGATATCCCCGTGCAAGTTTGGCTAAGGAGCGGTGTTAGGTATACGGAAGGTGTAATAACCCCATCGCGTAATACCTCATATTTAATTAATGATGGAGATTTGAATTTTATTGCCTACTATTTGGATTTAATTTGGGAATTATGAAAATTATGGAGACTGATTTGTATATGATTCTATGGTAGATTTATTTGGAATTAGAAATTGAAAGCCTAATTGGCTCAAGAAAGAATAACTGGTGAGTTGAATTATTTTAATTTCGAGTATCGGACCGTATGGGAGTTTAATTAAATATTCGATTTAGAGTTGTAAAATTGAGATTTGATTAATTGGGTCCAAATAGAAGTTATTACGTTATGAGGAGTGGGAATTAAGATTATTGCGAATTCAATTTATTTATAAGGTATTTAATTTGAGTATGTAATTTATTGACAGAGACCTTGAATTTGACCTGTAGTTGAGGGCCTTACTGATGTGAGAAATTGATGATGAAAATAAGCTTAATTTGATATTTGGAGCATTTTGGAAGTTTAATTAAAACTTCTGATTCAGACTGATAATTTAAATATAATTAATTGGGCTCTAATGGAAGTCAAATTAGGTTAATTAAATTATGTGAGACTTGTGATAAGTCATGATTAGTGTAATTATGTGGTTGTTGTGGAATTGCATGTCTAAGGATGTGAATTATAAGGATTTGAAGTTGTATCTGTCGGTTATAAGGAAATCTGTTGAAATTGTATATAGCGATCCCAGTTTTGCCCCGACCTTCGTTGTGTCCCGGACTTGGGGTCCGTGGTTAAATATTGTATCCATGTCTTGTTTTCCCCTATGACTCTTTGTATTTGAGTTTTGAAACTTGTTGGGCGAGTTTGGAACAGGTTGGTTGTTAGTTGGGTTAGATTATTGTTGCCAGATTTTGGCTTCTTCTCTCGAACGAGGCTTCTTGCGCTTGAGTGAGCCTTTTGTATTTTGCTCTTCGCTCGAGTGAGGTTTCTTGCACTCGAACGAGAATTAGGAGCTCTCAGGTTTCCTTCCAGATGCAACTTTTCTGGGAAGGGTGAAGCTCTTTGCTCGAGCGAGGCTTCTTGCACTCGAGCGAGCTTTGTATTAGTTGTTCCTTTGCTCGAGCGAGACTTCTTGCCCTTGAGCGTGCGTCTGCATCTGTGGTAGACCTGAAGCTTTGCATTTTGTGCTCAAGCGACACTTCTTGCACTCGAGCAAGGTCACTTGTTGTGTCTGGTCGCTCGAGCGATGACTCATTCGCTCAAGCGAGGACTACATATATCAGTTTGCAACAGAGCTTTTCTGCATCACTTTTTTATTTCTTTTCATCCCAAAACCCTAATCCAGTAGCTTTTCTCTCTAAAACTCCCTCTCTCTCTACAAATACTCTTTTATCCAAGTACCATTACTCTACTCCCTTTGAGAAAAAGGTAGAGCAACTTGTGGGCTGGGCTTCCATTTGATCCAAGAAAGTTTGAGTTTGGGACATTTTCAAGTTTCTCCTTCTTCCTCTTTGAGCTTCTCCACTTGAGGTAGGGATATTCTAATCTTTGATATGGTTTTTAACCTAGGTATTTGTTATTTTGTATAAATGTTGGAGTTTAGGGGTTATGGGTGAAACTAGGGTTTGAGCTTGAGATTTGAAAGAGGGGTTTTTCTATTTTGGGTCATGAGAGTATATGTAGAGTATGGAAGATGGGATTTTATAGGTTAAAATGATGAAATTAGACTTGTGATTGATATTTGGAAAGAGGAGGAAAATTGCCCTAATTTATGTTAAATAACTATTTTGCATAAATAATGAAATTGGTATGGGAAATACAAAATTGGGAGGTTATGTGAATGAATGGTGTAGTTGGATTTGATAAATCACTCATCTATGGAAATTTGATAAATTATCTGTTTGATAAATTTATTTATGTTTTAGAAATATTTGTTTTGGGCTATCGGTGGAGGATAGCTATGATTGTTGTAGAAACTGCATGAGGATTAGGAAGATTGAAACTAATCAATTGAATTGTGTCATTGAATATGACAGTTTGATTAAACCATTGAATTAGTCATTGTATATGACAACGTGTTTAAATAAATTGTATATGTATCATTGTTTGGGAGGAAATAGGGGATATACTCCATTATTTGGGAGGAGATAGGGGATGAACTCCATTGAAAATTAAGTTGGTCGGCATGTCCAGGGTGAAAGTCCCAAAATCTTATTATATATATATGGGTGCCGGTTCCCTTGGATGTGATTCCGTAAAATGGTAAGAAAATAGAAGTGCTGGATTGATGAATGAATTGAATTGTGAACCATTGAGTTGTAATCTCATTTTGGTTGGTAAGATGACAATGAATTTGGTTAATAGATTTACCTGAAATGGATGTATGGAAATGAATAGAGATACGATTATCTATATTGAATGGTCTTTGAAAGAGTGTGTGTAGATTAAGATTATTGCACATTTATCTGATGCTTATACCTTAGTTAAATCTCATATATTGTTTTAGTATATCTCTACTAGGTTTTGGCTCACCCTACTTGGGAAACCATTTTCAGGTACAGGTGACATGCCGCCTCCAAGGACATAGCTGCGAGGCTAAGGGGCTGGGGGCTCTATTTTTGTTATTTTGGTTTTGTGTATATATGTTTTCTTTTAAGCCAAGGGCTTTAATTGTAAAGAGCTTATGACTCTCTTTTGTTGTAACCAAGTATCTATTGGAAAGATGTAAGTCCATAGAGCATTTATTTTGTTGTTATCCATTAGTGTTATATGTTGTAGTTTCAGAATGAATATTTATGAAAGTATAATGCATGTAATCTCTTTTCTAATGTAAACTCTAATGAACGAAAGTAATACATATCATATTTTGTTCATGAATCTCTTGGGTTGATTTGTATCATATTTTGAGGGCGTTACATTGTGACCTTTGGACTGGAAATTGAAAGCCTTAGAGGCGCAATAAACCGAAACCAACCACATAGTTATGATCAGCATGATTTTTAGAGCCTAGTATGAAGTTTTCTAAAAATCTTATTCAGAATGAATTAAATTGATTTTTATTAAATATTATATCCTATATATATGTATTGATAAGTATTTGGGCCTTAGTTGAGATAGACTCAGCAAGAAGATATTTTGGGAGAGAAAGGGAACAAAGGAAAGGAAAAGAAAAATCTGCTAAGAAGAGGAACCGAAGGGAAGAAAGAAAGGAGGAGAAGGAAGGACAAAAAGAAGAAAAGAAAGAAAAATCCAAAGAAGCTAGAGATTCAAGCCTAGAAATCCTAAGAAAATCATTATCAGTCATGAAACTTGATTCTCTACTAGAATTCCATGTCAGAACCTAGCTAAAAATTGATTATAAATGAGTTTTGGAAGATTGAAATAAGAGGAGAATAGAAAAGTTTGGAAACTAGGAAGAAATTTAAGAAATTCATGAAAAAGTCAAGGTTTGAATTGATTTTAAGCAAGATTTGAGCAAAACAATTGTTGTACCATGAACTAGCATCTCTTATTTGTGATTAGGAAGCTTTAGAACTTGATTTTGAAGGATTAGAATTGATAAAGTAAAGAAAAGTTCAAAAAAGATTTAAAACATGAGTTTAATCTATTGTTTGCATGTTTAATCTCTAAATCAATGCATATTCATGAGTTTTCCTTAGTTTTCCATCATTTATATACGTATTAGGATGTCTTGGAACAAGATTTGGGCTTTGAGGAAGTGAAAAATGGGTTTAGAATGTCAAAAATAACCTGGAATAGCAAGTTTCGCAAACTGTGTTCTTCTCTCCGCACGTGCCCTAGGAAGCACTGCACGTGCGGCACACCCTCTGCACGTACAGAATTGGTCTCCGCACATGTGACCAGCCAAACCCTAGACACTTTGGTATCCTAAAATAATCGCACTTGGTCCCGCACCTTGTCCCGCATGTGCTAATTTGTCCCGCAGGTGCGAAAAACCCCTGTTTTAACCCAACTTTAAATAGGCATATCTCCCTCAGCCGAACTCCATTTAAGTGATTCTTGAGCCTAAATTCAAGCCCTGGAAGTTTAGTTTCCAATGATGGTGGTATCACACCCAAATTATAACTACACAAATAGATATGCTCAAATTAGTGAAGATTGTTTACTTTCTTTCGAACCGTTTCATACTATTTCCTCTCCTAACCCAGTTTCCTTTCGTTTCTTCCTATTTTCCTAGACACGGATTATGACCCATTGAGGACTAATGAGTTTAGAACCAACATAAATAATTGGTTAAGGAGCAAAGTAAGGGATCGGTTTATTTGATTAAGAAAAGATTAAAAGAAGTAAATTTGATCAAGAGAGTAATTCTGTATTTCGATACGTTGTGCTATGCGCATTGTGATTATAGGTCAAGATTCGAGGACCGGTCAAGCATTTCTAGAAACCACTGTGAGTAATAGTATAGTGAAGATATGTTTTTCATTATCTATTTTGATTTATGTACGACATGATTATCTAAATATCGTATTTTGTCAAAATGCACAAGTTTCCAAGAAATGTAATGAGCTATGAACAAGAAATGTGAAATGAATTATGAAAAAGAAATGTGAATTGTTTGTAATATGATATGATGGGCTGAAAGCCGTTCCGTTTATTTGTTTCGTATATGCTATGACATGATATGAATTGTTTGGTCTTTAAGACCTATTGGTTTTTGGTATGGAACAAAGTGCTGTATGGAACTAAATGCTACAATGGGAGTCACCTATAGAATCCGTGCGAGTCATCTCTTGGGTCTATACATACATGAATTGGGCCCAAGGAGAGGTGGAGACATGTTGATGTTCCATCTACTCGATAATAAGATACGGTGATACGATATGATGCGTTTGGACCTATAGACGTCCCCGAACGCCCCGGGAGGGTTAAGTCCCGTTCCGTTCCTATTGGGGTCACTACAGTTCAAGGACTCAAATGTCACGGTTCTTAATCTTGAACCAAAGAGTCCAAATCCGGCAAATCGATTTTGAAAACAGATGTTTTGAAAAGAAGTGCCAAACATGGACTGCTTTGCCAGATACAGAGTCGCCACCTAAATGTTTTTTTTTTTAAAATGGGAAATTTAGGAAACCCTGACTCGGTGCCGAAGGCCACGCGTCCGTCATCACCAAAGTTGTCTTGGCTCGGGAGCTTGGGTACGATCGGGGAAGGTCAGCTATGAGCACCCCCTTTCGCCCGGTCCGAAGACCGGCCTCTACTAACCATGATATCCGATTTTGAAAACGTTATGTGTTCTTATTCCGGTTATTAGCCTAGAATTACTAAGTTATGCGCACAGCAAACAAGTATAGACTAGATTGCCTAATTTGGAAACAAGCATTGCATATCCGTTTGTTTTGAAAAGCGCTTTAGAATTTGCTACTCGCAAGTAGGCTAAAATACGGATTTCAACGAGTTTTTCCAACTCAAACAATCCAACCTTCACCCACAGGCATTCAAACAGTTTATCTCATATAAGCACTTAGCCACATGGTAAGCATACTGTCATGGCAACATTCACACGCATGCGATATGCTAAAGCGTAAAACTCACCTAGTACTCCAAGCCAAAACAGAAACTAGTTAGTAATCATATGCATGATCCTAGTTCATGTTAAGTGGCTAATGCAACACAAGCAAGGGTGTAATCTAGACGGGCTCGGCTATCTTAAGCATGGCAGGTGAAATGCTACAAGTAACAAGCATTCAATTTGGAATTTGAAATACAATGCAGTTAGCGTGATGCGCCGAGCCTGGTGCATGTAAGACAAATGTATGGATGCACGCATGCATTGCATAAGGTATGCTAATTCAAATATGCCCTAATCTACCATCATAAGCAGGTAAATAAAAGGGAAGAAAGACGTGGGGTTGGAAGATATACACACACTCACGCACACTTGTTACAAATACGCCCTCACTCGGAGGGACCAAAAGAATATACAGTCCGAATAATGAATAAATAAATTATTACAAAAATTCTAATTACTTAGTAAATAAATGCAAAAAGAAAGGAGGCCACAGCCCCCGCCTCGGGATGCGCGAATGATGCATGCTCGGATCCGACTCGCCCGGGAAACCCGTACCATGCCACTGTTGCCTCTGTTTTTACTGTCCTGCTTCTCTGGAAAACTTCCAAAGTCTCAGGAAATGTTCCCTGCACACTGAGGATCATCATCGGCTGGATGAAATGGCCACCGGCCATGTAGAATGTCCATCGGCCACTGTTTTGATGTATCGGCCATTCATTCTTTGCCGATCGGCACTCAACAGTGCCGGTCGGCCAAAAATTCCTACTGGAACCTGCAGTTGACAGCAGCAGAGGGACAAGCAGTGTATGGCATGGAATTTCAAGCAAATGTGTGCATGGACACACTCCCTATCATGCAATGGACTCAAGGGAGCATGGCCCTCGACCCCCGGGCCATCAATCACGCATTTCAATGCATGATGGCCCAAAAGCCAAGTTAGCAACTTTGATATCAAATGAAATGCAAGCACAAAACACATCAAAGAGCCCCAACCTCTATCATGATTAATCAAGAGGCAAGGGATGCATGCTTAATGAAATGCAACCTAGGCATTGAGGCTAAGTATGCAACATGAACATGCAAATGAACAATGTATGCTAGGCGCGCAACCTAAACATGCAACAACACACAAGGTGAGCATGCATCGACATGCAAAGGATGGTCTTACACTAACTTGGACAGCTCTCTACTAGGTCCAAAACAGTGGCCATAATGAGGCAAGTAAGGCAACACAATACATGGAATGCATGCACAATGCATTAACCAAACCTAAGGCACAAAAATGCAACTCTACCAAAGCATGGCAAGGGATGCAAGATGGCATACAAGCATGTGAATTTCAGCGCTGGAACACGATGCCAAATGGTCCCAAAACATGGAAATATGTCACCCAATGCATGCTATAGGCCCCGAAACCCAAGATTAGGCACATGAAATGACTTACATCCATACAAAGCATGCGTAATTTGAACATGGAGTATGAAGACAGAAGCAAGACAGCCCTAAAACAAGTATTTTACAGTTCAAAGCATGGCCAAACAGTGAGCATAGATAGGGCAAAATCAGCATGCAAAAATGGCTCCGCAAGAGGGGTAATGAAGCAAGTCACAGCTGCTGGTCTCAAACACAGGAGGCCCCTTCTACAATGTTGGAGAGGGACCAAAAATATGATGTTTTACAGTTTATGACAAGCCCCAAAAACAGATACAAGTATGGCCAAAGCATCATGCAAAATGAGGCCGCCAAGAGGGCTATAACATGAAGTATACCAAGGATGTCTCAAACAGCCCTAGACCCTTAATGAAACATGAAGAGGGGGTCATTTTAGGTCTATTTTCAGTTCGGACCAGAGTCCAAAAACAGAAGCTCCATAAGCTAATAAATCATGCAAAAATGGGGACCAAAGAGGGGTACAATGGCAAGTGATACATGGAGGTCCCAAACAGTGGTGATCCCTTCTTAAATGTTGAAGAAGGGCTCAAAATAAGCCTATTCTCAGTTTACATCATGCTCCAAAACAGATTACTCATAGACCAAAAATACTACTCAAGAAAATGGCATACAAAGGGATAATGAAGGAAGTGCAAGATGGGGGTCCCAAACAGGGTAAGACCCTTAATGAAAGATGAAATAGAGCTCAAAAAAATGACACTTTCAGTTTTGGTCGGAGCTCAAATATGCAAGCACAAGGAGCTAGAATATTGAACAAAAAGAAGCACAAAAGAGGATTTACCCTTGTAGTCAATGACTCCAGCAGCTTTTGGACCAAGAATGCTAGCCTTCAACCTCTGCAAATGACCTCCAAGGGGCTGGAATGGATGGTGGAGGTGGTATGCTATGAGTTGTAGTGAAAATGGCCAAGATCAAGGCCCTTTTGGACCCTTTAACCCACCCAAATGTAGAGAGAGGGGGATATAGAGAGAGAATGATATATATATCTTATATACCAGGTTTTCCTCTGATTTTGCTGAACCAAACAAAGGAGAGGAGAGGCTCCCTTATATAGGCAATGGAAAAGGGCTTGAAGCTTATAAGACAAGCTAAAAAGAAAGGGTCAAGGGGTGCAAAGGGGGCAAGGCTTATTAAGGAAGCCAAGATAGCTGGTAGGCTTCTTGAGGAAGCCAAGACAAGGGGTCAAGGCTTCCTCAAGAAGCCATGAGCCAAGGGTCCAAAAAAAGGGGGCAAAGGCTCCAAATAGGCACACATGTGCACGGGGAGCTGGGTCTGTGCATCCCAGCTGGCACAGCTGGCATGCACCATGCCTGTAAGAGTCAAAAGGGTCAAATCAGCCATGAAAAGAGGTCATCGGCCAAATAAATTGCCGACCTGCAATTTGTACTGGCCGGTCGGCTAAATAGAGTGCCGATGTGTGGCTGATGAGGTCAAAAAGTGCCAGTCGATGTCCAGATTGAAGCCCCGGAAGTTATCTTTCCAATGGCGCAAACCTTGCATTAAAATTCCTTCTGTGGAAAAAGTTATGCCTTTTTTGGTGAAGCCGCGCAGACTCGATCCAACCGGGATGATGCCCAAATTCAACCGATCATACCTCCCCCACCCGGACTTGGTTTTGAGAGATTCTTGAGTGCAAAATGAAGCCCCAGAAGTCTTCTTTCCAATGGTTATGGCCTCATAGCTTAAATCCAAGTGTATAGATAGATGAGCTTGATTTAGCGAGGACTGCTCGACTCTCTTCTACCCGGATTCATGCCGAACCTCTTCTCCAACTTGTTTTCTCCCCTCTTCTCCTCTCCTCTTCAACTTCAAACCCCTAAGTAAGGTGTTTTGAAAGATTTTTCAAAGATTTCATCTCTCTTTCATTCATCTCCACTTTGTCCTTGCTCGATTTATCGAAAAGCGCACCATTTACCGAAATGCAAGCGTCGGAACATCGTGGGAATTTTATTTCAAAAATGTTTTGAAAGAGAGGGTTTTAAGGTCTAAAAACCATTCAAAATAGCTTTGGTCCAAAATGGGGTGTGAAGTTGAGATTTGTCTCTCTCCTTGCCGAAGAAATTGAACCTTTGCCCTGCACACCTTTCAACACCAAGTAAACCATCAGTCGCGCCCAAGTCTTAAGGGCGGTCAAAAATGGGGTGTCTACAGTTGCCCCTCTTTGACAGAACTCGATAGTCATAACAATGACGGGAGTGAATGCCAAAGCTCAGAGACGACCCATTTTTGACAAGGCCGAAGACTTGGACAAACAAACAAAATACAAATAAATAAATGGTTGCGCCCGCAGGCTGCCTACGTATCCCTTTGCAAGGAATCAAACCAGCGTAGTTCAGGGGCAGGATGCAAATGATATACAGGAAAATTTTGATAATTGGACGTATACGCTGCGCGAAACCGGTTTGAAAATTGGACTTATACGCTACGCGAAGCCGGTTTGAAAATCCAAGATTTATGCAAAAACACAGTGTGCACAAAACAATGCTAAGGAGATGCACAAAACAGTGCGAAACAGGTTGGAATGCACAATACAGTGCTAACAAGATGCACAAAACAGCGCAATGCAAGAGTGAATGCACGAAACAGTGCTATACAGGTGCACAAGAGAGTGCGATGTGGCATAGATGCACAAAACAGTGCGATACGCAAAATAGCGCGAATGAAATGTAATGCACCAACAAGTGCAGGTAAGGTGCGCGAGAAAGCGCGATGCAAGTTCAAAGCGAAAGATACAAGCATTTTCCTTTATGCAAGATGAGAGTATGTAATGAAATGCACAGGATAGTGCGATAAAATGCACGTGCAATGCAAGTAAAATGCACAAAATAGTGCGATGCACAAAATAGCGCGAATGAAATAATGTAATGTACAAAACAGTACGATGCGCAAGAAAGCGCGAAAGTGAATTGCACAGAACAGTGTGATACGCTAAACAGCGCGAGTGTAATGGAATGCACAAGATAGTGCGAGTGAGATATAGCATGTAAGTGCACAAGATAGTGCGATGCGCAAGAAAGCGCGAGTGCACAAGACAGTGCGATGGAGGTGCGCAAGATAGCGTGATGATGCGATGCACAAAACAGTGCGACTGAGTGCACAAGACGGTGCGATGCGCAAAATAGCGCGATTGAATGGATGCAAAATGCAAGTAAGGTGCACAAAATAGTGCGATGCGCAAAATAGCGCGAATGATGATTTGCACAAAATAGTACAATGCGCAAAATAGCGCGAATGAGATGTAATGCAAAATGCAGTGAGATGCACAAAATAGCGCGATGCGCAAAATAGCGCGAATGAAATGTAATGCACAAGACAGTGCGATGGAGGTGCGCAAGATAACGCGATGATGTGATGCACAAAACAGTGCGATACGCTAAACAGCGCGAATGATTTTGAAATGCACTAAACAGTGCGATACGCTAAACAGCGCGAGTGATTTGAAATGCACTAGATAGTGCGATACGCTAAACAGCGCGAGTGATTTGAAATGCGCTAGACAGTGCGATACGCTAAACAGCGCGAGTGATTTGAAATGCGCTAGACAGTGCGATACGCTAAACAGCGCGAGTGATTTGAAATGCACTAGACAGTGCGATACGCTAAACAGCGCGAGTGATTTGAAATGCGCTAAACAATGCGATACGCTAAACAGCGCGAGTGATTTGAAATGCACTAGACAGTGCGATACGCTAAACAGCGCGAGTGAGATACAACCACAAGATGCACATGACAGTGCAAGTGAGATACAAAGTGTAAGTGCACAAGATAGTGCGAGTGAGATAAAATGCACAGGAAAGTGCGATAAAATGCATCTTCTATGCAAGTATGGGGGCATTTTCCATGCAATATTGAAAGCAAGTATATTTTATGCATGAAT